>JAQMCX010000041.1:7047172-7085941 GCA_029814765.1 Acanthurus leucopareius | reverse complement strand
CACACACACACACACACACACACACACACACACACACACACACACACACACACACACACACACACACACACAGATCCTCCTGGCCTCAAGCAAGCGGACTCCAACCCCTGACACACAGGTGTTATATTCCCCTTTCAGAGTAAATCACACGCCGTTATGACAGCCAGTGCAGACAGGAGGCTGTCCAGCTGTTTCACAGAGGGACTCGATATGGGAGAGGAAGGGTGGCAGCTAGACGAGGGATGGAGGGAGGGTGGGGTGCATGATCTCGGGCGTGAGCGGTGCCAGCCAAAGAAAATATTTAAGAGGTTTAACAAAAAGTGCCAGCACACGCCTTCCTCCCACATCAAAGAGGGTGGAAACTACTGTTGAGAAGAAAAACAGCTGAGAGGCAAGAAAAGACACAAGGGAGGGGTAATATGATAGTTTTCCCTCCTAAGCGAGGTCATGAGTCAGGGTCAGCTTTATTATATTAAATGTGATGGGTCCTCAGCTAACAGGTTCTTACCGCTATAGAGGCTTTAACCTGTGTTTCCCCCAATGGCGGTCTCTACTTATTAGCCTCCTGCTGCTGATATTCCCCTCATTTGTTGGTAACAAACAGTGAAAACAGACATTATATAAACAGCCCACATTAAGCAGCACTTTTGTCCCCAGACTCATGATGCAGAGTGAGTGTTTCCTGTTTTGATTTTAGCGGTTTTACTTGTATACTAAAGAGCTGCCAGCTCATAGTCTGCAGTCTCAAAGAACAATCAAGTCTGCTAGCTTTAAAGAAGGCAATTTAAGAGAAAGATGCTGCTTTCTAGTGAGAAATAAATGAGTGAAAGTTGTTTAGAAAACACAAGAGACTTAAATGTGCTCACCTGAACCTGTATTTTTTAATCTGTCATCTGTCCTCCACAAGAAAAATGTTCATAAAGCCCCACATGTTGAAGCTCAGTCTTTAGTCCTGAGCCAAACTAAATGCACATAAAAGCCCTTTTTCGGGATAGGAATAAAAAAACAGGCCAGAATACGGGAAAAGAGAGCTGGACTTAAGCTCCTCGCACCAATATTTTGGCTTTGCAAAAGACCAAACTGAGCTCACTTTCCCGATATTTAGGCTGTAAAAACACCAAACTCACACGCTGATTGCAGCTGTTGCACGGCAAAAACCAACTGTGACTCACTGTTCCAACACATGAGCTTCACAGAAGACCGACATCAGTTCACTTCACCCAAAATTTATGCTTTGAAATAACCAGCTTTGACTCACTATTCCAGTACTGAGCATTTAAAGAGACCGAGCGTGGTTCATGGTCTCGTGAGGTTGTGCACTTTCGGGAATGTGTTTACACTTGGCCAGTTTAGCTCCTGATCTTGACACAGATGGCTTTCACAGACAAATGAGAACAGCCTTACAGTTAGCAAACACATGGCAATGGATGAGGCTTGACAGAGCCTCCACTGCCTACAAAACTAAACATAATATGCAGAAATGTTCTTGTTACCTCTGTGATAACCTGCAGGTCTTTGAGGTAGGTCCGCTCTGTGGTCAACAGTTCCTTGGCTATGAAGTAGGCCTTGTCTGTGGGAAACTTCTGGACACAAACAGAGAGAGGAGATCGATCAGTCTGTCTAACTGAGAAAAATTCAGCAGGAAACAAAAAGGCTTAACAAAGTACTACATAGTGCATTCTCCTTTTTCTTAACTTATTTCTTTGCACAACTTTACTGAAAATATCTCACATGTATTATCTTTTTCTTGCATGTTTTATTATACTGTAGCATGCAGGTGTTGAAGAAAACAATGATGGGCATCTTAATCATGACTGCATGTGGCTCCGACATGCCACCTATGAATGGTTGCTATTGGCTGATTCTAGTGCTTGAATGAAGTCAAATGAGCTAAAAAACTTTTAAACTTCTGACTTGATCTTTGGTCAACATTTAATGATGCACACAGCTGTTGTGACCCTAAGTTACTTTAACACTCTGTAAGACCCGTGTTCCTAGAATATAGATCAAACATCCCATCCACCTTCCTCCTCGCCTCCTCTTCATCGTCGTTGCGGACACAGCCGGCGTCAGTGAGCAGTGGGCTGGTTAGAGGTGATAGCAGCCGTCCCTCAGGACTCTGACCCAAGATACCAGCGCTGCCCATCCCTGGTCCATTTACCGAGCCGTTAACGACAACATGGGGACTTCCAGCTGGAGAGTCCTCTGAACCGGGACTTTCTGAGGGGAGGAGAAGAAAATAGGGAAGTGGAGAAGGGGAGGGAGAGGAGGACAGGAATAGAACAAAGAGTGAGATAAGGGAGAAGATGGTAGAGGAGGATAAGGGACAGAGTTAAATAGATTCTTCAGTGTACAATATAAAAAACTACTTTGATGAAATTCACTGCCATCTTCCTTATCATTTAATTGTTATGTGACATTTTCATTCTTTCCTCAGACACTCCTCAATGGAGGAAAATGCTTCCTAATTCACTGTACATTAAGAAGCTACAATTATGAACAAATCTCCCAAATAATTCCCCTACATGTAACTAAATTATATGGCGATGAATTTAGTAGTTAGACAGGCTCAATTAATCTTAAACTACGGGCCAGGGCCCAGAATGAGTAGCTGTCATGTCCAGGCAGGTTGCCACATGACAAAAATGCTACGATCCCCGAACTCTGAAGGAGTCTATATAGTATCTACTCTATTTCTCTATTTTCAATTCTCATCCAAAATAAGGCTAAAAACATAGTAAAAAGGGGTAAAAAGAAAGAAAATACAACAAATAATGGTTAGTAGATGTTAGTCAGGAGCTATGGATTATACAAGTCAGGTCATGTACAAAGCTTTAAGGCCATATCTGTGCATTAAAGGGTAAGTAGCATTTTTCCGATTACTTGATATCGTCTACAAGTCTAGAAATTGCCTGACATTTTTACGTAAAAAATTACTTAAACAATATATAATGGCTGATTATCAAATAACTAAATACTGTGCTACCTTTTCCACTTCCCTTACAATGCACTACAGATATCATCCAATATATATATATAAATATATATATGTAAGTGATAGTCATGCTAGCAGGATTGATGCCTAAAATCTTTTTTTTTTTTTTTTAATAGGACTCTGGTATGATTGACGTTCAATTTTACCTCTGGTGATTTACTTGGAAAAAAATCATCATCATCTGCATAGAGGAATCAAAAGCTAAACCTATTTTTTACTACAACTAAAATCACTATAGAAGTTTACTACATGGTACTAAGTTGTGACTGTATACTTGCCCAGGTGCAAAGTTTCCAAAGAGTCCACTGTTATACACCAAACTGGATCATGGGTAAAACCATGGCAACCACTGAGGGCAGATCTGTGACGGGTGCTATAAAAGAACTTACCACCATACACAACAAACTAAAAACTACTACAACAAAAAACAGGGGAGACAACAAGCTAACAGAAGCTAGAAAACATGACACAGACAGAAACGGGTCAGGTCAAATGTGCACATGCAGAACACCAAAAAACACAAACAACGTCTACTCTACAGACTAGCTACCACGAGACAAGACACCGATGGGGGGGTCACAATTTAAGCAGGGTATGTTGGTGGGTGTGTGAGAGTAGGGGCAGGGGTAGTTGGAAATCAGCTCCCTCTACAGAAAATGCCGGAGTCCCTTTTCTTCGAACATACAAGGACGTTTTTTATTAACACTAGTGCACACAATCAGTTACAGTATTAAAAAGAGAGATGGAGGGTAAAGAAAAAAAGAGTAAAACTTCAAATAATTCACAAGAAATGAAAATCCAGTAGGTGTTTTGTGATAAAAATAAAAAGGACAGGTGTGCAGGAATACAGTGTTATCAGAGTGACAAAGAAAATCAGTGAGTCAGTGCGTCTTTAGGCCATAGTCAGAGTGTTAAGGGAAAAATGACCACTTCAATGCCTTTCTTTTATAAAGAAACAGAAAGACTTTTGTGCAGTTTTTCAGCTTGATTAGCAGCAGTTTGACCTACGCAAGTTTGCACATGCATGCTGAAACTGCTTGTAAAAAAATTAGAAAAATAGCTACAAAGTCAATGTATTCCTTAAAAAGAGGTCAGTAAAAAGTGAGTCATGTAAACAGAAAGAGAAGTACAGATGTGATGCTAAAACGCCACCTTATACCATTTTGATGCTCTAGATTAAAGAAAATGGTTTAACATTTTGGGAAATGCACTTGCTCAGTTCCTTGCAAGGTGTTGGAAGAGAAGATTGATACCACTTTCATGTCTGTTCAGTGAATACAAAGCCTGTTAGCTTAGCATAAAGATTGGAAACAGGAAAACAGCTAGCCTATCCAAAGTTAGCAAACATGCAGATTTAAGTTTTTTTACTTAATTTTCTTTTGACTTTCTTTTGACTACAAACAAATAAGGTGTTCCCTATTCATTAACTAAATTTTTAAGGTGCTTCTTAGGTCGATTTTGTTGCGTTCAGAGTCATACAAAGCCAAGAAAACTGTTTCCCTCATTTGCTGGTGCTAAGCTAACTGGCTGCTGCTGCACAGTTTCTGTACAGGAGTCAAAATCATTATTTGCATCCGTGCTTTGCAAGAAAATAGAAGTGCATTTTCCAAAGTTTTCCCCTATTTGGTTGATATCAGTGAAATACGTTCATATCATTACAGTGTATATACCGCAGATAAACTACAATTATTAATTTTGCTATTTTCAGCAAATTTGGCTCTGATTAACTTCATTAAGATAACAATGACATACAGTGTGTATACAAAATCACAATCACAATCTATCAGTCCGTTACTGTATGCACAGTACATCAAATCTACAAAAAATGCTTTAATTGAAATGATGAGCTTCAAGTACTATTTGGTGACAGGCAGTGAAAGGGAAGACAAGGTCGACTCAACTCCAGTATTCATTTATGTGTGTGTGTGTCCATCTCCTGACAATACTCAGACTCTCACACCTAAAAATTAAATGCCTCATCGCTCAAGGATATCTTTTTTTTGCACTTACATTTGCATTAAGCTTAACTTTACTTGTGACTGTCTTCCTTCACCCTCTCACTCCATTAAAAGAGCACTGAAGTCGAGTCAGCCCTGTTTTGTTCCTAAGCACAGTAAAGAAACCTGGGGCCAAAACACAAATGGTTTCAAAATATTTGGAAACGGCAGAGTACAGTCAATTAATCATGACAGTTTTGTATTAAAAAACACAAAACATGAAAGCTTGTGTCTGGCAAATGGTAAACCTACATGTTTCTATAGCTGCTAACTTCATGGTTGTGCTGCACTTAATGCCTTTCAAACATCTGAAACCATTTTGAGTCCCATAACAGAAACACCAAGTGACAAAGTGAGCAAAAACAGAGCAGAATGACAGAAAAACAGCAGGGACTTTGCTTGCCTGGTTAACATGCATTCAGAGTAAAGAAAAGGAAACAGAGAGAAAACAGCATGTTTTCTCACCAACAGAAAACATTCTCATAAAACTGTGCATTTATAAAGCATGAAGCATGAACATTTGTTCCAGGAAGAAGGAAGGAACTCTGAAGAATGCAAAACTTGTTTGCCTCTAGAAGAGATGTTAGTCACTGTTGATAAATATCACTGCTTCAGGAAACAATAAGGTTCCCTTTATTCATATAAAAGTGGCTATTAAGTTAGCTCGGAAATAATATGCTAAGTATAAATTGGTGTTTTTCTGCACTGTATATTAACCAATAAACTATATTTGCTCGCTAGCAATCCAAATAGTATTGCTGTTAGTGTTTCCACATGATTTCACTGCAATTTTCCAAAAACAAAGTCAGAAAAAATGGGCAGCTTTTGGCTAAAAGCTAATATCAAGAGCATGCTCACAATGACAATGCTAACATGCTAATAATTAGGTGATATAATGTTTAACACGTTCAAAATCATAGTTTAGCATGTTGGCATGATAACATTTACTATTTAGCTGAATTCAAAGCTAAGCTGAAGCTAATGGCAAAGTAAATGTTAGCTTAGTAGGGTTTTAGCCACAAATCAAAGTATTGGACAAAAAATGTGTTTTTGACCCACAGCCCAATTATCACCTCATCTGTTGATCTCTCAGATCTTTTTTTTTTTATCATAATCCAAAACATAGAGTGTCTCTTTTATATTTTTGTTTTTGGAAAATACAGATTTTTCTTCTGTTTGTTTCTTTCATTTTTTGCTGAAGTTTGGTGTGTGTCCTGTGAACTCAATGAACCGAAGTCCATCCCCATTCAGTGTTGGAGTGAAAACAAAAGAGCATGTGTTGCAGTGAGCAGACAGCCAGCAAATGACAGTGATGGGGATGGAGGGCCGGCACACTTTCAATAAAACACCATTGTAACAGAAGAGAGAACAACATCCAAAGAAAGTGAAAAATAACTGTGAGCAACCTTATTGTGTGTGTGATTGTAGTACATGCCAGGGGCCAAGCCGAGCAAAGCAGACAGCAACGGAAGGTCACAGGTTTAAGGACGAAAACCGTGAAAAGAGGAAAAAAGAACCAAAGAAAGAAACAAAAACTAAAAAAAAAAAAAATCTATGACCAACCACCAGAAGGAGCATAAGCGCATACAATGCATCTTTAGTAGAAATGTAGACACATATGAAGCTTCAGTTATTATCAAAAATACAGATATAAAGGTTAGGGTCAAGTTCATACTCTCCCTAACATTTTAATTGATGCAAATCTATTCCTCCACTAATCGTAAATACAAAAGAGAATTACTACAAAAAGTCCCTACCACAAACATTTAAAATTACAGTGCAAGTTGCCCAGACGGATATCGAGAGAAAGCATAAAAAAGTGCTCTAAGGAAAAGGACGTCAGCCTGGCCAAAACCGAATGAGGAAGGCAGACCGGCCATTAGCTCCACACTCCTCCTCTGGCAGATTCCTACAGCTTACACATTGAGCACATTTTCTACCAAGTCAAGTGTATTACTCTATGATTCATTCCCTACCAAGAACATTCAAATAAACTGTACAATTAAAGGGAAATGTCTCTCAAGTCAACAATTCTTGTGTTTTAACACAATTCCAACATCCAGAGTGCTCTAAAGTCAAACTGTACCCAATGACATCCCATCAAACTCCCTTAATCAACTCAATCTAATATCTTAAAGCCCTTCTATTGCACAAGACAACAGTCAAATAATTATTAAAGTTGGATTAAGTGTAAATGCTACATTGGTGCACTACAAAAAGGGAAATATTACTATAACAGAGTTCTACAAGGGTGTGATGTCCAAGAAAGGCAGCAGGTCCTGGTCAACTCAACAGCTCTCAAGTGTCACATTTCCCCTTAAATCAATGCAAGCTATTTTATCTCTCGATTCAACTCCCCAAAAGTTCAACAACAAGCAAAGATCATTGACAAAAGCTAGCTACAATTAGCATAATCTTCACTTCTCCTAAACAGAAGAGGCTGACTCGAATAAATTGATGCTATCAAATGATTTTTTGAAGGAAAAGATTTGTTCCGCACAAAAACTACATTCTACGCATTTATGAAATCTTTTACATAATCTGTTCTTTCTCAGCTGCACATACATCTACGCTGATTTTACAGATTTAAAGTCATGGCACGTTGTAAGGAAGATTCTTTTTGAAACATTACCAATGCTGATGCTTACACAATTTACACAGAAATGGCTGAAATGCCTCCAGGCTGTCAGGGCTGATTCTCCCTTTGACATACAGCCAGACAACATTTTGACTCTGAGTCAAGCTGGACAAGAGTCAGCAGTTTGTTTAAAGGTTTGCATACAAAATTCATTACAAAAATGTGGATTGTGGAGTGAGTGTGTAATTGATTTATCTTACTTCATAAAAACACATAAAAATGTGTCAAAATGTTACAACTTTTGCACAAAATGTGTTTTATATGGATGATAACCTACATGTTAACAGGACTAAATCTAAAGTACAGCAATTCACAGCTGAAGTAGTTAAAAATCTTAAAAATCAGATATTAATGGAATGGTTTTCAATCTTCATTAAAGTAGCTGGGTGATTAACTGTTCTTCAGCTCCACACAGAAGTTTAGCATTAATATGCTACATTGAGATATTGTCTTGCATTTTTACAACAGGTTTATATTAATTACGCATCAACTACTCAAACTACTCTCACGTCTTTGCTCTTTAACAGCTGAACACCCGACCGCCTATATCTTCCTCGTTAAAGCGGTAAAACCCTTCCTCCTCCTCTCCCTCACCAACGTCCCCCTCCTCCAGCTGGAGACTCCCAAAGGAGAGCTTGCTGTGAGGCAGCGGGGACGAATTTATGCCATTTGAGTTGACCGAATTCATGGAACTGACAGCGACGGGATTGCCGTACATTAACGGCTGGCTGTATGCACTGCTGCCGGTGTCGGACTCTGTGTCGCTGGTGTCAGTGCCACTGCTGGTGGAGCCGTCGATCATTTGGACCGGCTGGTTTAGGTTGTTATGGTTGTTACCAGGCTTTCCGTGACGGCCGAACATCCGCTGCACCGTGTTGGACCGAGCCTGACTTGGAACCACGAGGTTCCCCGCATGATTACCGTTAGTTATTATCATTCTTCGCTCCATCGGGGCAGAACATGGGGCTTGGGCGTGCAACCCGGAGCGATGTGGGTCATGGTGGCGGATGGGTGTGGATGTCAGCTGGCTGAGAATGAACGGATCAGTATCAGAGCGGTTTCTCATGTTGTTGTTGTTGTATGGTTTGGCATAATGTGGTGGCGTGTGGTTCGAGATGATTGGGGAGTAGCTACCGTAGTGGTTTGGTGGGTGGGATGATGGCGGGGAAGTGGGGGTCTCCATTTGGACTACACCTGGACGCTTAGAGAAGTTATGCCCGCCGTCGTCCCAACGGGAGCGCGGCTGACCGTGACCATTTGTCATCTCAGTATGACTTAAGGAGCTTGTACGGTGGTGGAAGCTGCTGATCACTGGGCTGGAGCACTGACTACGGGTCCCGGTCCCTAACGGTCGCCCTATCGCTGCACCTCGCTTGTCCCTACCCTGCAAGATCTCATCCAGCAGTGTGCTGTGGAGTGGGAGGCGACCATGAAATGAACCTCCATTGGGCAAAATTTCATCATCTGTTAGCTCATGACTCCCATTAAACTTTTGAGACACTGGGGACTGATCTAGATTGCTTTTGTTACCCAGCATACCTTGCAGCTGCTGCTGCTGCATCCCTGTCATACCTTGCATCTGCTGCTGCTGCTGCATCCCTGTCATACCTTGCATCTGCTGCTGCTGCTGCATCCCTGTCATACCCTGCAGCTGATGCTGCTGCATCAGTCCCTGGTGATTGGTGTGGTAGAACCCATTAACAGCCCCAAACAGACTCCCAGCCTGCCCCCCGTTGCGACTGCTACCCTCATACTTATTATTATAAACACAAGGCTCATCTGCATTGCTGTCATTTGCATTGCTGTGGCCCCTGGTGGCCCTGTTGTTCTTTGTCACATCACATTCACTGTCTATGTCGCTGCAGTCTATGTAAGGAATAGAGGAGCTGCTGCCTTTGTTTGCCCTGCAGGATGGACCTGGGTTGAGGAACTGCGGATCCGGCGCTGATCCGGTGCCGTGGTGGTTCTGTCGGGACTGAGTGGGGTTTGAGCCGAGCACTGCAGGGATATCATGGAAGCCGTTGGTGGAGGATGCGGCTGCTGGTGTTTCCTCTGAACCATTTGACTCACCCTGATGGCCCAGTCTGGCTGAGTCAGGCTGGTCTGCCAACTGGACAGACATGGCACTCTGCAGATCAATAAAGGGGAGAAAAAGACAGGAGATGGAAAGAAAGAGGAGTGATGACAACAGGAGACAGTTAAGAGGAGAAGCTTTTTAAACTGGGCTCACTGTGCTGAGTTACTGACTTTGAATTCATTGTTATTTACGGGAACATCCTGGACAAAGCACACATTGACACACACACACACACACTCCCTTCCTGGAGCTGCAGGGCACAAAAACAGCTTTGTACTTGGAGCAAAGAGCAGCTCCAAATTTAAATAGAGAGATAAAGAGGAGCAATGAAAAAAAGCCATGAAGAGCCTGTAAATGTGTACATGTCAAGTTACAATGCAAATAAGAAAAAATAAGTTTATGAGGTGTGTGTGTGTATCACCTCTTTTGGCACTTGTGATCTGAAGGAAGACGACTGAGGCGACATGCTGCTGTTGGACAGAATCTTGCTGTGTTTCCTGGAAAGAGAGGAGGGAGGCCGATGAGGTCAAACCATGTGCAACTAATCAGGAAAACAGAAACTGATGGCTGGTTTGTAACGGTAAACTCACCTTTCAAATGGAACTTTCTTGAGCTCTGAATCTTTCACATAATCGATGATCTGCTTCTGGGTTCGACCACTGCAGGTACAAAGAGAGAAAAGCACATTTAAAGAGAAATACAAACATAGCAGTTTGCTCTCCCACCCTTTTCTGTTGTCTTCTCACCTGAACCGGAAGGAGGAACCTCTGGTGAACAGGATTGGCTTGGGTTTGGGTTTGGGCTCCTCGAAGAGCCTGAAGAAGGCGTGGTACTCGACGCAGATCTTCCAGAAGATCTTACAGCAATCCCTGCTGGCCATGGCGAACTCCAGCGTGTCATGGTGGGCATTTTGCTGGAGGATGCAGATGCAGATTTAAGTTGGGATGCAAAGAAGAAATGCAGATGACAATTGACTATACAGATGAGAAAACTAAGAAATAAAGTGTTTGATGGACTTACAGTGGGATCTGCTCTAAGTTTTATCAGGAACCTTTTGCGTTTGAAGCTGAGCTTGCGAATCTTGGACCAATTGAAGGCGTTAATTCTAGTGTACCCCTGAAAGGAGAACATATTATCTTTTGAAAAGAAACACAAATGGAAACAAAGTATATAAAAAGACACAGATGAGCTCAATAACTCACGCTAGACACAAACAGAAGTGGTCAAAGAAAAGTAGAAAACCATAAAAAAAGAGAAAACATTTCAGGAATTTAAAGCTTGTACCTCAAACATAAATTTACAGCCTGGCACTTGACTCTGGAAGCAAAACAGCCTCTGGATTTTAAGGATGTTCTCAAGTTAGTTGTTGATGTTTTTACCTGGAAAACCAGCACGCCAGTGTGAGCCACGGCCAGACTGAGCTTGGTGCCCTCCCGGTCCTTGGCAGGGTGCAGACGGACGCCGTACATCTCCAACCGCCGGGCGATTTCAAGCAGCTGGTAGTCTGACTCTGCAGGAGTCTGTCCACTGCAGAGGAGAGTGAACAATTAATCAATCTATTAATCAACTAACGAATCAATCAGGAGCTCTAGAATGATTTGTCAACATTAAGGGAAATCAATATCCTTAACTAAAAGGTCATGTGTCTTTGTTTGCACTGCATGTGCCCGTTCCAGGTTTCTACTCCAGATTTATTGTGGATGTAGAAACAACAAACAGGGTCGGATGGCAGTGCCCACTGTGGGATTTGGGGGGGGGTGCCACAGAAAGACGCTTGTTTCCTCACAAATCTGAAAATAGCTTCCTGTTTCCTGTATGAGCTGCTGAATTAGCCACTTCCTTCCTGCGCCGGCTGGGGAAGGGTGAAAGACTGGAGGGGAAGGAGAGCGAGCGGGCGTGTGGTGTGACCATGATAAATAACCTGCAAGTCTGTGATTTGTTTTTCAGCTGTCATCCGCGGTGAAGGAAAGATTTTCGGGGAATTTACAACTCAAGAAAACAAGGAAAAAGCATTTGTCATGTGTTTGCAAACAGCGGTGAGGGAAAACACAGCTACAATGTGAACCAGAGAGGAGGTGTGGTGTGTGTGAACGTGAGCTCACAGGAGCGCAGAGGGGGGGGGGCGAGCGCCACCTCTGCGGGAGAGTGATTAAAAGTGTGTGTGTGTGAGCAAGTTGTGGTTACAGCGATAAACATCTCTGCAGGAGAGAGACTTATGGGTTGGGTGTAATTGTGTGAAGGGTGTGTTTGTAAGGGCATATTAGAATAAACAGATTCATATCTGTGTGTGTGAGACTTGCTGTGGAAGTATGGGTGCTCTGTTGTGTGTGTATGTTATAATTTTTTCTGACACCTTCAGGCTTCACCCAATTCCTGAAACTGATCCCCAGTCAGACTAAAGCTCAGCTCAGTATTTTTTTGCAAGCAAAGATAATCTTGACTGGCTATTTCCAGGTCACAGCGCTGCAACCGTCGCATTGTTAGAGCATCACTGTGCAGATGATGCATATGCAAGGTGACAATATAAGTATTACATTATATATTTTACACAGAGATCATGCTTTTCATACAGTAAACTTGTTGGTAGACATGCATGTAATAACTCACACGTGCTTGCGGTGGCAGTCAGTGATCTTGTCTCTGATGGCGTCCTGATCAGGCAGGTACTTGTTGTGGAGGAGATGCTGCCAGCTCTGGGTCTCGTCGAAATCCCCGATCTCAGCTGATGAAGGGAGACAGGGAGGGAAGGAAGGAGAAGTGGAGAGAGAGAGAGAGGTGACAGAAGGGTGAGGATTTAATATTTATTTGGAGTGAAAATGAGGAGGGAAATGGGTCGAGACAGGGAAGTGGGTGGCAGACGAGGTTAAGGGAAGTTTAAATAAAGATGAAGGGTGTTTGAGGAAAAGAAAGTGCACGTATTTATACAACAAAAACAGAAAATATACATTCTTCACCTCCTCTCTTCTAGGTATTATTATTATTATTTATACCCCCTCTCAATCTTTTCTACTGTAAACTGGAGAAAGTGTGCTGATGTGTGTGTCTCCATCCGTCAATACCAGCAACAATAGACCCTCACAGTGCACCACCTGCAGGTGCACACATGCAGGCACGACACTGACGGTTACCACAGCAACTGAGCCATATTCTTTAGCATGCTGCGATGCTGCCCGCAAGAATAAATTGAATCCATAAATCCCACATCCTCCACATATGGTGCAGAATAATAAGAGTGTTCGTTTCATTCAAGAAATAATGTATAATGTTACTGGTTTTGAATGTAAGGGAGTGCCGAGGCTTTATGAGCAGGGAGTGAAGAGTGGCAGCAGGAGGGGAATGCATCAAATCCTCCAGTGGCATAAGAGGGAGCAAACCGGCAGTGAGCTTACTTATTAGATCCTCTTCCCATTCATGTTATTATGATTGTAAAATATTGAGCTCTGCACTGAAACGGCGCCTTTTTTTTTTTTTTTTATGATCATCTTATCTGGTTTGAACTTGAACTAGCAACACAGAGGCCATAGTGCAGTGAATAGCTGCTGAAAAATCCCTCAAAGGGAATATCTGTCGAGTGTTTGGTGATTTATGGTCTTCCACATAAGCGATGCATTCAGGTTCTTTCATCACACAGTGGACCACAGTGAAACTGAAGCCCTTTATAGACACAGAAGCAGTAAATTGCCGCTTTTATCAAGTTGTTAAAGTGATGTCTTTTGTTAATCTGTCACGCATGCCCTCCAGTTTAATGTTTGCTGTGGCTTTAGACATGACAGGACATTCAGTTCTAGCTGTAATGCAGTTATTTACAGCATGATATTCTCATGGATTTTAAAACTAATTTTGTTTCTGTAACTTTAACTTTCTTAAAATTTCTCACAATCCAATTTTTCATTAAATTTGATGTTATAAAATAGTATATTTTCCAGCCTCAATATATAAATGCAGTTAACATGTAGGATAATTGAAAATATTGAGCAGGACTGTCTGCAGGTCTGATTGTGGCTGTTACTGTAATTCTTTTTAATGTGGTGCCTTTCTAAGATGATCTTTTTCATTAAATGACACTATATTTATTATTCCTACCACAGAATACAGGCTGCACTTACACTGAATGATGTGGGAGACCATGAGAGCAGCGCTGGTGTCGTTACAGATGAGACGACCGCAGGCCAGATCGCGTTTAATCTGCAGAGCAAACAGATACCTGCGGAGAGACAAACAGAGAGAGAGCGTCAGGGTGAGAAAAGACAGAAAGCAAAGAGGTTAATGCTCTCTTTATTAACTGAACTGTTAAAAGCCCTTCCATTAACATTACTACTGCACGTCTACTGACTTCAGCCTAACCCCTCATTGAGAAAACGCCTTTTTCTGTTAATCATTGTACAGTTGGCCACTAATAACATGATTTGGACTCTGTAAAGTGGATGAGTCATTGACACACATACAAAGACGTAAATATGAGCCCAGCATGCACGTTATCAGATCATGACGCTGCATTTTAAGTAAAAGAACAACAGACAGTAAAATAAAGATGGTAGTAAAACAGCTTAAATTCAGTAAAATTTTAAAGATTTTAAAAGATGAGAGTTTTTTAAACAGATTTTTGCTGATTCTCCTGCACTTTTCTTGCTGTAAAAGAACAAATAGTGAACTGGCTGCCAGAGAAACACATTCAGAGTGTGTATGAGCGTGTGATTAATGGTCCACAGCAGCCTTTTATGTGATATCCAATTCAGCCTTCTTGGAACTGCACGATTACCTCTCTAATAGAGCTAATGAGGCTCCGGTGACTTTCATTATCTTCCATTTTAACCTACAGTCGTTTTACTATTTAAGAACACTGCACCATTTTTTAGAGTAAAATACATCAGGCCGTTTTAAATTCTTCATCTGCTACGGAGAGTGCACCTCTGCTATGCTCACAACTCAGGAAGAAACTTAAAATACAAATCTTTCCGTCCATCTGACGACAGATTTGCTCTCTTTACCCATTAAAGGAAGCACAGACAAGGCTGTGTGCCCACTTCCTGTTTATTGCCTGAATCAGCTGGCACTTTCAAAGATGATCTATAATACTCAAAAAGGTTAAAAATTTGCTATAAAATTTGACTCCACATGGTATTTAAAGGGTATTTAAAGTCCAAAATACAACTTGGTGACCTCTGGCTATTTATTTCTAGCATGGGGATGGCAGACACAGCCATTTACAATGGAAACTACTATATAAAGAGGTATTTAAAGAATGCAAATACACTGACTAGCTACTTCTGGAAAAAATGCTGTATATAAAACAGGTTTTGATTCATTTCAATCCAAACTAATTGAACTCTGAAGTCTTTATTCAATCTCAAAAGTTCCCCTCACAGATGAGAGGCTCTAAACTCGCTTCCTGCTCTCAAGCAAATCCAGCTGGGCAGTGAGAGGGAACCTCGGCATCATGGGAAAACATTCAAGGTCAAAATTATTCTTGTATTCATGTTTTGCTTGTGTGGTGCTTCGCTGCAGCTGAAACTTGACGTCCTGAACGAGCTGAGGCGAGCACACACACACGGCGCAGCGCTCTGATAGGCTACATAAAGACTAAACAGAACAAAACAGCAGACAAGATGCTGGCTGATAGTTCACATCTCAAAACAAGGAGGTGAGAAGAAGGCAAGAAGAGAGAGCATCAACATTTGTGCCATATAATCTATAATCTAAAAAAATAAACGCCTCCAGATCCAGCTGGATGTCTGAGATGATGTCTGGCTCGGAACGACACATGTTTTTATTAGCCTGGTTCCCAGATGACCGCCTGAAACTTCTTGAGAACAACTTCTTTGATGTTTTGGCCCGTGTATTTAAATGTGTTACAAATGATTGGTAGCAGAGCGAGTGAGACAAAAAAAAAGAAGAAAAACAAGATGCAAGCTGATGAAGCTCTGGCTGAAAGACTGGAAACCAGCATTTCTTTCAAATTAAGAGGTTATGTCTCAGGTGGGTGGTGTTTCCATGTGGAGAGGACCTACCGAGTCAGCTCCTCCATGAGCTGCGTGTGGTCAGGAGGGAAGAACTTCACCACAAAACGAAGGATGGTGTTTTTAGGCCCTGAAGGAGGGAAGAGAGGAGTTATGGTTAAGAAGAAAAAATCATTTATCAGCTTCACTGTGCAGTTATTCTTTTAAATCTTTGTACAAACTGGTGTGTTATTTTGAAAGGCAAAGTCATTCATTCAGGTGGACTATTTAGGGAAAACCTACAAATTTTAATACCACAACAGCAACACAGAGTCTGTTTGATGGTTTAAAGACGAGAGAATCTGCGAGCTACTCACGTCTGATCTGTTTCAGCGTCGGCTTCAGCAGATCCAGCCACACCTGCGGAGGACGAAGCACAGATTTGAAGTAATTACTGCGCATCAAAGACCGACACTTTGGGATTTTCTACTAGAGAACTGTCATATCAGCAGGATTTCAACAACTACAACACCTAGAAGGTTAATTTATCCGTGTTTGTGTGACCTTTTCAGATTAAAATCTAAGCATTTCTGTCATATAAAAGTGTCAAATCATTCAAACAGTGTAATTCCAACAGGGTAACTGTATTATATTGGTCTTTAATTTCTGATTCTTATTTCCTCTGATGTTTCCTGCATTCTATGTTTGCCTAAAGACAGATGTCACATATTTGCATGTACAGTTTGCTTGCTGTGCACCAACTAAAAGACTAAGAAGTGGGTTATAATCCAGTAATAATACAGTAAATGTCAAGTAAAAGCTCATTTTTACAGAAAATTGTTGAGAAAATAACTTTAAAAAAACTCCTGACTTGTAAAATAAAGCTTTATATTACTTTAAGTGCTGCAATTGGTACAAAATGACCTGATGTTTGATAAAACCAACCCTGAGCACATTGTATAAACTGGAAATGCAACGTGAGCTCCTGATAAAGCATCACAGCCGTGTTGTCGTGTAAGCGCATGAACATGTCATGCTTCAGATGCTGCTTCTGACATGTGGAGGCGAAGAACACTTTCAATCTGGGGTTATTTATTACAGCCATAAAATTCACACTGGCTGACATAAACAAGATACGAAACCCTGAGTTATCTGCTTGACGTATGGCTGCAAGTGCATGTGCACGTGTGTGTGTGTGTGTTTGTGTGTTGGCCTGCTTCTTCCCTTTTCATGTGTGGTGCGATGTTGTGGTTATTTCGTCAGCATTACATCATTTGCTCCACTGTGTCACTTTAAAATCGACTGTTCTCACGCCTGAGACGCCCGACTGCACGGCGAGTGTCTGCGTCTGCGTCCATTCAGGTCTTTGAATGTGCATATTCATGTGTTCTTCTTCCTCAAAAGAGCTGCAGACCGACTTTATAAAATTCTGCAGCTTTTTTTTTTCACACACACACGCGAATGCAGACGCTACCAGCAGACGTCAGCAGCTGCAGACAAAAAAAAAGCTTGAACGTACTGCATGTGTGCAAATTATTGCAACCAGCTGCTCTTTCATGAACGAGGTGGAAGAACTGAGTCCAGATGCTTAAAATCCACACATGTAGATGAAAGGAAGATATGCATAACAAGAAGCTGGAAAAACTGTCCTCTGAATATACTTAAAAAAAAATGAAGATGTGGTTTTACAAGAGTGAAACAAGAGATAGATGCTGTTAAAAGTTCCCCTTCAAGTTGTTACTGCAGAGAAAGTTAAATTAATTGTTTTGTGTCTCTTTCTCGTCTTTTTTTAACATTAATCTGCAAAATAAATGATTGACAGGACAGAATGAGGTGTGCAACTCTCACCGTCATCTTGCGCTGATCCTGGTACTCCAGTCCAAAATAGTCTCCTTCAGACAGGTTGAGATGAACACAAACCAGGTCAAACAGCACTTTGCCAGGGGATCGTTGCTGGAAGAGAAGGATGAGAGGTGGAGGAGACAAATTAGATTAAAGCAAAGGAGGGAAGGTGGAGGACAGGAGATGAGGAGAGGAGGGAAACGCAGAGGCCATGATGTCACACAGCATCTCATCAGAGGAGTGCTGATAATGCAATTGAGGAGAGCAGGAATGTGGGGTTTTTTTTAAAGGTTATTCCAGAGTGATATAATCTAATAAGTATCACCAACCTTTCCTCCGAATTTCACATGAACTTTAAATTCAAGGAGCTCAAAAACGAGCTGGAAAGACATAAAAATACACTGAAAAAACTGGACTTGTGGACGTGTTTTTCCCCTAACGAGCCCCTCCTCACTTAACGAGCCGATGACATTTGACCTTAATGTGAGGTCTGGGCGCCAGGTTTGGGTCTAATGAATAGCTGGAGGCCAAGGCTCAGCTGGGAGTGTTTGATAACAACCGCTACGCCCCGGGGAAAGTGTAAGCGTGTGCATGCACATATGCTTCACCTGTGAGCACTGTTTCGTTGGCGTGTATGACATTATTTTGTTTGGACTCTGCAGAAGGAACATTACAAGCGTTAAATAACCTCTTGCACAGAATTCGGGATTTCCAAAATAGACGAGGAAGCAAACCCAAAATTAACCCAGAATAATTTTCTGCGAGGCATTTTGGAGTTACATGGTACCACCCTGAATTATAGCACACTATTATACATTCAGAGAGTCTGATGCAGCTCCAGTCATGTTAATGCGCAGTTATACGAGTGTAGGCATTCTTTCTTTTAACAGGTAACCACAAGCAAAAAGCACAGATTATGATCTAATCAGCACATCTGAGGTTTAAGCTTCACACGCAGACAAAACATAAATCCTGCATACACCTTCAGATCAGGAAGGATGCTGACGTGTGTGTCCATGTAATGTTCATTTGTCAGTGTTTGATTCCTCTTGTATGACATGACACCAGGTTGCACAGTGAAATCAAAGCTCGCGTCCTTCATGCTAACTTGAGCAATGAATACAATTATATTTATATGCATATTTATACATAGGCACCCAATTTATTTATGCATCTGAGTCCCTGGTCATTTATGTATTCAAACACATGACTTGCAGCTTAATACTGAACCCGATCAGCAATGTTTAATTATTTTGAATGCTTTTATTTTAATGGGTTCTTTTAATATAATTAAACAAATCTAATTTTATTTTGTAATAAGCAGGTGAGCCGCAGCTTAGAGATGAAGAATAATTACTCGCACAGTCAATTATTGATTTTAACACAGCAATAAATAACATTTTCTTGCAGCTAAATTAAAGAATAACTAATAGTAGTGCGATCTATCCACGTGCCTAATTTTAAACAATTATGAATATTTAATTTTTAATATTTGAGGTGTAAGATCACTGCATTTTTCAGCATTTTATAGCAACATTTGACTATTTTCAGTGACTAGTAGATACTACTAAAGGGACAGAATTAGTAGAAGCTGCAGTAGTTCCTGTTAGCACAGGATGGAGGATAAATTAGAACAAATAGCAACACTTTTAAAAAAGCATAAGCAAATATTTTCTGTGAACAACACATGTACTGTAAACGAAGAGTAAAGACGGCGGAGTGTGTTGAGAAGAAAAAACGAGGAGGAGGAGAGGAATCAGAGCAGTGAAGGCCAAGGTGTGAGCCAAGTCTGTCACCATCTGGCTACCGTGTGTGGGTGTGTGTGTGTGTGAGGTTGAGAGTGTGTGTGTGTCTGTGTGTGTCCATCTGTTTCTGTGTGGTCAGTCAGTCAGTCTGCAGAGACACACCCGCTTACTGTACACACATTCACACACATATACACACTTTCTCCAGCTGACCCAGACCTCCAGAAACAACAAAGCTAGCTGGCTTTGAGAGAGCGATGATACACACTGACTGAGTGACGACCTTGTTTGTGTGTGTGTGTGTGTGTGTGTGTGTGTGTGTGTGTGTGTGTGTGTGTGTGTTATGACAGAGCGGCTCGGAGCTTGACTGACAGATGCCGCCGTCATGTGCAGAGCTCGAGGATCTCTGGAGTTTGAACAGGATCCAGGTCCGTAGCGGTAATCTTGGTTTTAAAGGAGGTTAAGAAGGGAGGAAGCAGGAGAACAGGTTGGAGGAGAATCCTAAAGCAAACACGGCTTAAAGACAGGAAAAGAGACAAAGAGGAAGAAGAATAAAAGCCAAAGATAATAAAATGCAATAAAGACATCTTGCTGCTGAAGACACCCACCCTTCTCTTTCTTCCCTTTTCCGAGTTATAGCCACAAATATCCTGGTTTTCTTTATTCTTTTGATTCATCTCCTCACAAATTCTTGTCTTTAAGGCTTAACAGGACTGGCTTGTCTGTCTGCATTTTTTGATGTTACGTCTTTGTCCCTTATTTGCATTTTTCTGTGATTAGATTCCGTCATATTGAGATTTACTTTGTTAAAACTTGCACGAAAACTCCTTTGTAAAATGTCCAACTAACCACATGAGGTCCAGCTTTCTGCAAAACAGCAGAAAATCCCGGCTGAGATGAAAAAATGGCGCAGTTGGAAGATAAAGATTTGAACTTAAACTGAGGACAAGACGAGAGTTAATGCAGAATGAGACAAATGAGACGGTGGATTTGGACAGCGCTTCTTTGCAATTTTTTAAATATCAGAAACAGGGACACCGCAAAAGCTAATAACTTGAAACTTTCTGCAAAATCACTCATAGAGATGATCTGCATGAGCATGTAACACGAGACATATAACTCATCTCCTTTTACCTCAGGCCATGAACTTATCAATCACCCCTTATTTGTTTCAGGCAAAAGCAATTTCCTTTAATATCAGCAAACCCTTCTCCAATATCTACTGTAAGCCCGTGTGCATGCACCGGGGAGATATCCAATATCACGTTCAAGTAATGTAAGACGCAGGAATGCAGAGGAGAATGTCATGGAGTGGACGGTGGTGAAATCTTAAGATATGGCCACCAGTTATAATAATACAGGTGTCACGAACACATGATGTGTCGCCGTACATGCTGCAGTATCGTCTTACAGCCAGTGCAAAGATTAAACACTCGGTTCTGCAAGTGCTACATGTGATGAACCTGACATGAACGAGTCCAAAGCAACGTTAAATAATGACTTGGGTTACAAACAAACTGCCAGGAAAAGTCTAAGATTAAATTTAACCTATATTTGTGTGGAGAAAAAAAGCTGTAAAGAAGAAGTGAGAGCAAAAGAGCTAGAAAGCAGGATCCAAAAAAGACTTAAATCTCATATGCGTGGTCAGATTTAGCTCCTTTTTCGCTGGAGCAAACCACTAAAAACAACATACAGTAGCTGGCAAAGTCCACCGACCGGTCAACAAGTTCTGAAACACTTCAAACTATAAAACTCAGAGGCAAAAATTTAACTTTAAAAAACCTGATAATGTCAGAGATGATGGATGTTTAATGAGTGGGTTTGTAATCCAAACCGCATTCAAGGTCCTCAAGTGTTTTATGCATTTTTATTTTCAACTTTTTAACTCCAACTGGACGGTTTCGGTGTAGAAACAGGAAATGAGAAAGGCAGAATCAAAACAAAACACCCACTCTCATCCTGTTCCAGGCCCAAGGACCAAACACTGATCAGCTACCACTGTGGACTGTCACAGAGGACTCAAGATACAGTGTAAACCAGTGTGAATCCTCAGTTTCTTTTACTCAAAACACACACTTTCCTGCCATCTGTGATAATACCTGCAAGTATCCAATCTGACTGCTCAGTTCCTAATCCTCCTTGCTGCAAAGTAAGACCACTAACACGCAATGCTCGTGTCTAAAATGGATAAGAATACTCAGAAGTCAGAACTTCCACTTCTTTTCTACTATTTTAAGACACCTCCAGCACTTTCTGAACAGAAATAACAGTCCTTGAAATGGAAAAGAGCACTTTTCTACGGCTTAAAAAGGCTCAGATGGTCAATTTCTTAGCGAAATTTATAATCTACTTGACATTTTGAGTGTTAAAATGTCACACATGGTTCAAGCAATTATTAATAAGGAGGGTCTAAAAGTTTAAGCAGCTCTCAGATGCTCCGCTGACTTTTAGAGGCTGCAGCTTCCCTTTTCTTTGGGTTATTATTTTGAAGACACATTGCTACTATTAATAAAAGATTTTCCTTGCTTTGCACACCATGGGATTGTTCGTTTTCACAAACTTTTTCTAACTGAATTCCTGTGATGGGCAGTGAGAGTTTGTGTGTTCAGCCCGTTCAAAAAAACACATGTTGATGTAGCAGAAAATGCAGCCAGGCAGCACCGGCGTTATCACACACTCCTACAGTAAACAGCGGAGCAAATGCTGTTTGCTTAAATTAAAGTGGCACAAAAAAGGAAGGAACAGCTCAGCCTGTTCTCGTGATCTGCTCTCGTCTTGGCAACGGCGTCAGGAGGGGAAACGCTCGCCGAGCCAGGGTCAAATGTGATATATTTAGTGGTTTCGAATGGGGAAAGCGAGGATGTCAACAACAGGAGCACCTCAGGCAAAATCTCTTTTTACATGTCCACAGATTGAGAGTTTTAAAGTCTAAAAATAACCAGTGTGTGTGTGTTGAAATGCTTTGGCGGAACTGGGCCCCCGTGGAGCTCAGACTGAGGTCAGTTCAGTTCAAATCACAATCACTTTATTCAGCGACTGCCATCAATGAGCCTTTCTTAGTCGGCCAGAAACACACACACGCAGAAAAACACACACTCATCACATCTTGGAGTGTGATTTTTTTGTCTTATCGAGCAAATGTGGAGCGACGCTTTGCAAACAGACATGCCGAGAACTTTATCAGTTGCATGTGCGCACAGTGAGACATTCACTGGCCTGCACACTCTGCACTGCATGCAGATGCACAATTAAAGAAGTCTGAAGTCAGATTTTCCTGCTGCAGCTCTGGACTGTAAAAGCAACATGCAAAAAGGCCAAGGTTGCGTCCTTTAAGGCAGGGTCCAGTTTCACACAGCTGTCCTTTTGGGCCTCACACCAACACGCTTCTTGACTTTTGAGATAATTAGAAGGCGAGTGGGTCTAGCCTTGAGCCTTAACAACCGACTGTCCATCGGTAGAAGAGTCGGTGCTGGAATATGGCTTCAAGCCTGGCAACCATCAGCCAAAAAAACTTCCAAGAGGACAAGTTGATCTCTTAGAAGTCATCAAAATAGCTCCAGACATGGGAAAAGGAGCAAAACACAGCACTTTTGCTTGCAAAGCATCTTTCCAGCATGTCCTTTTTACAATCCAATGTTCTTGTTTGTGACACCGCTAATGAGGAAAACACAACACGTTTTTTTTTATTGATGGAGCAGCAGAAAAAAGAAGCAGAACAGATGGTTATTTTTCAGCAGAGAAATAACACAGAGGCTCTTCGCAGCCCGAAGCGACGGCTTCCTCTTTCTGTTTACCTTTCATAAAATGACTCATGCGCTTTTTTTTTTTTTCTGCAGCAAACTAGACTCTAAATTACAGTGGTGCCCCTAAAACAAAATGCATGGTAGAGGGTTGTGTGTCACAACTTAGGATAAAAATATCCAGTCTGGTTAGATGGCAGGTTGATTGTGGTAGATCCCACGTGGGAAGGGTTTCTGGTGTGTGTTTGTGACAATAAACAAGGCTGGAATTGACTGTGTCAGCCCAAAATTGATGGTAAAAGTGGTACCAAAGTGCTCCAAAGATAGGAAATGAAAATGTATTGGTTCGAACTTGTCAACAGAATGCATTTTGCTTAGCAATCAGGAAAATCTGAGCCTGTTTCTACCTTTCTTGCTCCCTTTTTTTTCTTTGGATTTCCTTCGCTTGAACTCCCTCCCCTCCCCTCCTCTCCTTTAACCCCATGGCTCTTTGCCTATCTGGGGACGCTGGCCAGTAAACCGTCAGCATGTCTGTCTGCTCGTCACACTGCTTTTCTGCCAAACCCGCCCTCGGTAAAGTCACCAGCCAGCAAAAACACACACAAGACTCAGCAAATACACTTCCCTCTCCCACTCTCATTAAAAACAAGACCTCTCTCATGCTACCAGAACGGTGCTAGCTATACTAGCATGTGCTGTATCACAGTAATTGCTCTGACATTTTTCCTATCTAGTCCCTTTTGCCCCTTGAGGCCTATAGCTGAGAAACCCTCCACATATTTCACTTTACTTTCTCTCTTTTTATTTGTCTTTTTCTTTCTTTTTGTTCATGTTTCTCTACGGCTTAAACTCCCTTTATGTTCGAACAGACCAGCTAATGAAAATCCATCATTTATAGCAAGAAACCCTCCGAGGTAAGCTAGTAGTTAATAAAACAGTCACACCAGCGGTCTCAGTATCTAACTCTCCTGATCCTTTTAAAGCTCATGTCAGTTTTCCATTTATCATATAAAACTCTACTAAGACATATTTTACCAATTAATTCTTTTTGTTTATCTTGCACTATTTTATTTCTCCTCGTCTTTGGGGGTTCTGTCTTATCCTGCAATTCACAGCCAAATAAAATATTCCCACCGTCTGTCGTGGTGTGTGGAGGGTTTTTAGAGTCTCCCTCAGCGTCACTGGTGTAAATGACCTGTAAAATTCCTAAAAATGAATGCGCGTGGCACTTTTCGTACATTAAATTATGATATATTACAGCTGGATTTTTTGAATAAAAGTTTGGTCCGCTGCAAAAAGTTCTAACTTATCCACCTTCAAGGTAGTTAAAAATCGAGATATTGGGATTTTCAAAATAAGATTTCAAGAGGTGAGTGAAGCAATAGCATGTGACCTGAGGCGAGTCGGCATGAAGTAAAGGCATGTTTGAAAGGTCTGTAATCCTGCACTCTGACTGATGTCAACGGGGATGGAAACCAGATGGGTGAGACCGATGATAAGAAATCTCCATGGGGGGAAAATACAGGAAGAAAAAACACCTCAGAGCTGTTCAATTTCTTTCTTCGGTCCCCTGCTGTGTACTCCAGCAGGGATCTTTTCGACCCTTTGTGAGCCAGATGAAGGAAAAAAATGTGCTGTTTTTACTCTGAGATGTTACTTCAAAATTGCCGGAAGTATTTGACTCGCAAATTAACGGCAATAGCATCAAAACTGACCTTTCTGGGAGAGAAAAATGTCTGGAAATCCATCTATTTGTGACTGAAATGCCAAAAACAAATGAACTAAAAGAGAGATGTGTAAGAGTGAAAATGAAAGCGATAGTTACACCTCGCTGAGGGAGCGCCAGGGAATCACCTGAACCTGAACTGACCTCCAGTCTGGCTGTGTGTATACACACTAAGCTGTAATTTAAGCTGTAAATCTGTGTATGCTATCATGAGACCGTGATGGCTTCATACCGCAGAGGAAGATGTATCCCGCTGCTAAACTGCAGGCCGACGGGCCAAAAATCAGTGAAGAAGAAGACGCAGCTTGAGTCGAGGCAACATGCAGCACAAAATGACCGCAGAAATGATTCCTAGCAAGAAAATCTCAAGCTTAAAATCAATGCTGCCTTACTGCTTTTCTATCTACCATGATCATCAGCATGCATGCTATCATTTTGTCCTGATCGTTTACAAAGAAAAGGAAGAAATGAGATAAAATGTTTGGTTTTTTTCCCCTGAGGCTCAAAATAATGAGTCTCTGCGATGTTTAATAGCCTAAAAAACACAGGCTATTATCTGAAGGGACCGAGCTCAGGAGTCCATAAAATCTGTTTAAATAGTGTCATGTTAGAATAATTGTCAGCTTGCTCAGCTTTAGAAAAGAAAGTGCTGCGATACTGAAGCTGCCTGAAGCAACTACATCACATCTCATATAGAAGACAAATCCCAAAACACCCCTGCTGTTATTCTTCATCCCTGCTGTGGACTGTACAGCGGTTCACTCAGCATCTGCTCTGCTTATGTCAGAGGAAAGGAAATGTTCCCTATTATAGCTTTGTTGGTACAATGTGCAATCTTGAATGATGAACACTCGAGGCCTCCGGGCTCAAAAACAGCACCTCAGAGGATAATAACTGAGCCTTTTTGCAAACTACCATCGCAGCAGGTTACAAGTTAGCAATATCACCATGGTATGAGGCCACACAATGCTGTTACCCTGAGTTGTATAACCTCTCCTCAAGGAAAAAAAGGGCTAAAAAAACCACCAGTGAAACAGCAGGACAGCTGGGAGAGGCTTCCTCCCTCCTCGAGCGTCCACCAATCAAATCCTCGCACTCAGATTAGGTTAAACGGCTTAACCTACTGGCAAGACGTCAAGGCCAGTTCTTCTGCACCACCAGAAGGGAAAGGACCGTCCACGCACACACAGGCAGATGGACACACTGACACACACATGCACACACACATATGTCTAACTGGACTGTTGAATAAACAGCATGTTGGCAAAATACCTGCCAGCATTGTCAGTGACAACGAGGCACTGCGGGATATCATACTGGCAACATCCTGATGGGGGACGATGAAAATACCTACAGGCTGCTATGAAAACGACAGCATGCAGCTTGTGTGTGTGTGTGTGTGTGTGTGTGTGTGTGTGTATGTTACGGCTCACAGCACACTTGAGGCAAACAATTAAAATCAAGCAGCAGAGGGGAATAATGCACCATGTTGTACCATTAAAAAGCAATTGGTATCTCGTGCAGGATGGCGGCGAGAATGCCTGTAAAACGCCTTGTGCAATAATGAGTTTTGTAAATCCTAAAGGCCTCTGGAGCTCCGTGGGATGATAAAATGGAAAAGGTGGACCAAATGATACAAGCTTTCATCTCAAATTTCTTCCAGTACCATAATATACTCTTGCTAATATATATATGAGACCTATTATTATTAGTTTCTGGAAGACATTCTAAGATTATATATAGACAGTGTCTACAAAATGATGCCAATACATCAAAGTAAAACCAAAAATGTATGGCGCAAATATGTTATTTACACTTCTTATATGGGTCTGACCTAAACACACATATATGATACAAACAGTTGTAGATGTAGCTTGATTTTTCTCTCTGAGGATGGTTTTAACAGTGAGGTTCTTTATTAATATATGTCCATAAACCCACTTATATATCATAAAAAATACAACACTTATAACCATAGAACTTGCTTGAGAATCATCATGTTTTAAAGTTTTCTTCAGTATCACAGTAAACCAGAGCAAGAGGTCCGTACATTTGTCATTAAACTGCAAACAAGAACTGCTAAAGGCTAATTCAGCATGCTTTTAATGGGGCTAGTTTGCTAAAATGCAAACAAATATGGGCTAAAAAATGGGGCTCAAGTTGAAGTACTCGGTGTAGCTAAAGTCACTGGAATACTGCACCGTGGGACTTGTAGTTCCAAGAACTTGAAGCACAATAATCAAAGCAAAATCAAGACAAAGAATAAGAAATACTAAAAACAGGAATGATAAAATCCAACAATAAGAAGTTTTTTTGTGACCTCAAAGGCAACAGAAGCATCAAACGTGATGTGGATATTTTTGCTGCAGTCGTTTTAAGAGCTTTATGCTCTTCACCTCATTTAACCTCACAGCAAAAAGACTCAGCCATTCAAAGCAGGTCAAATGCTTAAAGCTTGGCATGTGTTTTTGTTTGTGTGCGTGTCGAGAAAACAGATGATTTACGAGCAAAAAAATGAGGTGGAATAATTCAACCAGGCCTGCGGTAAACAACTGTGTGTATGTGCGTGTGTGTGTGTGTGTGTGGTTACATGGATGATTTACATGTGAGGAAAAATACATTATTATGCAACAGCAGAAAATCTTCAATGCAAACAAAACTGGATATTCTGGTGCATATCACGCACACACAACCATCAGCTATTTTTTAAATAAAAATGAATTTATTTACAATCTCTGCAGCTGCTCATTTTCATATTAAATGTTCCCAAATGCCACTGATAAATTAAAAAAGATAACTTAATCCCTTTGGGAGCATAAAGACGAACCACAGACGAAAGCCAGAGGAGACTGTAATTCATTAGGGAGAAGCAATAATGGAAAAAAACAAATTACGGATGCAAAAGAACAGTCTCCAAAAAAGTGAATCATGATGTTTTGGTCTTTGAATACTGCAAGAGCGATGAGATTAAAGCATAACAAAAACAGACAGAAGGGTATAAAATCTGAGAGAGAAGAAGGAAAGAGAGTCCATTAACAAGTAGAGAAAAACAGAAAGGTGGAGAGAGGTGAAACCCAAATCGACTTTTTCTCCCAAACATCACATTTCAGGCTACATTCCTCTGCTGGTTTCTCAGAGAAACAAACGGCTGGAGACTCAGAGACACAGCAGGGAAGACGCCATTGAATTCCTCCTCCGGAGCCTCCTGGAAAACATCCAGGCGGAGACGAGGAAGGAGCGAGGAGAAAGAAACACTTCTCCGACCGAGAGGAGAAAACCCGGTGCAGCGTGCTCCCACACATTCACTCAACAACGTCCAGAGTTGGGGGGTGAAGTTACAGCTTCAGGTCCAGATTTCGAGCGAGGCAGCTCAATGGCCTTAGAAAGGTTTAACAAGGAGCCATGATTAACTCTCATCAAGGAGGACTGAGGCTGACACTTGGGTTTAAGCTGATTGCTAAACTCTTAGCGTAACCACTTATGCATTTCTTTTTTTAATAAAAAGCCCTGGTTGCAGTTTATATCGCACTCTTAGCACATCACCTCAGCTTAGCTTGAATCACTCTTATATGTTTCTCTTGTAAGGGGTGTGTTTCTGGGGGGAATTCAAGCTCTCATTCCTCAAACATGACCCACCTTAGCTGTAACTTTATCACCTTTGTCGAGGGAATAAACCCTGACACGAGTAAACTGTTTTCCTCCATCATTGGGAGCAGCTTTATGGCAGCAGAAACAGCTAAAAAGACAAAGGCAATTCCTAGGAACTCTACATACTCAGACCTGTCCTGCTCATGCCAGAGAGAAAACAGGAAGTGGCTATCTGTAGTCCATTTTAGGGCTTAACGACTGATGCATTTTAGTCATCTACTGCCAACTCCAAGAAGTCAACTCGTCAACTAGTTGGCTGTTTTGGGGGGTTTTTTTTTGGTGAATTGGGCTCCACATTTCCACATTCACTGCCTCAGGTTCTACTTTTTAAACCAGAAGTCAAACTTCATAACGCAGAGCAGAGCGGTGGCGAACTCCTGCGTCCAACACCAACATTTATTACAAAATACAGTGTGAGTGTAGCTACTATTTTTTAACCAGACAACGTGAGCCAGACTTATTTCTAAAATACAGCAGGAGCTCCAAATGAGTTTTGGCTGCTGTCCTGGGTGTCTGGTTTGGATGATAAATCTTCCAGAGTTTGGCTAGTGGCTGTTTTTAATTTCCCATTGTGTTTAAAACAACAGCGGCACCGGGGTAATACCATGCCAAGCTGGAATAGTGGTCGCGCTGACAGGGAAGCTGAGGTATTATTATTGCATGTTAATCATCAAAGAGCCACACAAAGAGCCACAACTTCCATCAAATACAGGAAGTAATTTATATTCTACTTGTAAGACTTGAATGACAAGACCAACTTGTAGAAGTATGAGCTCATTTTTGCTGCAAATCTGCACATTTTATGCATAAAAAAAACGACTAATTTGTTGCTGTGGTTTTGTGTAGCACAGTGAAAATGAGGTACAGTGACTCCCCCTTAATGGGGCCCTGCTTCCTTCCACTGTTGGCCTGACCGGCCTCCTCACTGGGGACCTCATTCACCATAATTACAAAAAAAAAAAAGGGGGTCCAGTCTGCAGCCAAGCAGAGCTGACAGTGTTTTCTCATTCATCAGCTACCAGCGTAATGCAAAAGGCTTCTGTGGGAGGCGGATGTGCATCTTTATGCATCATTCTCTCCAATTGCTGCAATACCCCTCTTTCTCCATCAGCAGTGTAACAGTGTAACACCACGTCTCTTTTTCGTCCCTCAGTGGGGCTCTCTCTTCAATTCTCTCCCGCCCCCATCTCGCTCCTTTTCAGAAACGGTCCCTCAGTAATTGTCTGTCCATCAGCTGTAGTCTCCCACTCACAATGTAATAATCTCTCTGTCTAGCTCGCTCATTCCCTCCTTCCTAGCTCGGAGGCAGCTCTGTCTGCGGCGCCGTCTTTGAACCCTGCACGTCTAAATGCTTCCACGTGGCTCCACGTGCACACACCCAACTTAATAGCGACGTAACAAAATGCATGCTCTTGCTGAAATGGAGCAACTGCATTGTGTAATGTGTTACAGATCCAACCAGCCCCACAGAGTGCAAACAGTCCTCTTTCAGCCTGTTTTTTTTTTTTAACTTGAAGAGCGTGGCTCTTCATTGATTTCCCCTGAGGGAATCCTCCTTCTCGCTGCACAGGCAGGTCAATCCGAGGGATCAGCAACAGGAGGAGGAATATGGAGTGGAAGTAGCTGAGAGGAAAGTCAATCCACAGTCAGAAGTCCCTCTCTGAGGTCTCCGACCGCAGGAATGAGACACTGAATGCCAACCATTACATAATCCAGCACAGTTACTCTGTATAAGGCTCTGAACGCAAGCATGCTGCATCCACATGTTTCTGAAACCTTCAGGTTGGAGCATCAAAACAGGATCATAGGGAATTTCTAAGGCTGATGTTTTAATCTTTTTGGTTTTTACACAATACAAAATATGTCATACTTAGTCAGAGAAATCTAATTGTCTGGGTCACAGTTAACACTTTGCTCAGCCCCACCCATGGCAACTGTTAAATTTACACACGCACTATAAATAACAAACTGCTTTAAGTTGCTGCAGCCATGTTTACTACAAAAGAAACACACACATGTGCATGTCCAACGTAGCATAAATGAGCTAATATAGGATAGCTTAATCAGTCCCAAACAGAAGACTTGAGCTCAGAGGGTCTTTGGATGAGGCAAAGTTTCAAAATAAGAGCCCCAATTCATAACAAGAGCTTAGCAGGCTTTCTGTAGTCAGCTGGATTTTTAAAATAAAAGCTTAACAGGACCGCTGTGCCTTGTTAATAAACTATGACTGGCCAAAAGCTGTTTGGGGAAGAGGTTTAGCACGAGGTCAACTGATGCAGTTCAACAGTTCTGCAGAGGTCTGTTGGTGTGAGTCAGTTCTCGACAGAGGTTGATGAATCATGTATTTAAATGATTAAAAAAATAATGCATTATTTAGTCTAGTTCATTCCCAATTCCCATCTATGAGAGAGTCATGAAGGGGAGGAAATCACACCCACAAATCTAATCAAATATTTATTTTAATAGGTCTGTAATTAACTAGTCTTAAGGGGTTTTGAAGTGCGGGGCGGGTCATCACATGCAGACATGCGCCCACGGTTTATATGTTCATGCACGCTGGCCTATAAACTCTCATATCCATGTAACGTGGTTTAATGTAACCCTCGTGAGTCCGTGAAAACATCATCGATATAGCTTTAGTATGTTACGGCGCTGGATTAAGCAGGGACCGGGGGTTTGGAGACACACACAGAGCAGGTCTCGCCGGACCATGATGAATGAGGCCTGCCAAAGCTACTGTTAGTACTGGAAACGCTCCAAGAGAGCAGAAAGAAAGAAAGAACGAGGAAGTTCAGAAGCAAAGGGGTCGGAGATGGGATGGACGGATAGCTGCAGAAAAAAGAGAAAAGAAAGCTCGACTCTGGCGAGCTGAGAGACGATGGGTCATAAACTTTAGAGAGAGATCAGGAAGCCAGTGTTTGAGCCTCACCCTGCAACAGCTACATCTCTCTCTCTCTCTCTCTCTCTCTCTTTAAACATCACCTTGGATCCGCCCACACACCCTAACCACTGCAACTTAACTGCCAGAGCTCCTGCCAATTTTAGAAGACATAAAGAAACACGATCGTAGTCTGGCTCCAAGCATCAAAATACACACACGTCTCATCTCTTCTTGCTTTGTACTTGTCTCTCTTCTCTCTGGTGTAAATATGAGGAGAAGTAAAACTCTATAGAGGAGATAAAAACAGAGAAAAAAAATGAATCCAAGCTGCTTTTTACATGCCTCAGGCTAAAATATTGCAGCAGAGGACACATAAACATCTACAAATTCAATTTAAGAATTCCAGCTGACTCTTGTAGAAAGATAAGATGCTTTTTTGTTCAAACTCAAAGTTCAGAAATAACTCTGTGACCTCGACTGGAAGAAATTGTTACCGTATGGTTCTGGGCATGCATACTAATTCACTAATGGGAGGCCGCATTAAAACTAATTTCCTCTGCTTTTGCATTGGCCGAATGGTCGAGGCCTCAGCCGTGGAAGCACAACAATGAGGCAGTCATGTCTCTGTTGTGGAGGAGGGATGAGACGCAGCTGACCGGCAAATATGTTTTCTAAATGCTAACAAGATGCAAAGATTCTGGCTTTAAAAAGGATAAATACATGCAAGTCTATCAGTGTGTCTTTCTGTAGCTTCATTGCTCCTTTTTGTCTTTTAAAACACACATTTAAAAAAGGTGTGAGTGACCTTCTGTCTACCTCTCTCATTCCTTTCATATCTGCTCCCTCCACATGTATCACTTACTCCCGAGGTAGCTGACAGCACAAAGGCTCATCCGTTTGAAATGTCAGCTGCTCCACATTGGAGCTAAGGAGTGAGTGTGTGTCCGTGTGTGTGTGTGTGTGTGTGTGTGTGCACAGTGTGGTAGGGGACTTGTAGCTCATTTATCATAGGCCTCTGGGGGCTGCAGGTCCATCAAATGATATTGACTACAGAGCATTTTCTATCATCCTAATCCTCATACAGCTCCCCTCATAGTGCTGTATCTTCCACTATTTCTCTTTCAGGAAAAAAAAGAAGAAGCTGCAATCCAATCACGCAACAAAAACCACACGGTGATCTTATTGCAGCAGGACACGCACACCGCCCACACACACATGCAAATACACTCCCTCATCCAGCGTCTCCTGCTATCAGATGGTTGTTTTTAAACAGCTGACGTCCACTGAGAAGGTCAGTGTTGATGTGGATGTATTGGATGGTCTTGTTAGGGATTAAGGTCAAAGAGGCGTGCAAGACAAGACAAGACAGTGCAGAGAAACATTAACCAATCAGACACTATTGATTGATAAAAAAAAAGAAAAAAATGGAAAAGAGAATAAGATGGGTGCAAAGCAGCAGAATGTAAAAACCGCAGGGCTAAAATAAAAGTCAGACATGTTAAAAAACACAGTTTGTCCAGAACTGAGAGAATAAAAACACTGTGTTCTGTTTCAACATAGAACAAAACATATCATTTTAAACTCACTGTCACATTGTTTTGCTCTTCCTTCCTGACCTCTGTCAAGTTTACATTCACATCCAGTTGAAGGATAAGTGATGTTTTCTGTACTTTTCAACTTCCCCACCAAGTCTGCGGCACTCAACCAAAAGTCCATTCATTCCTTTTAAAGACATAAATCTTTAAACAGGGCTGAGTAATTTTCTAAAGAAGCTGGAGCTCGGTACTTTTCATAAGGCTGTGCTGAATAGCTCAAGGCCCTGAGGGTTCGTTTATAATGGACATTCAAATTCTTTATCAACATTTAATTGCCAGGTAACACAGGGCTTTGAATGTTGTGTGGGTTGGATGGGTGGAGACGGATGCCCACAAACAGCTGCTGCTGCTGCTGATTTCACCTGCAACAGAGTCATGTGGAGTCAGAAGATTCAGGAGGAAAAAAAATCCCCTGGAGAAACATCTGATCCTCAGCCATGAGGGAGAGCTCAGAGTTTAGTCTTCAAACTTTTGGGTTTAAGAAGAAAATTCATCTTCTGTTCAGTCTTGAAGCAACAATCAAACTCAGGCAAGTAACAAAAGATGAAAATTTGGTCTTTTTTTTAAAGATGTGGGGGGTGATGACTCTCAAATTATATAAACAGACATTTAAAGCTTCAGTTGAAACCTTAATAGAAGCTGAAATGTCAAAAAATGTCATTCTGTACATCCCTTAGAGTTAATAATAGGATTTTTGGGGACTATTTTCTGCTGTGGATTAATACACATTTGGTTCTCTGGTAAGTATTTACAGCAACAGGACATTCTTGTGCTTTTAATACTGAGCTGCTCACAGTTTGTCTCCTGTGTGGACACACTGTGAGGGGGGATAAGTCAGCAAAAATTTTAATTTTCCACTACTTTTCGCCCCTCAAAGTTTAAGTATTCTCCACCACATCAACCGTCCTTTAGAAAATCCCCCCCTCAATCCCCGATGCTGTGACATCAAGATAAACTAAGAGAATCTGGGGCAGGAAGCTTTACTTGTGAGGGCAAATCAGGCGAAACACTTCTCAGTAACATACGAGTAAACACTGCAGCTTACACAGATTAACACTGTTCAAACTGTTCGAAGTTGCGCGTCGGAACAAAGAGGAGACAAAGACATGAACGGCACACAGTGAAAGGAAATCCAGTCATATTGAGATTCTGTGAATGATACTGAATTTCATCAGGAGAAGTGAAATCAGCTCAAAGCAAACAAATAACATACATCCTCTATTATTCACCATTCATGCAAATACACACACACACACACACATACACACACACACACACACACATCACATCCTCTCCATCTTCAATTATTTACCAGGTGGGAGTGAACGACAATGTTCTGCACTCACACACCCCTCCACCATGCTGTTTCCATTCATCATTAATAATGAAGCTTCCAATATGTGTGTGTGTGTAGCCATAAAATGCAATGTAAATGTTCAAGTTCATAGAAAATATACGTATGATGGTAAATAATAAAAAGTATGGAATATGCATAAATAAATGCTCTGATATGTTCTATACACAGAAGCTGGGCAGCCTGGTTTTCCTGTCATTGCATGACAGAGACAAGCTGTATTAGATTTAGATTGTATTCAGGCTCTATTCAGAGTCCAGCTAAAACTATGTGAGATCTCTTTTTGATCTAATGGATTCCAGGTTATCCCTCATGGGAATCTGCCTAATCGAGTCCACTCATGGAGCCTGAGCTGAGGCAGCGTTTCAGACAGAAAGCCCGCGGATGCAGCTGATTTTATAAACGCCAGGAATATTATAAGATAAAATTTTGCGGATGAAAGTCGGAGCCTTCGGCCTCGTCCACCTGGATCCGAGAAATCTGCCACTGATTGAAGACACATGCTGCAAGTGAACACTTTGCACTTCATTTATTTAATAACAGGTTGTATAAACTGAATTTATTGACCCATGCTGTGTTTGCAAAGAACCTCTCCGAGCTCTACAGGCCAAGCTCTGTTCTCTATGCTAAACAGACTGAAGGAAGGAGCCTGTTCTCCCTGATGTCCAGTAAAAGTCTACTGGTGGCGTCATGATCCCAAACTAAAATTAAACTGGAAAACAAAAAGGGAGACGCTCATTTTAAATCCACGTGCCCTCTAATTGCAGGAACTGGCCTTATTCTGACTTAATTAAGTGCATCAAGTACACGACTGATACCCATTAAACACTAATATTTTCTGTTCCGCTCTATTTATAGAATGCATAAAGCCGTTGCTGATGCTAATCGCCACAATGTGCTTCACAGTAAATGTATTTTCTGATAGAAGGTCTTTACTGAACTCCAAATAAGTGGCCAAGAGACTGAGAATCAAATGTGTTGCACCACTTTGCTGGAAAACATTAAAAAAAAGATTCAAATTCAAGCTTCAAATATGAGAAGCTCAAGTCAACACTACAACAGTTTCACGGTCCGACAAAACTGTTCCTCAAAGTGTGAAAAAGAAATGAAAAAGAGGTCTGTGTTATTTAAAATTTATAGCTTCTGTTCTGCGGCCCTCCAGGCTGAGAGTTTAAGATAACAGGCTCAGTTAATGAGCAAACCTTCCACTTTGCCTCCCCGGAGTGAGAAAATGCCCAATCGAGCGCCAGCGTCGGTGTAAGCTGCAGGCTTATCTGTTGATTCACACGTTAGACTGCGCCTACTGCATAAATACACAGCACAGAGTTGTAACAGGAAGAAGACAGATTAGTCGAGCTTAAAAGACAAAGCCTCTGTTATTTCGGTGAATCTGTGATAAGCAGGAAAAACAGTGCAACTCATTTATTTAGTTGGTTCACTTTTCTGGCTTTTTCTCACTTTGTCCCTTAATTCCTGCTTTTTCTTCTACTTCAGGCTTCTACTTCTGGTTCATATTTCACTCTTATGACAGCAACCAAACAATCTCAACCTTGACTATCCTATGTGAGAGTGTGTGCTGGTGCAGTATTAGTACACTGTGGTCATGCTTCTGTTGTCAGCTGATGCTCTACTCGCCTGTGGTCTGAGCAGTGACGGCCTGAAGATGTTCCACTGAGATAGGACGTTTAATTTAAGCATGTGTGAAAGATTATGGATAGACAAAGACGGAGGGGGGAGGGAGAGATCCCTGTCATGAGGGGGACTGCTGCTGCTGCTGCTGCTGCTGCTGCTTTGTGGAGAACCACAGGCTCTGTGCATCAATTTGAGGAGACATCAATTTAGCAGTATGAATGCTAAAAACACACACATGCAGAAAAACATCCCTCACACAGACACCAGATCCCAGCCCTCTGTCAAACCAGCCACTCAGCAACACACACACACACACACACACACACACACACACACACACACACACACATATCCTCAGGCACTGACACAATAACAACCACATACATTCTTGGCATTTTTACCAGAGCCAATTACGGCCTCCCAACCTGGCAGCTCTGGATGTTCTGCAAGCCAGCTGAGACAGTGACTCGCTGCATTCATCCTTAATTAGCATCACAAAAAAGTCTAAGCTGATAATGCAGTGGCTGGGTTTTTCGAAAGGCGTGCAATTTGTCGGCTTGCAGCAGACATTAAGTCAGAAATTTAAGACCACTCCCACTTGGAGTTGACACTCTGGAGCACCAGAGATCATTAAAGCAGCAGCCTGAACAGCCTTTTTCTCTTAGCAGCATCAGGAAGCCAGGGAGCTGCAGGCAGAGTGGATCCAGTGAGAGGAAAACTGAGATGAAGACAGAGAAAGCATAAAGGCTGCAGTGTGTGATTCTGCATACGAGTCTGAATCAGGGGTCTGTAGGTGTGGTGTGTTTAGACAGGAAGCTGGCTTCTTTCCCACTTCCTGTGTATCTCCAGGAAGTGGAGATACGAGATAAGACTCAAGGTAAATGGACACATTGAGCTATCATCCAGCAGCTACAGCTAGTGATGGATTACATGAAGGCTGAAGGAAAAGTAACTGAATTTCCCCTAGAGATAAACCAAATCTCATGTATTTTATTAAAGCTTTTTGAAGATTTGCATCCGTCATTATTATGTAGCTGCAACAGGAGGCTGATAAATAAACAAATGGCTCTCTAAGCCCCTGAAAAAAGGATTTATTCCACATGCTCTTTTCAATGATAAACAGGGCAATTAAAAAATGAACAGCTTTTTAAATGTGAAAAACTGCATTTAATATTTATAATGGATTATATAGCAGCAACACAATGAACCAATGAAATTGGTGTAACTGACAGCAACTACAACCTTACAACAAGCCCTATAACCAATAAATCACAGACAAAATTTAACTTTTTTGGTGCGACAACAAAAACTTACTTCAGTTTTCTCCAGTAAAGGAAGAAGAACTTTTACACACACTTCATTGCAACATCCCTAAAAATGTCTGTAATCATCAGAAAACACATATATGCCGAGTCAGACACTCCCACTCATGTTACTCACCGATATATGGAAGACTTCCTGTGTGTCATCGAGCATCTGAACCCTGATGGAGACTTGTCGCCCTGGAGGCTGTGCAGGAGGACGCAGGCCCGGCTCCAGGGTGGACACCCCGAAGCTTTCAGGGGCGCCCAGCCTCTGTCCGGCTGTCGACGGCCTGTCGGCTGGTTCGACCATGGTGACGGACGCTACAGTGAGGGGCTCTCCAGCTGCAGGCACCTCTGTTCAGGACTGGAGGAGAAAGGAGAGAAAAGTTCTTAAAATTTCAGGTTGCAGTTTGTGTCTTTTTATGTGCTTCAAGCTAGCAATCTGTTCAGTCTGTGATTTCTGGTATTCTTGGCTTCTTAAACACATAGTGTGCAGTTTTAAGCTAGAAGGATCAGGCTTTTTTTTTTTTTAACAGCCAAGCATTAACATAGTCTCTCATTCAGAATAGCAAAGTTACATCACATCCTGTGTTTTGTAGGATTTATAAACACAATTTCCTTGTAAGGTATTCCTGATCTAAATTTACAGGAGTTGTCAAAAGCCTTTTTTGGTGTGAAATTAAAAGGTGCATTTGCATTTTGAGGAAAAACAAGCCAGATGAAATCCCAAAGAACACGAAGGAGAACATGTTGCAAACTGATTTCAGCCTCAGCTTGTGCAAAAAGCAGCTGCCAGAGTTCTCAGGAAAAACAAGGGAACCGACCACATCACTTCAATACTAAATCCTAGCACTTACGGACAGTCGCAGAACTTTAAAGAGATGCTGCTTCTTTATAAAGCACTAAATAGTGAAGGATCTTCCTTCTCAGATGCATTTCAGCTGTGCACACCTGCAAGACCTCTTGGATCATTGCAGGAAAATCTGTTAAACTGAACATGATGAGGTGGATTTTTAGCTGATATGCTGCTCGGAAGCTTGGAAACAACTTCCTGATTGTATCACAGGTTCATATCAAGACTTAAACCCAACTGTTCTCAGATGCTTTGTGTAAACTAATTAACTGCACTCTGCTTCATTGATATTTAGCCAAACAAATGCTCCCTTCCATACTTCTGCAGTAACCTAGAATGGACAAACCAGACATGAGCTTTAGAGAGGGACATTCCAAGTTTTCATACATTTGATGAACATCATAGAGCAGAGGGATATTGGCTTAGTTGCAATCTGCAACCTCACCACTTGGCGCCACTATATCCTAAACACTGGACACCTGTCATTTAATTTGAGGCATATTATTTGTCACTAACCTTCAGGGTTGTGACTGAATGTAACCTCAGTAAAACTTTAACACATTACCTCATCTGTGAACACTTCTACCTGAGTCAGTCACATAGATTTTTATCCGCAGTGGTGGCTGTTTATCAAACTAGGTCTTTAGTTTTAAATAATTTGATAGAGAGACATCTTGAGGCACTATTTTCCTTGCACATATAAAAGGGAGTAAAAGCTCCTGTTGTCAGGATGTAGAAAACTTTACTTGAAAGGAAACTTTTTGCCTAATTGCTTCAAGAAATGTGTGAAAAATCTCGCTGAATTA
>JAQMCX010000041.1:7006445-7047072 GCA_029814765.1 Acanthurus leucopareius | reverse complement strand
GATGTAGAAAACTTTACTTGAAAGGAAACTTTTTGCCTAATTGCTTCAAGAAATGTGTGAAAAATCTCGCTGAATTATTTTAGTCTCGCTTAAATTGGCCTTGCAGAGTGAAAAAAACCCCCACCAGACATTCAGTCAGTGAGTCCTTCAGGGCTGAATTTATATTGGTCAGGATGATTAAAGGGGTGTATAAACCACAGACTAGAACTGCCCCAAACAGTAAGACAGCCGAACTCTGCACAGAGACACAGGCAGACATGTCTCACACTTTGCTAGACACACACACACACACACTTATTCCAGCTACAGCACATGCAGGTGGGATTTACCGTGTTTTCTATAAACCAACAGCTAGCTCCGTTTAAGACCAGTTCAGACTTGAATCAAAGCTCTACAAGTGGGGCAGATGAGATACGGTCTGAAAACACACAAAGACACAACCCCCCCTTTTCAGACTCAAACACACACACACAAACTTTTCATCACACACTTGATAAACCTCAACCTCAGACAATAAATATGCCCTCAGACGGTTGGTGACATCACGGCTGAGGAATGTCTTAGAAAACCGTCCGGGGGGGCGGAGCATTGAAGGGATGAACTGCCCCGACACACAAACACAGCTGTTATGTATGTGTGAGTGCACGGGTAACTATGACAATTAAGAAGGGCATCTTGCACATCCCTTTATTCTTTGCTTTCTCTGAGATTAGACAGTTTCGTCCTTGGTTGCATGTCCAGAGTCACTGCATCGTTACCTGAATAAATCTTTAAATTAATCATTCGAAATCTATTACACAGTAACAGGTCGTTGGAGCTTCTTCAAAGCAGCACACATCCTCATTAAAGAAAAACATTGGATTCCTGAAGGTGAAAAACAAGAGCCAAAACAATAAATTACAAATAGCTCCTTCTAATTATTTAGAGACCGGGTAGTGGTGCAGTGAGCAGGGATGATTAATATCAAACTCCTTGTCCTTGACAATGAAGATCCATATTTCAAGCCCAAAAGCAACATGTTATTGTGTTAATGGGGCTGTACGATTATTAAATGGCCTCCAAAAGAATATCTAAAAGTCCACTGAGTGCTGTTCACTTTTCTCTGTCAGGATAAAATAGGAAACAGTGGTGAAGTTTTCTGTGCACCATTTAATTTGCAGCCAAAACATTCTTCTAATCAAGAACCTGCAACTATTATCGCAATAGATTCATGCTTGAAATCTTTCTTTCACAAAAAAAAAATAAATAAATAAACATCTCACTGGTTCAAGCTTCTCCAATGAGAGGGTTTGCTACTTTAATCCGTTTTATGAGAATAAAGAGAATATTTTTGGATTTTGGAATGTTGGCCGGACAAAAACAGAAACTCCATCATCCTTTCGGGCTACTGGAAATAATGATGGGCAGTGTTTACTTTGCAGTTTTTAGAGCAGATTAATTAATGATGGAAATAATTGGTCGTTGCAGCTCCACTGTGGAGCCTTCAGTGCCCCGAAGGCCAGACAGTCCAAAGAAAGAGGCCCCGGAAATGGCCCACAGCCAGCTGTGAATGCCTCCCAGCTCCGAGGGGGCTGCTCTGTGGCTGACCTCTGACCTCAGTGTGAACGAGGACTTCTTCTTCCTGCATCAACCACCACAAAAATATACTGTATGCTCCAAAAGGAAACAAAAAGCTCTGTATACACAATGACTCTGCTGTTGAAAACCAATCAATTCACCAGTTGTGCTTTATAAACTGAGCCAAACAATGCTGGCATGATGCTCCTCCTACATGTGATATGAGATGAGCCTGCAAAAGAGGTGTGACAGCTGTGACGTGTTACACAACTTCTAGTGTGATGTGTAACAGACGTGTCAGGCAACAACACTGCTTTCTGAACAAGAATAATTAAGGTGTCGTGCCATGATTTGGTCTAAACCTTTCAACATCCACCTTTTGAGGGAGAAATTCCCATTTGGAACAGCCCAATGGAAAAGCTGATAACAGTAGGAATTTAAGGTCAAAATGCATGCATGAGGTTTGTGGAAAATAACATGGATCCAACAGCGTATTATGTGCTAAAAATAAGTACTGACAAAAGTTTGCAGTAATGTGAATTTGCAAATGAACTTTAAATACAATTTTCCTGTTTGTTCTTTTACACCTACTTTAGCCTTTTATTTGCACAGTGAGTTTTACTAATCCCTCCACCTGCACATACAAAAGTGCGCCTCTCTTCACCTCAGTGACAAAAGCTGAAACTGGAAATTGGAGCCTTACCGAGGAAGTGACCCGACAATAAAGGAACCTGACATTCAGGTTACTCATTACACCTGTGGGAACGTTTCGTTTGTACCTGTGTGCTACTTCCACGCCACACTGAAATCAATGCTCTGCTCGAGTGTTTATCAGTTGTTCAGTATCGGCTGTCTGTCTGACAAAGACTGGGAGTGAAACTGCAAATCACCTGCTTTTAAGATAAACCAGATAATACCTAACGAAAAGCTTCCCCACTAAATAAGTGCTTGAATTTTCAGCTTTTGAAGGATTGCTAATGTGTCGCCCTGTGTCCATCTTCAAAGTGTCAACTCAGAGCCAGTTTTAAAGCACTACCTAATCATTCACTAACAAGCAAGTGCCAATTACCCCCTGTAAACATCCATAGGTCACATTCTGCAAACGGCAAGGTTTGTTTGTTGCCTGCATGTCTTCAGTCCTTCAACAGGTTTAGTATCAGGCTGTTTTTAAAACAACACAACAACAAAAACTACAATTAAAAGGTACTTTTGTGCAAAAATGCTCATCCTTGAACTTGCAATGGCACAAAAATACCAAACAGCTTCTTTCACAGTTCTTTAATTAAGTATTCCTCTCAAATGATGACAGGATTGATTCCAGATCTTGATTCTTATCCTCTATTTTGGATCAATCTCACAAGAAAAGAGTGGGAATCATCTCCTCAGTGAGTGTTGGGGGGATTAGAGATGGAGTTAGTTGAGCAAGAGAGGAATACAGAGTGAGCTGGTCACACAGGCACAAAGGAAGCCACTGTGGGAGCTTCCAGCAGCAGGGCTTTAACTCGCAGGGACTGAGGCCTCTCAACCAGCCTTTGAACTGGTGTTAGCTGAAAGTTTCCCAAGAGTTTGTGAGAGGGAAGCCTGGCTCTGGGAATCGGATGTGTACAGAGGAGGCTTTTCTAGTTTACAGGCATAGAGAGGTCACAAATCTGCTTTAAATCCTTTTGTTTTGAAGAAATTTCCACAGTTTTTTTGTGACAAATCGAGTCAGAACATGTGTTAGTACAGAAAATCTGTGTTGGAATATCACATGATTGCACAACAAAGGCGACATTTGCAAGCCATAAAACTCACAATCAAGACTTTGATATGTGGATCTTCAAAGCAAGAGCAGATAAGCAAACTTACTCATCTGAGCACAGGTCAAAAAAAAAACTGAAATATTTATGTTAAGAGGAACAGATTGGAACACAGACGTGCTAAAAATACAGAAACAGTGCTGTAAATGAGGATCAGAGGTCACAAGCTGAAAGTAACTGAAAAGGGATGTGACAGATCCGCTGAATGTGGCAGAGAAGGTTTCACTGCTACACTGCTAAGCTAACTAAGCTAAGTTTGTGGGAGTTTTAATGTTGATTCAGCACTTATAGTTCAATATTCATAGACTTATAGGCAGATTTGGGCTGCTATTAGTAATTCTCTGTCATTGGTTCATCTGGAAAATATTTTCTGGAAAAAATCAATCAATCAGTGGGTCAATAAAATGTTGGAATATAGTAATAAAAAAGGGCTGCCGCAAATTCCTAAAGCCCACAGCGATGTCTTTAAATAACAGCAAGAACCATTTAAGCTGTGGCATATTTTGCTCAAAGAAAAAACACAGTTAATTGATCATCAAAGCTGTAAATTTTCTATTGATCATTTTATCTCTAATGCGACATTACAGAGTAAGAGAAAGCAGAAAGAAAGATGCTCATATACATGGATGATTTGGAAAGACAGGGTTTGGAATTTCATTAGAAAATTGCAAATGAATGTAGCATGTTGCATTCACTGACAAACATTGTGATATATGATCAAAGGCTCTAAATATAAACTGAAAAAAGGGATGTGTCCCAAGGTCAAGAAAAATCCTTCAAGAACAAATGAAAGAACAGCTAAGAACATGAGGGGATTAAATCCATCACCTGGTGATTGTGTTACTTGTTGCCACTTGTACAGATCAGCATTGAATCAACACCCACTGACTATACAGCACCTGATTCAGCCGAAAAATGACACCCGAGGGCGTCAACTTTAGCCTGACAAGCCAAGAAAAGGGCAGGATCAAGGTCCCAACACAGCACCCTTTCTTGGTAGATCAATGGCTATGCTTGATACATTTTATCAAGGTGACACTCCCCCCCAACCGAGCCTTTAAGCTGCTTCACTGCCCTCAGGAGACTTTCTATTGTGAGGCTGCAAACACCAATTCTCATGGTGTTGTATGTGTGATATTGATTGCAACAGGGCGCCCGATGCCACCAGCCATTAACAAAATGAGGCGCCTAGGAGGAGGACAAAGCTGATCGTGGGTGCTGCTTCCCCACTGACCTCACCATAAGAAGGGGGTGCAAAAAAAGAGCACATGCCCCCCGGGAGATCAATAAAGGAAGGGGATTTGTTTGTCAGCTAATGTTGTCACCTCAAAGGTGCCATGCATACATTCTCCAGGGGATGGGTGACAAAAACCAAGGACCAAGGAGGGGTGATATACTGCTACAACATGCATGCACACAGCAGCAGCTTGTCAAGTGCTATAAAACAGGCACAACCCTATACAAGGCGCACACATCAAGAGTACAGTTGGCAGAGTGCAAGCTCCAGGATGTAGGTTAGCAGTGTAATCCTTTAGGCCAGGGTAAAGATGTCAGTAGGCTAATGTGACTTGATCACACTCAAGAGACAGGAGTGGTGTGTGTGTGTTTCTATGTATTATAAATGTGTGTATGCTCTGTATTAATATGCATGTGGTGGTGACAATGACAGGCTTAGTCTATTGTAAGATCTGGTGAATGGAGAGGCAGCAGGGGGGAAAAAATGCAAAAATCCTCAGCATAAACATCATCTAAAGTTCATGCCAGTTAAAGATCCACATAATATTAACTTCGAGGAAATTCTGCAATATGTGTAAATGTTCGAAGTGCTTATTTAAGAGGGTTACCAAGGTCTATCATTAAGCTTACAGTAAAAGAAGCTCTGCTGGACCTCCTAAAGCCCAGACGATTAGGAAAATGAACAGGCTGGTTTGTAATCGAAGCAAGCTTGTACTTAAGATATCGGGCTCATCAAACATCACGCACAGCCCCTTAAGCTTCAGCTTTAAACTGGAAACGTTTATTGTAATAAATCACGCAAGATCTAAACATAAATGTTCAATAACACCACGCAAGGAATACCAGAGAGGCTACGTGTAACCTCGCTCCATAATCCGGGTAGTATGATTTCCTTACCCCCGTCTTTTCCTCAGGATCCACAGATTGTCCGTCAGTAGGAGCTTTTATTTCCAACGCGGACGGTAAATCCCGCACAGTGCTGTGCTGCGGCTGAAGTTTTCAGTAAGAAGTCCTCTGTTCGCAGCCGAGCCCGCTCCCTATCAGGTGGGACGTGGTTTCTGAGCGGCAGCCATTGAAACAAATGTGGGAGACCGTGCGATTGAGCTTTCTGCGGGAACAATAAAGAGCAACACACCGCCTCCAGCACGAGCACCCGGCGCTCCGGTGTCAGGCTGAGAGAGAAAGTGCAACCAGGGTAGAGGAACAGCACCACCCCATGGTCATTTCGGGGAATGACAGTGTGAAGGCAAAGTGGTTTGCTTTAACTCATGTTAAATGGTCAAAGTTGTGTCTCTTCTCTTGGTGGATATCATAAGTGATAAAGCATGGTGACTTAGCACCAAATGCCGTCCAAATAATAGAGTAAGACATGTTTTCTTTTTATATGTTCTTCTTGTGATTCAGTGTTTCAAACGGAAATATCTGTAATTCGTTATTTGACTAGGTTTTTCATGGCCTACATGTACATAGCGATTACTTATATTATTTTTATCTTTGATATTACCCTAATCTACTACATTATTTTTTATTATCATAAGTAATATTTTAAACTGAATGGATGTAACGGCTGTTATTTCTCTTACAATATGTGATAATACTTGCCAGTGTCACTGCGAGAAGGATCAGTATAATATAGTGATTATCTATTTGTTTTGTTTGTTTTTTAAACTTTACAGTGTATTGGTCATGTTAAGGTAGGGCCAGTTTAGGGAAATAAATGACAGAAAGGGGAAAAAGTTAGCGGCTGGCCCGTACGGGGATCGAACCCGCGACCTTGGCGTTATTAGCACCACGCTCTAACCAACTGAGCTAACCGGCCATGTGTACTCCCGTAAATACAGTGGTTCAAGAACATGACTTTTGCTTCAGTATCTTCTATTCTGATTTGCATGAATGTGTTCAGTTAGCTAGCTAGATAACCAGCTAAGTACTTGGTCAGTCCTGTTTGAAAATCCTAATATTGACTTACATTGTGTATTACGATTGAGTCCACTGTGACAAAACTTATGCTAACTATACTATTAAAAAACCCCAAACTTTTAATGAGGAATGACGACGACTTTCTTTCCGAAGTAGCATCAGCAGGGTCCGTTGCTATAGTTACCCTGGAGAGAGGGCGAGACTGTCACGTGACCCAGCAAGATGGCGACCACAATGTAGAATGGATGTGAATGTAAGTATTATTAGCTAACCGTTAGATTAATAAACCACTGTTTAATTTCGTTCGGTTAGAAAGTGTCGTCTTTGCACTTTCAGTGTGTTTCAGAACAAGTGTTTTCTTTTCAGAATAACGTAAAAAACATAAGTCAGTTGCGTTTTCTCCTCGGTTCAGCCCACTAAGTAAAGTAACGCTGACCGAATCCGCTAACGTTAGCTCTATTATAATCTGAGCTTCATCATTTGTTTATCGTTACTCAGCTGTTTTCACTTTAGCCAGGTTAGCACACCAAAATACTAATTTGAATACTTTTACCTTATTCTTTTTTGCCTGTTCTCTTTCAGGATTTAAGCTGAATGGGTCCGTTTTCTCGAAAATTTGGATATACTGGTTAATTGTTCATCTTCATCATATCACAGAATCAAGATGGCTCTTAATGTCTTTGGTAAGCAGTATCACACCTTGGATAACACCCCTTGTACCTTTTTCTGTGTGCATTAAAGGTGTTTTTTTTGGGTTATTTTGTTTGGTTGTGGCTGCTGCACTGATGCATAATCTACTGACCAATGTGGTCAGCCGTAATTTTACAATGATGATATCGTTCTAATGTATTTTCGTATAACTGGGAGAGGCCATTAGAAATCTTGTGTACTCAGTAGCTATTGAGCAAAGCTATGAGTTCATTTATTCAAACACTGTGCTGAAGTACAATTTTAGCCATAAAAGTAATACATAGGCATTCCCATCTTGTGCTACCCTATACATCTCCAGCACTTAATTACTGAGGTAAATATTAAAATTTTTACTTTACTACATTTATTTAAAAAATGAAGTCACTGTTTACTTTGCAGATCAAGGCTTTGCAAATACACCATCAGATCATCTTAAAATAATGATTCATTTTTACAGATAAAATTAGTGTAAAAAGTAGTTAAATCAACTTTACCATGTCCTGACATAACGTTTAAGTACTTAAACTGCTTACACTGTAATGTATCAGCAATAATTACCAATAACTATTACATGATGCATAATACAACATAAAATAAACAGTGATTGTGCAACTTACACTTCATAATTTATGCTTTTGCTCACACTTACAGTAAAGTTTGTTGGTAATGCACTTTTATTTGGGCAACATTTTGAATACAAAACTTACTTTTATTGGATTACTAGTTGTATGGGTTTTTCATTACTTACACAAAGGATCTGAATATTTTTCCAGCACCAGATTTTTATAGTTTGATACTGTAAACCAGAATTGACCAAAAAAGCTATTTTAGTACAAATGAAAAACATCAACATCATGATGTAAAAGTCCATTTTCCAAAACTCAGTTGAGTAATAATAGCAGTCAGTTTCAAAAGACGGATCATTTGGTGAGGAGACACATGTTACCTAGAGCTGCAGTCAGAAAATATTTTAATTGTATGTTGTTTAGGTGATGCTTGGTCTAACAGCAGTCTTTTTTTCCTCCATGGTTTTTAATTATGGCATTTTATTTTAGTAAGCTTTCATGCTAAACTTTAATCTGCAAAGTAGTTGCAGTTGTCAGAATAAAAAATGTTAGAGGGGAAAAAAAGCCCAATATTTTCTCCGAGATATAGCAGAGTAGCAGTTTAAAGCCTCACCAAAATAGAAACACTCAACTGAAGTACCAGTGCACCACAATTGTCCTTGCAGCACTACAGCAAAAGACTGTATTTGATTCCTTTCCACCCCTGTTGCAGACATCGTGAGTTGCCAACAGTTTTTGTGTTATGTCTGGTTTCTTGTGAGTGTGTCTTTCGGTTGCCTTGAGACAGAGGGTGAGACGTTTGCCCAGGGAGGACTGGGAGTTATTTTGAAGACAGGATACCGGGACAACAAGTGTTGAATAGATAAGGCTTGTAGGGTGAACTCAGAGTACACAGAGACAGGAAACAGGCTGTTAGTTTCTACCCATGCGGAGAAGATGGAAGACAGCCTGACTTTGCAAGATGCTGGCAAAAGGAAAGAGTCCTAAGATGGATAATTTCCATCTCTTTTCTTTAGATATTTTTTTAAATGTATTTGTAGAGCAAGTTTAGTTTGGAAAGTTACTCTCTTTGGCTAATTTTGAGAGTAGCTCAAAATAGAGTCCTGCATCACTGCTATAAATTTGCACAGTTGCTTTACTGTGAGCCACAATGAGTCGCTGAATAAATATACACAGAACAGAATTTGAACCTGAAAGGATTTCACAGTAATCACACTGAGTGGAAATGTTCATCAGAGACTGCCGAGTTCAGCCAAACTCCAAATGAGTGCTTGAGGCTGAAGATTATCTGTTCTTCTAAGCGTATGATGTTGCAAAGTTTCACGCTTACTTTGATATTTATGTCAGTGCTGTTTATGGTCTGCAACAGCCAAGTAAGGAACAAGGAAGCTCTGCTCTAATACTGATATCATCTGCTATTAATTTTAGATGGGCAAGCTCGGGGGGGTGACAGCAAAGGCTTGTCTGAGTGTAAGAAAATTAAACATCTCAGTGAGAGCTTGTTTACATTTCATGTCTGCGAAGCGTAAAAAATCAGGCTTTCACAGTTTTTTTAATGCTTCACATACTTGCTCCATTTATTAAGTCACCTTTATTCTCTGTGAGTTTTCTGTCATGGAAAAATACATCATCAGTCAGTCTGTTGTCTTAGTGTAATTGCACGGAAAACTAAAGAAAATAAAGTAGCTGAAAGCCTTTACATCATATCTCATACTGTGAATTTAGCTGCTAGCTTTTACATTTTGAAATGGCATCAATAAAACCACAAAATTGTTTTACAGTTTGCCTGTGGTGATCTAATGATCGCTCTTACTCAGCATCAGTGGGCCTTTTGAGCATGTTTGATTGGATGTACATGAAGCTTAAGCTGTATTCTAATATAATATGTTATTTTATTGATTTAAAATGGGAAAAAGGATGAAGTTAAATGAGGAAATCCAGATCTTATCCGGTTGGTGGGTCAAATCAAATGGAGACATACTTAATTAACTATGGTTTTTATGTTTTTTCCACTTGGGGGCACTGTAGCAGAGCAAATTTGGTTTGAGCACTTTAGCAGCTGTTGTACTTTTTCTGTCCTCAGATCATGATGAATATAGGCCACCAGTGTGGAAATCTTACTGTAAGTACTTTAAAGCATTTTTAATCTTTAGTCTTATTTAAAATATGAAACAGTTCACATTCTTATATTCTCATTTTGTTTTGAGTGTTTATTCATGGTAGCAATATGATTTTACAAATTATTTTCTGTGTGTTTTCTGATACAGTGTACCAGCTCCAGCAGGAGGCGCCTCACCCACGCAGACTAACCTGCACCTGTGAGGTGAGAACACAGTCCCTAACTGTCAGCCAGACACTCTTCAACTAGTCTGCCGTGTCTCATTTTATTCTAGAGAAATCTAGTTTTAATTCATCTTATATTGCAGTAATGCCGCATAAATAATTCAGCTTCATAGACATGAGGCATTGACAGCCTGCATCATTGAGCAGGCACAAAATCAATATTGTTCTTATTTAAAAAGCTCAACATTCCAATTGAGACTGCACATAGTCGTAACTATGCAGGTTATGTTTCAATCAAATGCATTGCACAGACAATCCAATGAAACTAAACTGTGGTCATTATGGAACATTGATATTTATTTTAAAATATTATTTAGAGGTAAGATAAGCGGTACTGCTCATTAAACAGTTGACTTTTCTTGTAAACTTTGAATTTGCAAACAGGGTGCACCAGATCACATTTGGTAAAGCCTAAAAATGCCCATTGTGAATTTGCTGTCACTGTGCACGCAGTAACATCAATCCCTTGCACTATTTGGCTGAACACGTGAATATGGAGCTTAAATGTGAAACAGGAGATCTGAGCACAGGTGCAGTTCGCCATCAGAGTCATCTGGGTAAATCCCTTCACAGATGTTTCATTTGAATTAAAGCCGTGCAACCTAAAGAGGTCAGCAGCCAGTTTAATATCCCATTACTTTGTATTTTCACACAGAAATGTTTAATAATCTCCAACATCACATGCACACACAGTTTCTTCCCGCGGTTTAAACAGCAAGTAAATGTGATTATCAACAATAACACAATAGCAGTTAATGTCAAACCTCAAGCAAGTGTGTGTATGTGTCTTTGTGTGTTTTTTTCTCCTCAGAAACTGGATTTGCTGACTGGGCATGTAGCAGATCTTACTGTTTTTGCTGTAGTTTAGCATTGCATTGTCTTCAGGGAAAGCTCCCGTTAAGGCAATGTACACTGCACAATTTTTTTAACGTTGGTACAAGTTCCTTTAGTATTAACAATGGAAAGCCAACATAGTCTATCAGTGTTTTTGTACTTGTATATTTAGAGCCTATTACTTCCTCTTCCAGCAGGTATTAGCAGAGGAACAAGTTTACCAGGAAAAGGGGAGAGAGGGCCAGAGAAGATATCATGCAAAAGATCACATGGTGCACTAATCCTGCCCAAGTACAAGGAAAACATATTAGCCTGCTGCACTCTGAGGTTCTCCTCTCCAGTTGTTCCTTTTTTCCTAAGAGGAGAGAGAGAGAGCCCTGTAGTGATATTAGGATTGTGATTTATGCAACATTTGAAGACCTTAACTATAACCAAGTTAAATGGGTTAAAGTGTTGGATTTTAATTTTCATCAGAACAGCATTAATTCAAACATCTTTATATTCGTTGAAGACCTTAACCATAAAAAGATTAGCGGAGGCACCGCCGGGTGCTGATGTCCACCAAATGCCATGCACTGGCGCCTCAGCTCACAGGGGAGGCAGCCACCAGATGTGTGCGTGTTTGTGTGTTTAAGGGGGGGGCAGGAGGGTTTGGGGTAATCTAAGTGAGATTTAAAAAAGGGGGATTGAGCGTATGGTGTTTTTGTGTGTGTTAATCTGTAAAAGACAGTGGTTTTAGAGCCTGGTGACCTGATGTTAGCATGTGTGTGTAAAAGTAAATGAACAGCTGTTGGCTTTCATGCCCTGGCCTGGGTCAGGTAGTTGGTGCTGACCCAGTTAAAATCAGCAGACTGGCAGACAGACGGGGTGGAAGAGCCCCCCCCCCGCTACTGAGAGCCCCATGTTGTCTGCTGGGAGTTCAGCCATATGTGATTTAATGATGCACCGATAAGCATTTATCCACGGCTGGTACTTTAATTTGTGTCCTGTTGGGGTGACATTAATGAATGGAAGCTGTCCTTTAGCTGGAAAATCTTGGGTAGCATCACTATTGAGAGTGAAAACTTTGTTGAGTAAAGCCAGGTACTCATTGAGAAACATGAGAAAGGAATAATTAGCTAAAGGTGCTGTTGAATTTGTCGATTAATCAATTAAAGAAGTTGCCCATCAAGCACAAATGCAAAGCATCCACATCCTCCAGTTTACTTATCATATGTGTGCTTTTGGTGATATTCTTTGTTTTATGTCCTCCTGTTTTTTGTTTTCCTTTGTCATCGTGTTGACATTATTTGGAAATGACCTCATAAACTGAAATCTCTACTCTCTCTTCACTCTCTTTGTCAGCGTGTGTGCAATACATTCGGAAATCTGGTTTCTTTCCAGTTTCAGTTTCCTCATAATCCTGAGTAATAACAGCTTTCCACTTACTTTATATGAACTGACATTTTCCTCCCACTGACTGTTGAGTGTCTCGGAGTGATTCACATAAGATGTAATTCTTTGTGAGGTTTGAGCTGTTAAAGGAAAGCTCTTAAAGCTCTTAAAGTGGAGCTCTTAATTCATGCCTTTTTTTTTTTTGATATGGGCTAAAAAAATGCTAGCGGCAGTTTTAGGACAAATACATTGTCTGCTACAGGTGCCTTAATGCAGGATGTTCAGAAATCTTCAGGCAGTGTATTAAACTCAATGTTTGATGCCAGGCTTTGCCAGGTAGACATTTCACTCTGTACCAGTTTATTTCATCATTTCATTCAAAATACACTGTTTATGCAAAAGAGATGTGTTTCTCATCCAAACAGCTCGTCCCCTCAAGCTTGGCACTCTTTTATGTGCAGTCAGGGATGTCTGTTGAGCATTAGTAATGGGTATTAGTCCTGTCCGCTTCATGCATGGCTTACTGACAGGCCTTAGAGCAGTTTGGAAAGGTGCTCAGAGGTGCACGTGCATGACTGCTAACATATCTCCTCCCCGAACAGCCATCATCACCACTGGCTCTCTGTCAGCTTAACTTGTGACTTTTTTACCATCTCGACTATGTTCTCTCACTTTTTACACTGTAGGCTTTTAGTTGGTGCTGCTGGTAACCATGTTGAAGTGTAAAAGAACTGGGAGGAGTTCGGTTTCTGCCATTTTCACTTTATATAACTACACAGTCTGTATTCTGTTCACTAATATAAACTAACTGCAATCAAAATGAAAGAAAGGTTGGTAATGTACACTAGATACAAGGCAAAAACTTAAACAGTTAAGTCCTAAATGCTGACATGTGATGTGAAAGTCCTGCTCCTGTTTCTTTGCACTTGAGTGCTTGTGTCCTCACTTTCCTTCCCTCGGTGTTTTTCATACACGCACATACAACAGAGCATGCAAATTAACATTCAGCGCCGTTTGTTGGGTCTTTGTTGATTTATTGGCCCGACAGCAGTTTTGTTGGGAACAACAGAGCACTCAGCTTTTTATCTGACTCGTGCAATATTCTGCGTGCCCACACACTCACGAACTCACACTCGCTGACAAACATGTGCCAAAGTCTGGGGAAATATATTCAGCAAGAACACACTGTGTGTATAATGTCGGAGTCATTGGCATTTCATATGTGTTGTTTTTGTGAGGAGTTATCTGCTTTCCTGCTGCATCATAAGTTACATCATTCATACCTTTGAGAGTCAGTATTCTGCCTGTGTGAGATAACAACTATATACCTTTTATTGTGTTTTAAAGAATGCATGTTTTTCTTTTCCTCGCAGGTGGACAACCGACCAAAATACTATGGAAGAGAGTAAGTTGTCCTCCTCTCTATCTGTGTTTCATATGAGTAACATCCACTCAACTCAGGTTGATCAAGTGTCCTGAGAGCTGGTTTCTTTGGATTTGAGCAACTAATTTGTTTATTTTTGCAAACAAGAAATCTTGACTCCATATTTGCTGCTTTTCTGTCCAGGTACCATGGGATGATCTCAAGAGAGGAGGCCGACCAGCTACTGAGTCAGGCCGAAGGCAGCTACCTCATCAGAGAGAGTCAGAGGCAGCCGGGGACATACACACTGGCTTTAAGGTATGTTTGTGCGTTTAGCTAATTTAGGGGAGATGCCTCAACTACCTGCAAGCGTTTGTGTAACAGGCTGAGAAAAAGAGATGGTGTGGGCGCTGTGCGAAGGCAGAACATGTCAGATTGTGGTTTCACACCCCAGGTGCTGTGAAGTGTGAGGATTTAAAGGCAGCAGTCGAACTATAAGCTGCTCAAAGGCATTCGTCTCTGAACTCACATGGCTCCACACGCTGTCCTCCCCAGAGCTTCTCCTCACGAGGCGGGGTCACGGGGTCAGAGAGTGATAGTTTGTGGATGCTGCCTGAGGTGTCTCCATAAACAGGCTGCCATATGTTCGTTGACTTAGGTGCTCAAATTAGTCTTGTGTATCATGTATCCTCAGCGCCACCCTGCTACCCACTTTGCCCACTTTTTTATAGCAACTCAGTAGTCAGTTCTACTAGAATACGACCTATCATTTTCTCAGAGTAGGTGCCACACTTTTAAATGGGTGCATGGCATAATTTGAATTAGGTTTTGGGTCAGTTTGCTCTATTCATAGTCATGGCGTTCTTCCACCTGCACAAGTTTTCTCTCCCACCCCTGTGGTAATAATTACCTTCCATAAATATCCTGTTTCAGAAACTAGTGTTCCGCTCTGGGTTTGCAGGAAAAGGAAAGGTTGGATTTTGGGTTAATGATCTTGCTTTGCTGCTTTATCTGGCGGTGGTTTCATTGTGACCCACTGAGGAGCAGATAATGTGTTGGCCCATTTCAGGGTTTGTCTTTCTGTCTATCGCAGCCGTGTCGCTTAGTTTGTGCCATTTTTGGACTCTGTGTTGTCTTAGTTACTTGCTGCAATGCTTCTTGCATATAAAAAGAGAAAATAAAAGTAGAGTTTGGTTGTAATAAAATCTCATATTCTTCTTTTGTTGTGTTTTTGCTTTGAGGCTTCTTATTTTCCTCTTATGCAAACAACCATCCAGTCTCATCATTGTGGTCAAATTTTACACCAAAAATAAATGTTACTAAGATTTATAACACTATTAGCCAAGATGCTGGTAAATGTTGCCTATCTTCTTCACTGTTTGCCGTATTTATTATGTCTAAATAACACAGACAGCTGATGATTTTTTCTGTGACAATGACTTATGGGTAAGAATGTTTTTTTGTTTGTGCCTGCTTGCTTCATTCCTTCAAGGTTTGGGAACCAGACGAGAAATTTCCGTCTCTACCATGATGGGAAGCACTTTGTTGGGGAGAAGAGGTTTGAGTCCATCCACGACCTGGTCACAGATGGTCTCATCACACTCTACATTGAGACAAAGGTGTGTGTGTGTGTCCATCAGTCCTTTAAGGCTGTTTTGGGTTAAAAAAAAACCTTGGCTCATATTTATCACAGACGAATTACTTAATCATATTTACAGTAACCTTGTTTTTTGTCAGGCAGCGGAGTACATCGCTAAGATGACCATAAACCCCATTTATGAACACGTGGGCTACACCACCCTGAACCAGGAGCCCACCTTGAAAAAACACCTGCCGCTCAGCCCTGAGGCCCCAGACGGACCCGCTCCAGCCAAAGACGAACACAATGCAGAGGAGAGGGTGAGGACACATGTTAATTTTCAGATTCAACTGTTTCATTGGCATAGAATTGTGACAGCCATTACCAACCAGTGTCTTCAAAACCGTGTAGGAACTCCAGCCAAAAGCTTCCTGCAGTTTGCATGTTGTTGGCAAATTCACTTGAAGGCTTTGGGGGGTTGTGAGAGGTTGGTTTAAATAAGAAGTGGAGGAGCATTGGCACTAAGTTTTGGTTCCACTCCAAGTAATATTCCCTTTAGGAAGCTATGGTTGGAAATGATTCCTTAAATTGAACAATTCTGAGAAAAATTGAATCATTCATCAAGTCTCTTTCTTTTTGTTTTAAGTCTCTTTGGCTGGGTGTTTTGCTAGGTTTGTTTGCATCTTGTAGAAGATTATGAAATGGTGAGAAATTATTTATTCATACTCCAAATATTAGATCAGTAGGAGTACAGAAGTGTACAGTGGGAAATGAGAGGAAGACTGAGATGAGCTGTGTTTTTTGGATGAATTAAACCAGAGATAAAGAAGTTAGTACTTGATTTTTTATTTTTAAATATATGCACCTTAATCTACAGACATCTTTATGAAGTGTTGTACTTTTCTGTTTCAGTTCAGTAGAGGAAGAAATAATTCGTTTGTGGGTATAAGATGAATAGTTTTACACAATGGGTAGAATGCAAATTAATTAAACAAGCAATGCTTTTGTAAAATGCCCAGAAAGAATATAAAATGATTAAGACGCACATCGTTTCTAAAAACTGTGGCTCGTAAAGCATGGATTGTGAGTCTGAAATGTTGAGAAACCCTGCAGAGAGTTAAAATAAGGGTAAAGGTAAGAAAAGTTGCTCTTTGCACAGTGTTAAGATGGAGGGATGAGAGTTGAGAAACGTGGTGAAGGAAGGAGAAGACGAAAGAGGAGGAGGATGGATGCAGAGGAGAGATGGCCTGCAGCCAAGGGCTCTGCAGTAAAATTACATAACAGCAGTTTGCCTGCAGAAACCTGCTATCTCCCAAAAGCGGTCTACGAAGTGTCCAAGACGCGACTTTGTTGTTGGCTAATTAGTTTCCGTTCAGCTCTGAGATAATTAGGTTGTTTGCTGTTTTTAGATTTTAACCTAATTGGCAGACAGAACTTATTCTATAATCTATTTGTGGAGCTTCTCAGACTGTGAAACTGAAGTGGCAGTTTTGGAGATGTGAGGTTTCTATGTGAAGCAGGGACACCCATATGCTAATCAGTGAGCTGCATTTAAAGTAAAGTTCAGTTCTGCAGCTGCTGTTTTGTGCAGGTGGATGCATGAGAATGAGGCATGAGATGCAGATCCATGCACACAAGTGCTGTACAATCCTCAGAGCACGCACACACATGCTGTTAGTGTAATAACGTCCAGTTAAAAACACCAAACACACAACAACAGGCTCATAACAAAGTGGTGTGTGCATTGTTTTTATCTTCTATGCCAGACCGGAGCCTCCTGAGCCTCCTGAGGCCTTGTATGACCTGCAGTGCATGACCACCACTGCACCTCATACATCACTGTCTGCGCGTGTGTAACTGTGTGTGAGTGTGTGATGGGGGTGGTCCTGTGTACGTGTGTGCTTTTCATAATTGGGGGGATTTGCAGACAAAGCATTACTGCTGTGACATTGAGTCCAGAGGTTGCTCTCTGCAGGGAAGACGAACGCATGAGAAATACATATTTCATACGTTCATTCAGCTTAACACCATTTATTGTGGGTTAAATGTGGTTTTACGACCCCTGCGAGGACAATAGAGACGTGGTTCTGGTGATGAGTTTTTAAATTTTAATTTTGAAAGCCTTGCGAGAGGAAGTTTACTGGACAGTGGCAGGAATTATTGTGGGGGGAGGTTAAAGCAGAAAATTCAGTAAAAATAATCCACAAACTCATTTAAAAAATTGCATATTTGGAGATTAAAGCGCACAGATGATAGGCACACCAGTATATGAGCCCACTAAGCATAGCCTGCTTTTTTCTTCTTTCCTTTTTCTGTTGTTTCTGTATTTCTCTCTACAATGGAGATACTCTTTTGTTCAGCACCCTCCAACCCGCCTTCCCCTATTAAATATCCATGAACAGTCATACATATTCACTGTGTTTTATATATAAGCTGAGGATTAGTGATTTGAATATGTGGTTGCTTATAATAACCACATTATGTGTTAAAATTTGGTCTTAATTCTGATTTTTTTTTTATTTTCTATAAAATGTCACTGCAGCAAAACAAGATTTAGAGTAGCTCAGTGTAAAATATCTAAAATTAAAGATCAAAACAGTTAATCTCTCACAGAGTAACAGGATTAAATACAGTCCTGCTGTTTTTTTGTTGAAAACCAGAAAATGCCAAAGAGGGGAGGTCCCAACATCCCTCCACCAGAGGTGGTACTTAACCAGAAAAGTGCAATTCTTAAGCAAAATCGTAGCCTTAAGCTGTTCTTATATAATTTTACTTCTATGATCTAAGATGATGCTTGAGCAGGGATTTAAAAGGCATGTAAGGACATTGGATCGTGTGTATTTTGTTTAAATTTTATGCAACATGCACATAATCCAGACAATGGTGCTGTTGTTTACAGTGGATCATTAAAAGAAAAATTGGGAGGCATCATAAGAAAAACTGATCGATTTTGTAGTTTAAATGACAAAAGCAGAGAGAAAGGACACAAAGAGGAATAAAAAGTGTAATCAAATTAATGAAACAACAGCTTGTTTCGTGGCTCATTCTCTCTCTCCCTCTCTTTCTCTCCCGGGACAATTGAGGTGGCAGATTTGGTGACGAACAACAAGAATCGCTGTCTTCTGATTGGCTCTTTCTCCTCTCAATGTGACCTGTTAAATTCATCCATTACTGCACCGTAGCTCAGCCTCAACCCCCCCTCACTTCTTTTCTCTCTCTCTCTTTCTCTCCGGCTCTGTCACCTCCCTCCTCCGCTGGTTCTGCCAGGCAAGTGTGTGTAGGGGAAGCGGATTAACACACACACAAACACACACACACACACTGAGCCATGTGGGCTGGAGCGCTCACCTACACGCGACCGGAGACAGAGATGTTCATTCTGCCGCATCAGTCTGCTTTGAAGGATTTGCTCAGGCATTTCAAGAAGTGAAGATTTATTGAATCATATTTAGAGAACTTTTTTTTTTTTTTATAACTGCTTTTGTAATTTTCTCTGTCCCAAGACGGGTTTTCATTGGCTGTCTGGCTTTGTTTTTTTGTTAAGAGCTGGAATTGCACCATGCAGCCAGCATCAGTATGCAGAGCTGATGTGATTGGCTGATCTTTGTGGAGCTAAGACAGCAGGATTGGTCCTGTTTTGGTTCCCTGGTTTGGGATGTTGTTGTCAGATGGAGCTTTGATATGATATGAGAGTGTAGTTGTTGTTGTTGATTTCTCATTCCGTTTTTATTAATTATTCTGTGCTTTTTTTAAATTGAATTTCCCCTTTTTTCAGTTGTATACTCTTGGTCTGACAAGCTTATTGTATTTATTGATGGAATTTCAATTTTGGTCTCAAGCCAGCTTTTAATTTAAACCTCCAGTGTGAGTTTAATTACTACAGATCCCACAATGCCAAGCAAAGAGTCATATGTTGTTAAAAGAGGTAAAAAGCAGAGGCGCAGGCGAGCTGAGAAGGATACAGGTCAGAAGGGCTCTTTGTTTACCGCAGCTCTGGGTTTGAACATCAGTGCCGGTTCAGTCCCCTCCCTGCCAGTCTCCGGTAGCCTCTCGGACCCCAGCGCAGGCTCAGGGACACATCTCAACCGGGGGCCAGCACCTCCCAAACCCACCTCCCCTGCTTCCACCTTCTGGCAACCAATTAGATCTTTTGCCCTTTCGCAGCTCACATCGCTGGTGCGGCGGGCCACCCTGAGGGAGAGTGACCTGGCACCCAAGTATGAGAAGGTCCACAACTTCAAGGTGAGTCGCTCTTTGCTTCTCCATCCTGTTTCTCTTTGCATGTGTGTGCATGTTTTGAATGATGCCAGAAGAGCTGATTCAGCTCATGGGGTCTTATTTAAATTCTCCACAGAGAGCTGAGAGCATTAGGATACACAAAAAAACCCATTCATTTCTGAGTTTACATCTCAGGTTATAAGCTTCTGTTTAACTGTTGAATCCCCAGATTTCCATATTACAAGTAGCCATTAGTGAGGAGCTCAAAGGTCAGAGCCTCAGTGTACGCAGCACAAGGGAGACATGGATGAACACACACGCACACACTCAGAAACACACAGAGCTCCATGATGGGATGGAGGTTATTAGCATTTCATTATATAGAGTAAATTCATGCAATAAGTGAGCAGATTAAAAACTCTGTTCTTCCTACAATTTTACCATAAATGCATTTTCAGCACTCCTATTGTGTCTTTTGTCAGTTCCTGTTGGTTTATAATAAAGGTTAACACTGCTGCTCTGTTATTATTTTTTTACTCAGTGTGTCTAATATGAATATTTCTCTCACCTTGTTCTCTGTTTGTCTCTGCAAATATACCTGCAAATGATTTTGCTTCACTAAATTTATGTATTTCCCACTGTAATATTTGTTGTACTTTCTGTGGAAAAACTTTAAAAATAGACCTTTTGAACACCAAATTTATTATTTGTTCTGTCTCTGCCTGTTCAACCAGGTTCATACATTCAGAGGCCCCCACTGGTGTGAGTACTGTGCCAACTTCATGTGGGGTCTCATCGCTCAGGGAGTCAAATGTGCAGGTAACACAGACACAAACACACACATCCTTTCTCCAACACACATTAAAGTGTATAGCACTTTTCTGGAGTTTGTTGGTTTCAAGCAGTCTTTGATTTATCGCACACACAAATAGCCCGAAAAAGATTCAGTTTCTGCTTCTATTCGCCTCCTACAGTGTGCTCATCATGTTGCGCCTCCTCTCTCTTTAGCCGTGACTCAAAAAACCGAGGCAGCGTGTTTAAAGTTAGTCATTTTGCTGTTGACTCATCCGCTGTGTATCATGAATTTGAAATGTCAAAAGAATCAATTTGGTGCCAAAGAACAGACTGTCAGTGTGATTATCACTGTGTGTGGGTGATGGAGAGTGCCTCTGCAACGCCTCCGTTTAAAATGAAACTTCAACCATCAGATCTAGTTATTGTGCTTTAAGAATAAAATAAATGACACTGATGTTGCTGGTGAATTTTGAGAACAGTGTAAAGAGCCACAGAAGATGCTACATATTCATTTTTCAGGTCATACATAGATATATTTTTCTTATTAGTCATATTGACTGTCAGAATGTGTCTTCCTGTGGCAGACTGTGGCTTGAACGTCCATAAGCAGTGCTCCAAAGTCGTGCCCAACGACTGCCAGCCGGACCTGCGGCACGTCAAGAAGGTGTACAGCTGCGACCTCACCACGCTGGTCAAAGCCCACAACACCAAGAGACCCATGGTGGTCGATATGTGCATACAGGAACTGGAAGCTAGAGGTGAGCGAGAAAAGACGAGGGCGTGCGAGTGTGTGAGTAAGTGGTTATATAATGTTGACCAAAAAAAGCTTGCAAGTGTTGTTTGCTGCGACTCTAAAAAGAGGGAAAGAAAATAGTCCTGTGACGCTGGAGCTGCAGTGTTTGATGGGATGTGATTTGTCATAATGGAACTGCCACAGACAGGATTTTATTGACTGCTGTTCAAGAAGTGGGTGAAAATAATCCTGGAAATCATTAGAGACAACTGACTTGAAGTGATTGAACTTGACTGGTGAAGCAGATCAATTCACAGCTCATCCCCCACTCTGTCTCTGTTGTTGTTCACTGCCTCCTCTTCTTATTTAATATCTTTTCTGTGTGTTTAACTCCTCATTCTACATCTCCTTAAGCTGTTACATTGCCACTAACACATTGTCGTGATAAAGAAAAGAAGGGGTGCAAAGAAGGATTATCTCTTTATTATTGAATACTTATCCTGATTATTTATTCATTCATTTAGCCCAGACATTTAATAAAATAATAATTAACAAAAAAATGCTCATCTTCTTTAGTCGAAGCAACATTCCAAAATCCAAAGATACTCCATTGATTATCCCAGAAGACAAAATAAAGCTGGCACTTGGGTATCTCTGAACACAATATGTTTATACATGAAATATCCAGAATTATAGCCACTAAATAAAACTGTTTCAGCTTTAAAAGAGCTTTTGAAGTTCACTTAATTCATGAAACAAATGTAGATGTCTCTTCATCTTTCTTTGTCCGAACTCAGGTCTTCAGTCAGAGGGTTTGTACAGAATATCAGGCTTCAGTGAGCTGATTGAAGATGTCAAGCTGGCCTTTGACAGAGGTGAGTGTTTTTCCTATAAAAATTTCCCCTTTAACAATTAGGTTACCATAAAACCATATTCTTGAGGTGTCTTTTTCATTCAGCTGTACCTTTCTCTGGTTTGATTCATTTGTTTGGATGATGTCTTTTCTGATTTGCTCCACAGATGGAGAGAAGGCTGATATTTCCCCAAACGCATACGAGGACATCAACATCATCAGCGGAGCCCTCAAACTCTACTTCAGAGAGCTGCCTATTCCCCTCATCACATTTGATGCCCACCCACGCTTCATAGAAGCTGCAAGTAGGTCTCCACGCTTTCTGTACCTTATTACATAAGATGCAAAAACCGACTGAAAGAACAGAAGCCGAGCTGAGCTTTGAAGGTGCTAAGCAACAGAGACAATGTATCCTGCATATGCCACAAATCAGGAAAAGTTGTCAGTGAAATGTGTTTGTCAAGTCTTTTTCTTTACTTTTTTTTATATGAAACTAATCTAATACCTAAATGTCGGCCAGGCATGAGCTAGCCTGTTTGCAGAAATTCTGATTATCTTCTCCTTTAATCTCTGCAGAGATTGCAGACCCAGAGAAACGGCTGGAGTCTCTCCACGAGGCCTTGAAGCTGCTGCCACCAGCTCACTACGAGACGCTGCGATACCTCATGGCTCACCTCAAGAGGTCTGAACAAACAAGTCAGGCTTTCACACAATCACGTATCTCAAGTTTTGGTAGCTATGGTGTTAATTATTCAGTTATTTAGCTTAGTGATCCCTTGATTGAGATTTATGTCCAGTTTTTTGCTCAGAGGGGCTGACATGCACTCTCTCCATCCAGAGTGACCCAGCACGAGAAGGAGAACCTCATGTCCAGCGAGAACCTGGGCATCGTCTTCGGCCCGACACTGATGAGGGCCCCCGAGTTGGACGCCATGACGGCGCTCAATGACATCAGATACCAGAGACTCGTGGTGGAAATGCTCATCACCAACGAAGACGTGTTGTTCTGAGACCCCCGGAATGGTAAAATGATTCCTCAAACAAGGAGAGAAAGGACAGACAGGTTGGGAAGGTGCTTGTATGCTTGATCCTCCTTTAAAAAGATGGAAGAAATTGACTTTTTACAAGAAAATGAAGAAGAAACTGGCAAGATACCCTGACCACGCATCATGCTGGAGAGGATGGAAAGAACACTACCTGAGGTTGTAAGTGGATCAAAGCAACACAGAAAGAAACAACTACTTGCAAAGAAGAAAAAAAAATAAGAAAATAGTTGAACAGCCAGATGGAAGGATGCAGTGTTTCCCTACATTTCAAATGTAAGACATAATCAAAATGTTACTTTAACTCTATCGAACAGACTTGAAGCTTCTACAGAAGATACAAAATCTGTAACTATTCATCAATTAATTTACTGGAGCACTGGATGCTTGGAAGGACAAAGAAATATAATTATTATCTCTTTTAATGTGCTGGGAGAAATTAAAACATGCTCTTTATCATAAGGAGAATTTCATAGTAGCATTGCAACAACACTGCTTTGCCCATGTAAGGGAAACACTGTGTGATCCATCTTTATGTTAATATCTTCTCTCTCTTAAGTGGATGTCTTGACAGTCATCAATTTTCTTCACCAGATTTTTCTTTTGTGGGGGAATCAGCTTTGAGCATTAGCATTGTTAGCATTTACCACTGATTTAATCGATGCTGCTAGCCTCAAGCTTATGAGCAAGTGTCACCTAGTGGTCACCAGTGGTCATAGTGAAAATCATGCAACATTGCTGCTATCTAATCAGTGTAATGACTTATGATTTCCTCAGTTTCTGGTGGCAGGAAATTGTTTTGTTTTCAGTAGAGTCAAGGTATCCATTTAATCTCCCTCAAGAGAGGAAGAAGCACTGACTTCATAACAGCAGACAGCTGAACGAATGAATGAATGAATGGAAAAAGTGAATCACTCAACCATAACACACACTCATTCCACTGAATGGAACTTAAGTGACTTGGACCTAATGTGTTTTCATTCCTCTTTTAAAACTCTTTAGTTTACAGCTCCCTCTTCTGTTCCATCGACTGAAATGTAATTATACAGCGACCCTACACTAACAACTATGTAGTTTTTTAGTTGCTAACATAGAGAAAACATCGCCCTCATATTCTTTTTTTATCTCGTATTGTAAGCTTTTGTTTAAGGAATGTTTTTCTAGTTTTGTCAGTGTGTGATTACAACAAAAATGGAACTGATGGAGCTGCAAATTAAATGGTTGAACATTTTTTTTTCCTCACAGTCTCTGAACCAATCCTGTGTTCTCTCATTTCTCCTCCTGCCTGCTATGCCTCTAAAGGTGAAAAAAATCTCTTGAAAAATGACACTTAAAACTCAGTGTCATGATGTTAAAGGGAAGATTTGGGAATGTTTCTGCTGAAAAATATGAAAATATTTCATTTTAAATCTCATTTAGACAGCTTCATATCACCCCAGGGGCAGCTGGTGATGAGAGAAACACATCATAAGTGACTTGAAACATTGATATGTGAAACAGTGCTTTATTTTGCTTTGCTTTGCTATGTCATTTGTATAGAGCAGTGTTGTAATTAAGCGGTGTTAACAAGCAGATTTTGTGCTCAAAATACTAATTAAAATTCTTAATCGCATTCCCGGAAGCAATTCAACAGATTGAAACACACTAATAATTTCAAGGCCTGCCAACTTTATTGGCCCGGGTGGGATAATTCAGACACCCGAGGCGGGGACGCTCCAGTACCAGACTATGGGAAATTTTATTATTTGGTCCCTTCCCAAAAGTTAAAGCAAAGAAGCTCAATAAAACAAAAACTCATAATGTTAATTTCCCTGCATCTGTGTCTGCAATAACATCCTAATGGTGCTTCCCTCACTGCATATCACCGACATGTTTGGTAAGATGATACAGCTGCTGTCACTTAAATTCAGTTGGTTTTAACATATCCAGCTGCCGCTACATCATCGAACTGTGAAATAGTGAGAATTAATATTGCTTACACAAGACGGCCAGTATGGATAATTTTTTTGTTTAATGCTTTTCTTGACTGGTTTTCTGCCTTTACAGACAATGAAAACCTGAGAAAATGAGATTTTACCTGAATGCAATTGAATTAAATCAGATGCCGCACATGTGAAGATCGAGTGCTGGCTCTATGTTTCTCATCAAAAGGTTTGCTGTAATATTTTGATGCTCCGATGGGATGAAAGCAGTATTAATTGTATGAAGATGTTGCCAATCTGTATTATGAAGGAGTATATTTGCCATGATTTTTCTTTTTTAACTAGTGCCATTTGAAATGAGTGGATGCCTTCTGCATATATCTCCACTTTTGCAAACACACACTAAACCCCCTTTTTATTCATTTTTACCCCCATTTCTGTCGGGGGTCTCTGTTGACCTTTTCCCAGTGCGCTCCATTTTGCAAAGCAGTGTCGACCCACCAGACATCTTGACCTGTTTCACCAAGCAAAGTTAGCATTGTAAAAATAAGCGCGCCCATGCAGGGTTGAGTGTAAATCTAAATGGATGTACCATAAAAGTAACATCAGCATTTTTCTAACATTATGATTATGTTTTGAATTTTCATTTGTTCTTTATTTTTAACTGTTTTGTTGAATTTTTGTTGTTTGTACTAACTACCATCAGACTAACCCGATGACAGCTTGTGAGCCTTCAGTGATCTGTGACACTCGCTTTTTTTTTTGGGGCATCATGAAATGTCTCTTTTTTTTATTATTACTGTCATTGCTGTAAGCATTTTCTATATGGTTTATGCATGATGAAATTAAATTATTAAATATGGCTGTCAGTTAACACATGTCTGAGTTTTTATTCCAAACTGACTCTCCTGCTGGTTTGTAAATACTTCCATAGAAGTACACAATTTACACAGCTCCTCACTAAATCAACATTCGTTGATGCATTAGAGACACTGTAAGTTTGCTAGTGTAGCCAAGATTATCTGTTTCCAATTTTTTTTTTTTTTGTCTTTGGGTCCCTTAAAAAATGCTTAAATGTATCAAGAATTTCTCCAAAGATTTTTTTTTTTGTATAATTTTGATTAAAATACACTATTTCTCTTGAAAATAGTAAAATTTCATAAAATTCTTTAACAAATCTTAATGTTATCTGGTAGATCTTACTTTGTAAAATGTAAAATATTTTATGAGTCAGTGAATTACACATTAAACTTTATCGTTCAAAGGGTCTAGTTTGTAGGATGGAGTGATATCTAATGGTGAAAATGCGAACTGCACTCTACCAAGTATATATCTCTCCGCACACCGTGTTTTTCATAAGAAGGTAACGGCATAGTCTTTTGATACAGAGTTGAAACTTAAACGTCTTGTTTAATTTAACAAACATATTTAACAATGTAGAACGATTGTAGATTATACGGTAACTTTTTATTTTGAAGTTCAGCGCAGACAAGCTGTATATAATTTTAAGTCGCTCGAGTTTGGCCTCCCAACGCTGACCGCTGCTTAATTAATCGCGCCTCAAAGTCTGGAGATCACTACGATGCTGTAGTTATGTGGGTACACCGCAGTTATTAGCTTTTATGTTTACACTTAAAGAAACGGTTATGCTTCATGGTCACACCAGTGTGTGTATGTCAGGGTTATCCGCGATTTTCGTCGAAGAAACAGGACCTTCAAAAAAAATGAACCAACTTCTGGCGCTTGGATTCGAGGCTTGCTCAACCGAGGACAGGTAAGAAAAATGACAGAAATATGTGTTCAGATAAGTTAAAGTTTTGTGTTCGGTTGGTTAGTAACTGTTTTCACGATACATTAACTTTCATCAATGCATTGAATGGTGTTTGTGAACTAACTGTCAGCTAACGTCAAAGTAGCTAACGTTAGCTTAAAACTAAAAGGTTGCAACGAAAATGAAGTGCAGGTTGCTAATGAGTCTAGCCTGTTCATTTTACAACAGGCCTGTAAATTGCGCGAGACAGGGTGATGAGACAATTTTTTTTTCTGCTTAATGTTGTGATGTTTAAACTAAGTGATTAACTTGACTGGAATAGTTATATCGGATGAAGAGCAAGTTTTGAATATTTTTTCTGGTTGTTGACTTTTCTCTTAAACTACGATGCTGCAGAGGTACCTTTTAGCAGCTTTAACTTGTGTGCCCTGACACGAGACAAGGTCTACCCTTCTAGCTTATTTTGTGCATGTTAGATAATGCAAGGTGGGTGAAATGTAACAGGGTGTGCAGCTTGCAGATAGCTGTCTTCAAAGCTTTGATGAAGTTGTGGTAGGGGGGAGAATTTTTCAAAAGTTGACAGATAGTTTACAGTGAAAAGGATCGAGGCAGAGAACCGTCTTTGACCGAGGGATGGTAAGATAATTTGAGGTACAATGCCAACAGGCCAACAGAGGGCGCTTTGCTGTCCTCTGGTGGTGAATGAGAGGAACTACTGGTGAAAACAGCTGTTTGGCTATTAGGCTTTCTTGTAGCTGTAACTGAGAAAACCGCTGCCGATAGTGCTGTATATTGATTTAAGTGCATTTCTGGGCTTAAGTTTTTTTCTGATTTCATGCCTGAGGATAATTCATTTAAGATCTCTGCTAATATGAAGCATATGAAGCAATATGATCATAGTGGCTCATAGTGGCTTCTTAACAACCTCCGGTAGCGTTAAGGGAGAAGCCTCGTTGGCGCAGTAGGCAGCGCGTCAGTCTCATAATCTGAAGGTCGTGAGTTCGAGCCTCACACGGGGCACATATTTTACCCTTCGAAGTGAAAGGGAGAGCAGTATTACAATGCAATCTATTCATTCTTGCATAACAAATCGTTTAGTACTGCTTTTGTGGAAAGTCATTAGCAGCAACGCAACCCTTTAGAGAAGAAGAACTCCCTCTTAGCTTCCCTTGAGCCAGGCAATAAAAAAGTTTTTAGATGCAACTTTTCCTGAAGTGAGCAAGCCCGGCTAGCTCAGTCGGTAGAGCATGAGACTCTTAATCTCAGGGTCGTGGGTTCGAGCCCCACGTTGGGCGTTAGCTTTTTTTTTGTCCCTCTTTATTGTGCTGACTGATCTATCACGTCAGTTTTCAGGTTTTAATTTGTGAGATTTTTGGTTCAAGGAAGCATTCAGTGATCATAAAGACGATCAATGAATAAACGTAAGCGTGCACAAAATTATGGCAAAATCCTGAGACCAGACTTTGTTTACAATCTTTGAGATGATCAACTGAAGTGACATCCATTCCAAATCTATGCATTTTTGTGTTGCCCTCTGTGTACGTGCTGTAAAATTAATAAAGAACCCATATTTCCTTTTTGTTTCTGCACAAAATGTGCATTGGTGGTTCAGTGGTAGAATTCTCGCCTGCCACGCGGGAGGCCCGGGTTCGATTCCCGGCCAATGCAACTTCCTTTTCAAGTTTTGTACCAACTATATCAAAATTAATCCTAGACATACTACCTTGTATCATTAATTTTGGGACAAATTGTGTTTGTGTAAATATTACATTACTGCTGGTTAAATAGAGAGTTGCATGACTTTATCTATTTCAACTGCTCAGTGACCCCTTTTTCTCCATTTCCTCCTGGTAGGGTTTTTGTCTCCCAGTCTGAGTGTTGGGATTTCAATACATGAAGACTTTGTTAAAAAAAAAAAAAAAAAAGGTTTGAAATTATTCATAGACAACTGGACACAACCCCTTTGTTAGTGTTAATGCTTTAACACTATGAACTCTTACAGTGTTTACTTATGACATAGGTGGACTATTGTTGTTTATCAAATTAGGTCAATGTAGGCCAATAAATGCTATCATTTTAAATTTTAGTACAAGGAGATGCTATGTCAAGGAAAAACAATATTAGGAAGGGAAAGGAGAAGAGAAAAGTCTATTTTCTCCCCGTCGGGGAATCGAACCCCGGTCTCCCGCGTGACAGGCGGGGATACTTACCACTATACTAACGAGGAGATGTTGAGAAGGCAGGGATCATATGACAATATAAATAAATGACTGGCCGGAACAGGGACACAGGCAGCGATACATGGGTTGTTCTCCATTTCACAAACCAATCTTTCTGTTATTTTACATGAATTTTTGAAGACGCTGACTTTAACCCTTTTATGTACAGTGGAGGGAATATTAGCAACTACCTCCAAAATGATATACACAAAATATACCAACAAATAATAATAACAGTAAAATAACAGATATAAGCAATTCTTTAAAGATGAGATTAATGATCTTCTTCTTGATATGTCTGAATCTTTGCTAAAAAAAAATATTTGTACAATAATATAAAAATCAAAACTATTACTGCACATTCAAGGTTTAAAATAGCTGGATGCCATCTTGAAAGAAATTGAAGAGAGTTTGAATTTAAAACAAGTAAAACCACATAAGTTTACACACAAAACCAATATTTAAAAACAAAGGTTGTGAAATTCAAAGAAAGCACAGCAACTGACAACAGACTTTAGACTGTATTACGTGTCTCTGCCATATACTGCCTCCTAGTGGTGAAGCCTCTCAAAGACTGACAAATAAAGAAGTGAACAAGTGAACTGAAAACCTTAAAAAAGATCAACATAAAATGTTAGATTGTGCATGTCGTGTCGTGTGTGTGTGTGTGTGTGAGTGTGTGTGTGAGTGTGTGTGAGTGTGTGTGTATGTGTGTGTGTGTGTGTGTGTCACCCTTACCTGCAGCTTGTCTGTCTGACTGACGTACAGTCTCAGATTAAAGTAGTCTGGTCTGTTTTCCTGCCAAAGCTAAATGACAAATGCAAACATGGAAGTTTCAATATTAAGTAATGCATTTGGTTTAATTTAGCGAAGTCAGATTTAGGATAAAGTGCTACATTTCTTCCTCCTCTTCCTTCCTTTTAAATGGGGAAAGTAAAATTACTATCTGCCACAAGATGGCGTAAGAGTCAACAAGAGTGACTGTGTTTCAGTCTGCCTACAAAGATGTTCTTTGCCAAACACACATATATACACAAAAACAAATGATTAATAGTAATTATTGGTGCAATGCAATGGTTTATACAATGCCCTAATGAGGAGTTTTATTTAATAAATCTAGATTTCTGCACTATCTATGTTCTCCTGTGATACAACTGTGCAGGCACAGATGTCACAGTAATGACGCTCCTGCTCATCTGCTGTCCTTTACGCTTTTAACCTCTGACCCTCATCTTCCCCTTTAAACCCAGAAAACTTTCAATGACCTGACTGACAGTCAAATCTCACAGGGATGGAAAGTTGCTGACACCAACAGTCAGAGTAAAGCAGATTATCTTTGCTAATAAACTTGCTGAACTTATGTTTTCTCATTGTCAAACAGTTAACACACTCTGATCATGAGCCTTTCTTAAATTCCCACAGGTTTTAATGAACATAACATTTAGGCTTAGACGACGTCCTGACCTTTTGATGCACAGCACACAGCAGCTCCGCAAACCAGTAGAACGACTGCAGCTCCCTGCAAACCCACACAAAATACAACCTCTGCAACCTAAAACCCGACCAGCCGTCTCTGGGTGTACAACAGGGAGGAAGGAGGGAAGAAAGAAACGTATAAATATTTCATACAGTTGCTTATTATTTGTGGGTTGAAGATTTTTGTTCGTAACTCACAGCAGCGCATGCAGCACGCAGGCGAACGGCGTCACTCCTATTCCACCCGCAACACAAACACTGACGTCATAGTTGAACACTTCCTCTGATGGACTTCCAAAGGGGCCGTCCACGTAAAGCCTGCACATGCAACGTGGATAAAAACACAAAAAAGACAATCAGTCAAGAAACTGGGCAAATGTGATCCCCTCAAGATCAAATACTCATGATAAGCAGATAAACATCCTGCATCTGATAATGCAGATGTGAGTATGTATATGTGTGTGTGTGTGTGTGTGTGTTTGTGTGTGTGTAAGTGCGTGTGTGGGTGTGTGAATAGACAAACAGACAACTATCCTCCAAACAACAACAACAGCTGCTCAAACACTTGTGTCATTGAGAAAACACAATTACACACACACACACACACACAGATACAAAAACACCAATCACAGATAAACTCAAACATTTCTCTGCATTCACTGAGTAAACCCAAATATGCTCAGATTATTTCACACCTGAAAACTCAGAGTTGAGTCCAGATAACTGTTGGGTGATGTCACAGCAGGATTTACACGCCCCAACACTTCCACACCCTCCACAGGGCCAAGTGAGGCTTGGCTCAGCTTTGCTGTCACGCTACCACAGGCTCAATGATCTCATAGTTGAAAGAATTTTTTATGAATTTTCACAGCCAACAACCCTGTGTAAAACTGTTAAATATTAGTTTCACAGCTTTGCAGAAATTCTTTTTTTAGTTTTGATGTAGTTTGGCTTGGTTCCCCTCTGCTTTCAGCTCTTTTGCTAAGCTAAGCTAAATATATTCTGAACCTGTTTCCATCCTGAACACACAGAGAAGAAACTGGTTCCAATGTTTGCGTAGCTGAGATTTGAATACTACACCTGTAGTATTTTTGGGCTTTATTTTTTCATGCACTAATAAACAGTCAACCCTGACCCATCTGACAGTAACTGGGCATTGTTGCTCACTTCAACCCACTTAACAGAGGGAGTATGGTGGGGGGCTTTGTTGGTTTGTTTAGCTTTGGTTTACTGTCATAAAACAAACTCTCGTTCCCCCACGACCCCTCATCTCCTTCTCTATCTCTGCCTATCTCTCCCTCTCAAAGGGAGCAGGAAGAGCACAGGGTCAGAGGTCAGGAGGTCACAACCTCTCACCCCTGTGTGATTCTGAGCCTTCATGAGAAATCATGTCAGCCACATCACACACACACACACAAACACAAACACAGTACATACTTGGGGTATCTCCTCTGGTACACCGTGGGGAGGATCTCCAAGTCCATCCTTGGTTCAGGAAGTAGCAGCTGTGTGAAGCGCTCTGGGGAGAGGAGAGGAGAGAGGAAAGGAGAGGAAAGAGGAAAGAGAAGAGGAGAGGAGAAATGGGTGTGCATGCTTTTTCACATGCTGCAGGCTCCCAAAGGCCACAGCTTCCTCCAGCAGTGATTTTGCTGCATACCAGCACTGATGCAGTCAAATGAAAAGAGAGCAAGACAAAGGATAGTGTTTGTGCCAGTGGAATGACATCACTGACTTTGCTCTCACATACAGTAAATGCATGAAAATTTAAAGTGTGTGTCTGTTTGTGTCTTAAACACAGCAGGTTTTGGAAGTCTGTAAATGTTTATACACTTTGTATTAGGTGTGCTTGTTTCCAACTAGACAATAAAAATGTGGGAGCCATGCTAGCCTCAAGATAAGGAAGAACTCACACACCCAAGCACTCAAACACACACACTCACATAAAAATGTGGTTTTAGGGAGAAGCATTCCCCCAAGAGAGGAGGACAAAACAAATGACTGCCATCCGGTCAACTCTGATAGAGAACAGACAGTGTGTGCATGTGACTATTTGTCGGTTCATTTATCTGCGCTTTTCTGCACATCTGCATGTTTCTGTCTGTGTCTTTTGTGTGTGAGTGTGTGTATGTGTGTGTGTGTGTGTGTGTGTGTGTGGGTGTACCCACTGGTCCAGTCTCCCACGACTCGAAGATGGATGCCAAAAGTTTGCTTGTTCTCTGTGGGACACTGCGAGGAGTTAAAGAGCAGACAGTGAGTCACATCAAAATACACACAGACACACACAGGAAGCACACACAGGCAGAAACACAAACAAAGGTACACAAAAGTATGCACACACTAAGTTGTTGGAAAGTACAAGAAAAACGCTCACATGTGCTGCTGACACAAAGTTACAGAGATGGACGCACAACTGTACATAGCTACAACTCTTTTCATTAAAATTAGCAATGCATACACGCACACAGACACACACACACACTCACACACTCACACACAGCCTTCCTGTTGGCAGACGGCATTACTAGCCTCAGGGGTCTGTCTGCTCTCTGTCAGTGTGATTCTTTGCCCTCCTCCTCAAAGCTCCATAACACATCAGGCATAGGCATGCACATACTGTAGTGTGTGTGTGTGTGTGTGTGTGTGTGTTGTTGTTGTGTGTGAGTGTCTGTACATGTGTGAGTTCAATCCTGTATGCTGTCTAAGCAGAAAGCTGTTTCTGCTTTTGTCTCATAGAATCTGGACTCACTCTGAAAATATCAATAAACAGAAAGAAAACGTGTGAAACAGGATCATACAGGACGAACCAGCTGTCACTTAAGTGTCCGTCAGCAGTGAAGGTGGACGAAATGTTGAGGGAGACAAAGAACTTCATGTTCTTTGCCGGGGGAAAGAAAGTTTGAGAGAGTGTAAAAACATATGTGTGTGAGTCTATAGAGTGTGTGTTTGCATTATGTCATGAGTGAGGAATGTGTTGCATAAAGTCTTACTGTTGTCAGCGTGAAGGGATGGTTCTCAAATGAAGAGACACCTGGACAGTTAAGAACAATATACTGGGAGAAAGAGAGAGAAGGGAAGAGATGGAGAGAGAGCAGGATGATGGAGAGAGAAAGGAAGAAAGACAGGATTCGAGACAGGGGCATGGAGAGAGAAACAAAGTGGGAAAAATGAATCATTATTTGAATAAGAAACAAACCAAAGCTAGTTCCAGGAATTGATATTCTCCTCTAAAGCAGCATATGATTTAATAAATAGTGAAGCATCAAATAAAATGCAGCTGAGACGTATAAAAATGAAATGCTTTAACTTGCAGACACGTCATGTCCTCTCACCTGTCCAGGACGAGCTTGAAAGTTCTTCTTCAGCATTCGCAACTCAATTACATCACAGGGGTGCCTGATGACTGTCACTATGGTAACAGGGTCACAGCTGCGGATGTAGCGGTAGAAACGCTCGGCGCAATAAAGACAGAGAGGGCCGGACACCCAAAGCCAAGTCTACAAACATGCAGAGAGAAACACAAAACTACATTTATTCTAACACTGAGGCTTTCCACATCATTGTGTATAAAGTTAATGACATAAAAAGAAAATAAAGGAAGTTCAAAAGGACAATCTAATCTGGATTTTTTTATAAATTAATCCTCAAGAGACATGACAAACCTGCCCAGGCATCTCACTTGGCAGTCTCCTTAGAAGGGCTGAACTCAATAGTTCTTATAGCTTCAAAACTTTGTTCACAACACTGACATTCGATTTCTAAATCAACATTGCAGTGCTTAGGCTGTTGTATCCAGGCTTTGAGTATTGTGTGGGTTGGATGAAGCAGAGGGACAAACGCTTGCAGACATCTGATAATGATGATGTGGTAATAATGAGAGAGTTCGGGGGCAGATCAGAGCCTCTAGAGGATTAAACACCTTGATTCACACTATTCTACCCTGATCTGAAGGTGCCTACCAGCAAGAGGACAGAGTTTATTTTTTTTAACCTTTAGGACTAGGAAGAAGTTTTATCTCCACTTCCGACTTTAAATGATATAGGGGTCAACCTTGTGTGAGTAACATAAGACAAAAAATTCCCTTTGTAAGCTCCATGTTACACGTTGCTTCATGTTAGGCTGAAAAGGCAACTTGCATTCAACTGAAATTCAACCACGGTGTTAGATGGACCTGTGAGATTTCAGACTTGAAATCTCAGCAGTCCAGCTGCCTTGCAAGGTTAGAGGCTTTAGCCAAAAGTCTTCCTCTTCTTGTTCTTAGCAGCTGAAAGTCCATAAATATCAAATATTTTAGCACCTCAGCTCAAAGCTACAACCAAGAGGCTAATTTTAACTTTTTTTCCACTCGCCTGCTCATAATTGTGGTCTGTATTGGTCCTTTAAGCTTTAAAAAATTTAAGGATGAATCAGCTGCTGTCTATAATGGCTTTCTAACTGCCAGGTTGTTTCATGAAAACCCAAAATGGCCTCTGAAACAAACACTGACGAAGAGAATATATGCGTGAATTTCTTGGAAAATCTCTCTATCTATCTCTGACGGTGTGTGTTGTTTGTTTGCTTTCTGCTGGCTTTTACCTGAAGCAGACTAATTGCTCACAGCTCCCATAAAGCCTGCAGAGCACAATCAGGTTTAAGGGGGATTTTATGGAAGCAGCTTGTTGCTTAACGACCATGTGCAAACACATAATCACACACTCAGGAAGAAACACACACAAACACAGGCCTTGAAGTAGAAAAAGGACGCCTGCCCCTCCCTTACGGTGTTACACCTCTAATAAACAGGACCAACTCCCTCCAACACTTCCCAAATACTCAACACACACATACAACACTTACACACCCACTACTACAGAGACACACACTTAAAGGCACGAACAAACAAGCACACAACTACTTGGGAATGCCGAGATACATATGAAAGACATACACGGCCCACACACACACTGACCTGGGGGTAATGTGGCTGGAAGTGAGCCTCCTCTCTGCATCTCCTCTCTTCATCCTCAGCCTGCTCCAGCTTCTCGCCCTGCTGCTCTGTGCCGCTCTGATTGGCTCTGAGGCAGCCAGGAGGATGGGCCTCAATGTTGGTTTGATACTTCAAAGCTCCTCTGGTGGAAAAGATGAGGATGAAAGTGATGTTAGTTTGATCATTTTAATGTAGCCTTCAGGCTGACTGAGAAAGAGTAGTTAAGAAAAGACCATTGAGTAACATTCAAGTACATAAAAACTTATCTAAAAGAATTTTTTCAATCTGTTCTTACTGCCACATTCAGATCCCCTGATAAGAAAAAAATACTAATTAATGTGGGAATATTGTGATATTTATGACATGAGGAGGGAGGTGGGAATACAACGATATTCAGTAAAATGTACTGGCAGTGGTCCTCTGCATTTATAAGGGGACCCACAAGTTCTTTACAGACTTTGCCAGGACAGAAAAGGAACTACGGACTGTTACTGTCTAACTGTGAACTGACAGTGTGAACCATTGGGCCACTTGTTTTGTTCATGTGCTGCTGCTGCATCCAGCCGATCGAAACATATTAATACATGTTAATCTTGTGTACTGGAAACTTGCCTATAAAGAAAAAAGTGATTCTGTATATGTTTTTCTTTGTTCAGCCTGATAAAAGCTACCATTGAAAATATATAAAGAGCAAATACTGCCACTTGACAGGTTGTAAGTTGATATGGATCATCCAGACTAAGTATTTCACAACAAGAGCTGCACAAAGAGAGCAGGCTTGTACAGGCAGACCCTGAGTCTCCCACTGAATAACGATAAAACCAAGTAAGGACATTCCTGCACCCTAATTTTCCATGAAAAACTTCACTTTCATTTGGCAGAGCGAGAACCAAAATCACATTGTACGTTCAATTAACGCCATGATATTTCATATCAAATAGGAAAGTAACAGCATTTATTAAAAAAAGTAAATAATGATGCACGATTTCTTGAAAAGAGAGTGAAATGTAAATACAAGAGGACACTTGTATCGTCAGTGTGTCAGAGGTTGCTGGTAGAGATTTTACAAAGCAGGTGTCTCTGGTCATCAGAGGGAGTCTCAAATATTTGCGGACATTCATATGTGAAAAAAACTCCCCATCTCATGCTGAGATCACCCAAATACACAGACGTAGGTTTGGTGCTTGGAACTGAAGACCTACCCCACCATGTGCACCATAAGGATGATGTAGAAGACAATGAAGAGGTTGTGTGTGTACCAGAAGATCTCATAGTTGGACACCCTGAAAAATATGGATACAAAACATGTTTCATATGAAAGGTACTGACCAAAAAATGGTGTTGAAATAGAAATGAAAACATTGTAATGTGATATAAGGAAACAAGAGAATGAGAGACACAATAAGAGAAAGAGAGAACAAAGGAAGAAAGCGAAGTCAAAGTTTGTTCAGGACCAGACGCACAGACTCTCAGCTCAGAGCCTGAGTAAGCAGGACATCAGAGGTCAACATTAAAGGGGTCATTACACACGACGACCCCTCCATAAACACTGCATATGATGAACGTCATCAAGCCCTGGGTTCATCCTCTTTGACTGCAGCTTCTTTCATGTTTCCTTCTTGTTTCTGTACAGGGACTTTAGAGGGTGTGCATTCGCCTGTGTTAGGTGGTCAGGAACTCTGATCAGGCCCAAAGGATACAGTGGAGCCCACCCGGACCCCAGTTTAAATGGTTTTCTTTAAGCTAAGGTAAACTACACTGTGCATATAATTGGACTGCAGTATAAATTAACAAAACAAATAAAAAAGAATGGGTTAAATTACTTAAAACAGATTTGGCTGCATCTTTATACTACATTTGAGCAAAGTCATGAGAGTTTTATGACATTGTAAAGTAACTGGTGACAAATTGTTGCCTATAGCAGCTTTAATATACAGCACAAGAGAAAAACAGCTTGGGTTGTTCTATTTTTCCAAAGAGGTTGTGCACTTTATCCAATGAAATCACACCCAATGGCTGGCTTACATTTTTATCCCTTCAATTTACAACATATGATAGAGTTAAAGCCACAGTGTTTGTGCTCTGTTGACAAAGTTTGCTCTGTTTTAGATGTACAGGAGTAACAATGATTACAGCAGGTTGTCGTGGCTTTGTGAACATATTGCACTTTAACATATTGTGTGTAAGACATAAGTAAGTTGGGGGCAATTTATCTCGGGGTTGTTCTTCGAAAAGAACTTGGCATGAAAAACAAGTGACAAGTCAGATTTCTTTTCTGAACACTGATTGAGGTGACGTGAAGCATTATAAATGGCTACAGTAAAGAAACCCTCAATTTTAAAACATTTTATTAATTTTTTTGTTTAGCTCACTTTTACATAATAGAATCTATGGTTATTAAAAGTTGTACAGAATTGATCTTGTGCTAACAAACTTTGGTTTGACTTTTCTCTGCTAACAAAGTCAAGCAGGACTTGGGTTGTGGCCCCCACTTTGGCTTTCGGATGGGCTTGTCAACCCATTTCCTCTTCTCACAAAGGGGGGTTCACAAAGGCTTCCTCAAATGTTTGTAATTTGCATGGATGTTAATGGGTAAGAATGCAGTGAGCAGTAATGTGTGCTGGTATCACTGGATCATTGTGGCCCATGATAGAGGTATTCTGCTGGTGAGTGGCAGCCTTTATCCCACCACTTTAGCCACTTACTCAGACTCTTATCTAAAGCCTCTTAGCCTCTGTTGAGTTACTGAAGAAAGCAAACAAACACTTCAAGTGTCATACACCTGCATGAGTTAACACACACACAGGCAGAGTAAGTGAACCTTCATGAGTGGGATGCTTTGTGGGTATTCACTCTGTATCAGGCTTCTGCCAACATCTCTCCTCATGGTTTGCATCTTGCAGGAAGACACATAGATGTAAGCAGAAAGACTGTAGTTACATTGGGGGAACTGGATGTTAGGCTGCATTACAGCTCATATTCATATGAAGGCTGCACGTTTGCGCCTTTTGGGATGATTCCAGGGTTTGGGAATCAGTGTGTAGAATACAGCCATATAGGGCATTTGCAAACTGTGTTCTGCATTGTTGATTTATCCATCAAGGCAACACAAAGACACACACCAACTATGATGTTTGTGACTGAGGGAGGTGGGTTGGTTTGACCTACCGAACGCAGTAGGAGGAGGAGGTGAACATCAGGAAAAGGATGAGAACCAACAGGACACCTGTGACTCCTGGGACTAAAGAGAGGCAATGTATCAGAGAGCAGATTAATGTCAAAAAGAAACATTTTATATGTCACAAATAATATCACACATTTTATTGTTATGCCATAGTTGATGTCAAAAGGCCATGCATGATGTCACAAGTGATGTCACAAATTCCCTTGTGATGTCAGACATGATGTCACTAATTCTCTTATGATGTCACACATTCCTTTGTGATGTCAGACATGACGTCACACATTCTATTATGATGTCACAAGTGATGTCACGCATTCCATTATGATGTCAGACATGATGTCACACATTAACTTGTGATGTCACACATTCTATTATGATGTCAGACATGATGTCACACATTCCCTTGTGATATCACAAGTGATGTCACACATTCCATTGTGATGTCACACATGATGTCACACATTCCCTTGTGATGTCACAAGTGATGTCACACATTCCTTTGTGATGTCACAAGTGATGTCACGCATTCCATTATGATGTCAGACTTGATGTCACACATACCCTTGTGATGTCACTAGTGATGTCAGACATTCCATTATGATGTAAGACATGATGTCACACATTCCCTTGTGATGTCACAAGTGATGTCACACATTCCATTATGATGTCAGACATGATGTCACACATTCCCTTGTGATGTCACAAGTGATGTCAAACATTCCTTTGTGATGTCACAAGTGATGTCACACATTGTATTATGATGTCACAATTGATGTCACGCATCCCATTATGATGTCACAAGTGATGTCACACATTCCATCATGATGTCAGACATGATGTCACACATTAACTTGTGATGTCACACATTCTATTATGATGTCACAAGTGATGTCACACATTCCCTTGTGATGTCAGACATGATGTCACTAATTCTCTTATGATGTCACACCTTCCTTTGTGATGTCAGACATGATGTCACACATTCTATTATGATGTCACCAGTGATGTCACGCATACCATTATGATGTCAGACATGATGTTGCACATTCCCTTGTGATGTCACAAGTGATGTCACACATTCTATTATGATGTCACAAGTGATGTCACCCATTCTATTGTGATGTCACAAGTGATGTCACTCATTCCCTTGTGATGTCAGACATGATGTCACACATTCTATTATAATGTCACAAGTGTTGTCACACATTATGATGTCACACGTGATGTCACACATTCCCTTGTGATGTCAGACATGATGTCACACATTCTATTATGATGTCACAAGTGATGTCACTCATTCCCTTGTAATATCAGACATGATGTCACTAATTCTCTTATGATGTCTCACAGTCCTTTGTGATGTCAGACATGATGTCACCCATTCTATTATGATGTCACCAGTGATGTCACGCATACCATTATGATGTCAGACATGATGTTACACATTCCCTTGTGATGTCACAAGTGATGTCACACATTCTTTTATGATGTCACAAATTATGTCATGGATTCTATAATGATGTCACAATTGATGTCACACTTTCCTTTATGATGTCACAAATGATGTCACGGATTCTATTATGATGTCACAAGTGATGTCACGCATTCCATTATGATGTCACAAGTGATGTCACTCATTCTATTATGATGTCAGGCATGATGTCACTCATTCTATTATGATGTCACAAGCTATGCTCCCTCTGGGCCGCGCGCCTGTACAATCGCGCACATCAAATTTATGCAGCGCATTAAATAAAATCCAAACTGAACTGTAAATAAAATAAACACATCACAATTTATTCTGTACCTTTTTGCAATGCAATTCAGTGAGTGACAGGTGACAACAAGCGGTAACTACAGATAAAACAATGACTAACACTGTCCAGCCAATGATATGATGAGGTCCACACGTATTTACTTACGCAGCCAATCGATTTCATTAATCGTGCTTTATGCGTACGTGCCGCTACCTTGCAGGTTAGCGTATAGCTAACGGTGCAGAGGAATTAATAAAGGCAAATGCTGCTAAGTTATTATGTTGAAACGAACGGGCAGTGGCACATCCACTCACCAAGCAAAAATAAAGAAGAAATCCGGCTCTTTTAAGATGGAATGGCTGTCGGAGTATGTGCAAACAGAAAAACAAGCGGTGAAACTGGGTGAGATTCTTACTTTTTCAAGTGAGAAAG
>JAQMCX010000041.1:6974300-7006345 GCA_029814765.1 Acanthurus leucopareius | reverse complement strand
CCCACACTCAGAGAGCTTGTGTCCACCCTGCTGTGCACACACACACACACACCCGCTCTCACACACACACACACACACACACACACACACACACACACACACACACACACACACACACAGCTCAGACAGTAAAACACAAGTTTTTCATCACAAGATCTTTTCAGCTTTGCATGATGGGATTTCACCTTTAGGAACATGTATGAAATCAAGATACAGATGCAGAAACTCTGAATGTTATTTTCCTTTACACACACACTAACCGATGTGTGTGCGTGTGTGCGTGTGTGTGTGTGTGTGTGTGTGTGTTTCATAGCGATATCCACAGGATGGAGTTGGAGCAGGGGGCGGGTGTGAGGCGAGACCGAACACACTCCGTCTCATCATTATTTAACCCCAACCACACGGAGCCTCCACCCAAGGTACCACGCACACACACACACACACACACACACACACACACACACACACACACACACACACAAAATAAAACTCACAATAAAACTCTGAGTTGGTCGATATTCAGCAGGTTTACTTTGCATTTGAGGCATCATGTTTGAAAGTCAGAGAATCAAAGAAAAACCAATAAGAAGTTATTGATCTCCAATATGGCCGCCAGAGTTTGTGTTCGTTTACCTGACAGGCTTTTGATTAAATGTCACGTCCTCTCTTCTTTTCTCTCACCAGCCGTCCAGAGTTCAAGGCAACACCCTTCCTCGAGTCAAACACCCACAGGTGTCACACACACACACACACACACAAGCTGACACAAGCTGACACAATTTAGGTCAAACTGAGCTATTTAAATCCCCTGTGACTTCCTGATGTCGCTCAGAGAGAAAGTTTACAGTAATGAGCTTGAGAGCATCTCACATGGCTTCACAGCAGCTCTGATGCCTGATGTTCTCGATCGGTCGTGACGCCGATGTGTTAACCAAATCTGTCATCGAACAACCGATCGTTCATCCCTCGCTCACTCACAACGAACAGACAGAACGCTAAACTCGCCAAAACTCGTTTATCTGCAGCAGCTCGTCTGTAGATTGATTGTTTAGCTAATATTTATCAAACACTGAAGACATTTTTAATCTCCACCGAGCAGGAAACAACCTCTCAGCTGACACACACACACTCACACAGTGAGTTGGCAGGGCCGATACCGACAGATGGGCTCGTTTCTCTGTCATCATTGTTTTGAAACAGAGGAGAATTAAAATGTACAAGAATCATGAATCACAACTTGTCAATCAAAACCAACATTTTTTTTCTCTTTGTAATGAAAAATAATAGAAATAAAGTGATTTTCTGGGTTTTAAATCAGATTTTCAGACTGTTGGAAAGCTTGAAACTGAGATACAGAGACCTGCATTAAATGTGTGCCTCATTAAGAGTGTGTGTTCACTCACCAACCCTCTGCACTGGCGCAACATCCGTCCTCGAGTTTGGCTGATTTGGTCTCAACCACAAACCCGTGAAGTTTCATGTCGGCATCTTTCACCGTCGTGACGCTGTGATGTCGTCAAAGTCCACCTCACACACTCACAAACACCTGACAAAGGGCTAAATATGCCTCCTGTTGAAGTTTCATTATGAAAAGTTTCTTCAAGACCAAGTCTGCAATGAATGACACACACACACACACACACACACACACACACACACACACACACACACCTCCAGACTCTTTCCATTGAGTCACATTCTGCAGTAACAGCTGCTGATCAACTTTTATGGCCAGAGAATAAAAACCGAATGACACAAGGGTTAAAATTTCCTCTTCAGTGCAGAACAAAGTCGTATAAGGTCATAAAAATTAAGTGTGTGTGTGTGTGTGTGTGCGTGTGTGTGTGCAGGCGACAGAGAGGGACAACAGGCCGCTGTGGGAGAAGGAGAGAGAGCAGGTGGAGGACACTTTACAGAGGCAGAGGATGGAGATGCTGATGGATAAACAGTGGCTGGAGAAGGAGGAGAGACAACTGGTGAGAGAACACACACACACACACACACACACACACACACACACACACACATGCGCACACACACACATTCGTCATCACTCTGGTCAGCAGATGAGCCACAGGAAGCAGTTTGTGTGATGACATGATGGGATGTGATGTGTTGCTGAAGCATGTGTCATGTGACTCCATGTGAGGAAATCTCAGAGTGTTGAAAGTTGATGAAAGGACCTTCAGTAACGTGACAACAATCAGGCTCACACACACTCACTCACACACACACACACACACACACACACTCACACACACTGAGGTGAACACAGCAGGTCATTGCTGCTTTCACTGAAGTCTGTTTTTTTGTGTTTCAGGATCCTGTTGTGAGGTCGGATTCTCACATTAAGGTGCATTATTTCATTTCTATCTTTTCTTGTGTTTCTTTTAAATTAATATCAAAGCTACAAAAACATTTTGACCACTAGGGGGCAGAATTTTACCTGTTTATGCACCAGTTTTCAGCCTCTTTTCAGCAACATTTAAAAGTCAGTTAACATTAAAAGCATCTAAAACCCTGCAGGATGTTTACACTATTTATTCACCCTGTAGGATTTTTCTCCACATGGGGGCAGCAAAGATTCAAATATTTCAATTTTACAGCAAAAAACTGACCTCTGACCTGAAAAATGTTAAAAACTGAAGCCTTGTAAAGTGATGAATTCACATCCTCTTGTCCTCTTCCTCTCTCCATGTTGTTTGCAGCCTCCTGAAAAAAGCTCAGAAAACGGTGAGTTTAGACTGAGAGGCTTCATTTTTATCTTTTACACAAGCTTGTGTGTTTCATTTATAATGTTTCAGTTGCAAAGAGCCTTTTTTTACACCTGATATCTGAGTGTTGCTGCAGTGCAGTGCAGAAAGGAACTGTGTATGTGTAAAAGTAGAAGTGGACAACATAAATAGGTCCAAATGTAAATAACAGTATGTAAAATAGGTTATAAATGCAAAGAAGAAACATATGTCGAGCATTTCAAGACAAAAATGAATGTAAAATGCTTAAAATGTGCAATTATATAAGATTAAAAATAAAAAAGATACATTATTTCCATCATACAGTTCATAGAAAATGTGTCTCTGCAGAAACCGTGTGAATAATCAGCCTTCTCCGTCTCTGTCAGGTCCTCCAGAGAAACCTCCGATGCCTCCGGTCCCAAAGGTAAAATTAGATCAGAAATACACTTAAATTAAAGATATAAATAATCTAGAAAACTAGAAGAGTCCACATGTTTTGACCTTCTTAGTGAGGTTTGTGTTGTTGCTGCAGCCTCTGCCCACAGCTGAGCTGGACCGGTCAGGTGATCAGGTGTACACCGGCGTCATGGCGATGGTGAAGCAGGTGGTGCAGCTGAAGAATGATGTGAACACGCTGCCGGCCTCCGAGTATCCCAACGCTGTCAAAGTAGGTCCATCACCGCGCGGTGCTGTGTGAGTGGAGTGAGGTGGATGAAACAGATGAGTTTTAAGACAAGTCAGGCATGTTGCTGAACAGTAGAGGGCGCTGTTGTGTCAGAGTAAACACACCTGAAGCTTTCACAGTCAGGTGATGGAAGGTGTGAAAAACATTTACACACAAGCTGTTCATGATGAATTTGTGCTCTCAGTGTCACATTATTTTATCTCCTTATTTCTTTAATTCTGATGTTTTGTCCTTTTTTTTCCTCCAATCCCGTCTCTGCCCCCCCCCAACCCCCAAACCCCCCAGGCGGTGGGTATCTCCCTCCGCAGTCTGATTCAAAGTGTGGATGAGATCCTGCCGTCCCTGCACAGCTCCGTCACAACAGAGGTGGATATTTATTCTATTGAAACACACTTTTCTATAAAATCACCCAATATTTTACATTTTTCCAATTCTAATCAACAAGGAGAAATGTTTGATTATATCATGTGATCTTCTCTCCTCGTCGTCTCAGATCGAGGGCACGAAGAAACTGCTGAACAAGGATTTAGGGGAGCTGATCAATAAGATGCGATTGGCTCAGCAGAACTCGGTGACGTCGCTGAAGGAGGAGTGTCTCCGGCAGATGTTAGCATCTGCTCACACTTTGGCTCTGGACTCCAAGAACCTGCTGGACGCCGTGGACCAGGCGCGAGTCCGGGCCAACCTGGCCAAGCCCAGACCCTCCTCACAGGAAGCAGAGGATTGTGGGTAACGAGACGAGAGCACTCGGACTGGACTCTAAGCTCCACTTTGTCCTCCTGCAGGATCTTTTCAGTGAGAGTGTGCAACAAACACAATAAAGTTTTTACTGTTTACTGTTTTTTTTATTCTTTTTTATTGTTTTTACTATTAAAGACGAGAGATTCTGCTCTTTTCTTGCAGCTGTTTTTCATTTTGAGTCATTTAGACGACATGTTAGCATTTATAAAATGAACTGTCTGTACAGCTGAACACTTTGAAGGCTTTTCTATGTTCCATCTGAGTCAGTTCATCAAGGCTGTTTCTGCAAACGGCACAGAAATAAAGAAGAGCAAAGGAAAAACTGTGAATTATAATAATAAGGACGTGTTCTCGCATGGCGGTCTGCACAGTATCATCGGATCCTGCCTGCACACACGCAGCTCTGCAGTCATTTCAGTCTCACTCAGGCTTAAAAGTCAGAGGTCACATTCAGTTTGAATGTATGTTTGATTAAAAATAATTACAAGACTTCTACGAGCCTGCAGCAAGTTACATGAACACGATGTCGGTGCCAGGAACGATCTGCCGGGAGGATCACAGGAAACTATTTATTGGCAGGAGTCTGGAGAATTCCTTTTAATTTATTCTACATGTAGAACAAGTAAAAATGTGTCAACATGGACTTTTTATTTTATTAATAGTCATCAGCTCAATCTGCTTTGACTCCATCAAACACTGACTGTGTTTCTGTGAGACTGTCGGTAAAATCTGGAAAACAAGAGGATGAAGAAGTAAATCATCTAACAAATGCAGCCGTGCTCAGCAGGATGAAGTTGCAGGTTCCTGAGAAGTTTCTCTTTTTTTTAAGCTGTGTTTTTTTTTCAAATTGGCTTCAGGTGACACAGACTGGAATCCAGTCGTCTCGTCTCTTTCTGTGAGGAGACAATCAGCTCAACAGACACTTTACTTTAAGCCGGCAGGGTGTTATTATTGTTTCAGACAGACCCCTGAGTGTCACTGACATGTTTGCACTGGATCTTCACGCCCATTTGCCTGTAATTTTAATGAAATTTAATCTTTGAGGTAAAACAGAAACAGGATCAAACCGGATCAAGTGAAGCAGCAGAGTCAGATTAAGACTTTTAAGAGATTAAGAGTTACAGAGTTTAAACAAAAAGGCTGCGAAGTCACCGAACAAAGAGCCGATTCTGCAGCTGCATCATTTACAAGTTAACCACAAATTATTCTTTTTTCTTATTCTTATCTTGTTATTTCATGCAATTAATGTCTTTATAGTCATTTTTAGTTTTATTTGACTCTTTCATACAATTTATATGTCAAATATTTTGAGTCATTATTTCTGAGGATATCTTTAGATGCTTCAAAGAGTTTGAAATTAATCTTTGGGACACGAATAAACTGTTTCCAGCTTTCCAACCACCACAACATCCGGAGACGTGTGGATCATAGTACAAACTCACACTCCCCCCCGACACACACACACACACACACACACACACACACACAGTGGTTTCTTTTCCACTCGCTGAAGGCAGCAAACTTCTTCCAAACACATCATTTCTGTCGTGCAGACTGAAGGAAAAACCCACAGCTACATTTTGTCCTTTCATCTAAAATCACAGTGATATTTTAAAACCTTATATAGAAATAGTTCTAGGTGAAGGGGGCGGAGTCTAAACACGGTTACGTAACATACATACATTCCTTTCCACCTTTAAAAAAAAGAAAAAAAACATTCTTGAGCTGAAACCTCGTACCGGCCTCGGATACATGCATGTAGTTTCTTGTTTCTGGCTGCAGCAGAAAAACTCCCACTTTTCCTTTCATATGAAGAGAAGCTGAGAGAAGTTTCACTCTTCACTGTTGTGTGTTTTTGGAAAAGATTTCTTGTTGCTGAAGCTTTGTTTCGACAGGTAAGTTCATCTCTCTGTTCTCTGATTCGTTAATTAATGATAAACTTTTCCCCGTTAACCTGATGGATAAAGCTTCTTTCCACCAACATCACGCACACAGCAGCTCGCTCTGTGTCATTGATCTTCTGCTGATATTTGTGGTCAAACAAGGCTGATGTGGTTCATTCAAGGACAAATATTTAATGATCTACAGACCAGAGAGGAACTGCAGACCCCAGGGTTGTTTCCCCTGTTTGATCTCACGCTTCTCATCAGCTTCATCCGAGCAGCTTCACCTGCAAAGCGCTCAACAGTAAAATTCCTCCTGTAGGCCTCAAGTTTTGCTCATTTTTTAATGCAGGATGAAGAAGTTGATCCTTGACGTGGACACGGGGGTGGATGATGCTCAGGCCATCATGATGGCCCTCGCGGCCCCTGATGTGGAGATCCTGGGCATCACCTGTTCTCATGGGAACACACCTCTGGAGAACGTCCTGAAGAACACACTGCGCGTGCTGAAAGTCTGCAACAGGCTGGACGTAAGTTTATTTCAGAGGCTAAAAAGTGAATCTTTGCAGCATCAGCACGTAAAATGAAGGGAAACCTGTGATGTTCACCAGATTCCAGTGTATAGAGGCTGTACAGGGCCGCTGCTGGGTCGCAAAATCAACGCTGGAGGTTTCCATGGAGAAGACGGGCTGGGCGACGTCCCGGATCCAGCTGCTCCAGGCCTGGAGCTGCTGCAGAAGAGAAAAGCTGTGCAGGCCATGATCAGGATAGTGAAAGAAAACCCTGGAGAGGTGAGTCTGAGAACTATGTGGCTGCTGTTTTACACCCTGTGATTTACATGTAAATCATGTTCTCCTCAGAAATGCAGATCTAACAGCAAGAATGTAAAAACTTCTGCAGAAACAACTCTTGTAAATTACTTCTGACCCACCAGAAGAACGTGTGTTTTCTTATTTTCTTATCACTGTGCTGTTCTCAGGTTGTTTCTGGGCGTTTGGGCCGTGGGTGTGTGTCCTGTAGTCAGTAACAGTGTGCAGAGTGTGAGGTTTCATCATGTGAGGCAGCTGGATCTTGTATATCTTTCTTCTAAAGTTTCAAGCCAATTTGATCCTTGTGGTGTTTATTCAACATCGCCTGCTGAAGGCAGCTCATGTTAAACTGGTCCGACCTGTTTTATGGAACATTTGCATCTTTTGTGAGGCTTCACTTGCAAAAGAAGTTAATTAAAGCTGCTTCACAACACACACATTGTCCTCATCATCCTACATGTTGACCATGGTGATGAAAAGACAACTAACCTGGATGATAATGAATGAAGGCAGAGTTTTCTTGTTTACCTGCCCTGTTTGACAGTTTAACAAGCGTGTCAGTCTGTGCATGAACCGCCTGCTCAACCAGCCTCAGCCTTTGTTAATGGGACTCAGTCACACCCCAAAAAATGTCAAATATAATAGAGCATCAGCTGGTCGGCGAGGCAGTGGTTTACTGCGGCCACAAGGGGGTAGCAAAGTAAAAAAAAGAAATGCAAATGGGGACAGGCAGTGAATCCTGCATGTTAACATGCATCAACCAGTAATTCCTGCACCTTTAATGATAATTGCTAAGTATCTTAATTGAAAGGAGGAGCTCACTCATTGTGATTATAATTCAAGAAAACAATAAATTAAAACCTGTTCTTTTCCTATTTAACTAAACTAAAAGTAAGGACTGATAACAGAGTTCAATAATGTGCTTTTTGTGTCCATTATTAACACGGAGATGTGTGACGTGTGTGTTTTTTGATGAACTGTTGTGTAAATTCTGACTTCCTGATTTGAAGTGTGACGTCATAAGTATAAAAGCTTTACTTCATCGTTTCTCTCTCTGTGTTCAGGTGACTCTGGTTGCCACGGCGCCCCTCACCAACCTGGCGATGGCGGTAAATCTGGATCCCTCCTTCCCCAAGAAGCTGAAGGCTCTTTTCATCATGGGAGGAAACACTGAATGTAAGTACTCTGAGTGTTTCTGTGTGTTTGAACATCTCTAAGTGTTGAACTCAGTGTGATTCAAACGGTTTGACTCAGCCAGAGGAAACACCACCGTGTGTGGAGAGTTCAACTTCGTGGCTGATCCTGAAGCCGCCTACATCGTGTTGGACCGCTACACCTGCCCCACCTACATCGCCAGCTGGGAGTTCAGCTGCAGGAACAGCCTGCCGTGGGTCTGTACTTATTTTATCAGAATTCAAATTGGATCAGCGAGCAACCAGAAAGCCAACAACGACAAACGAGTGTGTGTGTTTCCTCCCTCAGTCGTTCTGCGACCAGTGGCTGGCTCAGGACACAGAAAAGGCCCGTTTCATGGAGAAGATCTCCAGCCACACCAGGAAGGTATGAGGGCGTTTGATTTCACCAAGAATTCAGATTAAACTGTTTGAGCGTCTCCAGTTCAGTTGTTGCTTCATGTTTTCTGCAGATGGTTCAGACAGAACGGTATCAGAAGGAGCTGGTTGAAGGACCTGGATTTAACACCTGTGACACCTACGCTGTGGCTGCAGCCGTCGATGACGCTCTGATAACAGAGAGTGAACAGGTTCAAACTCTGCTTCATCCCTCTGATGACCAGCTGACTGAAGACCAACAGCTCTCTCTTAAATTCAAACTGTTTAAATGCAAACTCACGCCTCAGATCATCGGAAAAACAGTCGAGATGTTTCAGCGTTGTCTTTCTCCACCAGGTGGCAGTGACGGTGGCGTTGGAGGGGACTCACACCCGAGGCATGATGGTTGTAGATCACATGGATCTGCTGAAGAAGACGCACAAAGCCATCATCATGAAGAAAGTTGACTTGGAGAAGTTCAAACAGCTGCTGATGAACGCACTGAAATAATGAGACTAATAAAACTGACTTTGACCTTGTTGAGGTTAATTGTGTGTTTTTTGATTTAATTATGTTTATATTCAAGCATAAGAACAAGAGGATGCAGTGGAAGGGCTCTTTAATCACATTTTAAGGATGTTGATGATTTATTTTGCTAAAATCTTAATGAAAACTTCATTTATTTGTTTGGTTTCACATCCTGTCACTCTGGTACTGAGACATTATTGTTTTAATATTACAAACTTTGCATAAATCTCTAGAAATCAGCTCCTAATGAAGTCTGTGTTTGTGTGTAACTGTTGTATAACTTACAAGTTATTTCTTGAAACCAAAATCAGCTGGTTTTCAGAATATTTTGACTCAAAAAATTGTGTCTATTTCCCAGTAGACAAATTAAATCATTCTTCTACAGAAATGTTCTCAGAAAATGTAAAATAATAGAATCTGATCAGATTTGTGCAGAACAGAAAATACTTATCAAAGTTTCATATTTCCTCTTATGTTTAACTAGTTAAAGATGCTTCACTCTGCTTCTGCACTGTAATATTACCAAAAACATCACTTCAACAGCGCCACCGTGAGACAAAGTCATGTTACTACAAAGCACCTAAATGCTTCCAAAACAATTTCCAGAAAAACAATTAAAAAAGGATCTGATTAAATCCTCCAGGGGATAAAATTGAGGCGATTTAAGTTCATAAAACCTTTTATTGAAAGTGCTCTGGAATGTACACTTCAAGAAAAAAAGAAAAGGGATAAAAGTTTGAATCAATGTTCATCCACTTTCCTTTTTTAAATTCAATAAGCAGGATTAGTTTTTTTCTGTCTTTTTTAAGAAAACTCAAAGAAACAAAGCAGATTTTTTCTCTTCAGAAACAATCGTTGGTTTTATATATTACAACCTGCCAGAATACTATTTACAAATGATACAAAAGGAGCAACAATAAAAGCTGTATTATCACATCTGTCTTTGTTTTTTTTGCAACTAGTCCCAAAAACGTCACTTTTTACCGACTCTGGAGCTCCGGATAGAGCCAAACAGAAAATCAACAGAGAGTCAATTGAGAGTCGAGCATAAATCAACCAGCTCAGCATTAATCAACCCAGTGAACCAGTTCACCGACAGTCAACACGAGGTCGAGTCCTTCTCGGCCAGATGTTGATCAACAGAGGCTGGAAATGGATTCGTTGTCACTCAAAATGGAAGTTGAAAGCAGATTTGGAGTCGACCTGAAGCCGACGAGTGTCCGACCTCAGAGACAAACTGGTTCTACTGGACTCTGTATTTGTAAAACCAGCAGAGACCCTGAGTGAAGTTCCAGCCCAGAGAGACAGAGAGGACGTAAATGAGGCCGAGCAGAGCGAAGGGGTAGAGCAGCACCACGGTGTTCTTCAGGAAGGGCAGAGCTGTGCGAAAAACACCAGAGGAATAAATCAACACAGTGACAGGCAGCAGGAACTCTGTGCAAACATCTCAGATCTGTGGAGTCCCAGTGAAACGCACACTTCATTCCTTCTTTACAGGAAACAGGCTGAGCTGAATGATTACTGACTGTGTTATCACTCGATGGAAAAAACACTCCAGCTAATAAAATAAACCCAAAAATCCACAGAAATGATTCCCTCTCTGTTTGGTGTCTCGCTGCACTTCCTGTTTCATCAGGTTCAGTTGTTTGAAAAGGTTAAAAAATTAGAAAAAAATATCCATCATAGTGATCATGAGATGATTCCTTCAATAGTCTTCAGCATACAAATAACAGACTAAAATATTGAGTTTACTACGACATCCATCACCAGAAAAACAGGAAATTCTCTCAACATAGAAGCTTATTATTACTGCTGCTGCTGTTTGCATCACCAACACAACAGTTTCTATTACTAATTACTTTTGCAGCTGAAGAAAACAATAAAAATTGTTAACTTTTCGTAATCCGGTTTGAATTTTAATTGGGAATAAAGATCTGAACCAAATAACGTCAAATTTTATCTCTTTATTGTCCTCACATAATTATATTTATTCAACTTGGTTTTCATAACACAGATTTGTCTGTTCACTGAAATACAGTTAGAATAATCAACTCAGTGCTCTTAAATGTAACAGGACTTACCGTTGTACCCCAAGAATGTGATGTAGAGATAATAACTGATGGCGATGAGCCACAAAGTGTTTCCCACGAAGTACCCCAGGAACCAGTTTGAGTTTATTACCACCAGATCTGAGAGACACAAAAAAAAGTTGTGAGTATGGTGATACAACAGACAAACATCTGACATATGATTAAGGATGTTTTATATTTACATCATTTGTAAATCTTCAGTTTTCTTTTTCTGTGATGTTGTAACGTTGATGGACCATAAATTATCTTATGAAATGCAGGAGTCTGTCTCTTAATAAACTGATTATATCTTTTTAAAAATACAACATCAAAAAAATACAGTGAGGGAAACAGAACAGGAACCTTAGAAACACTTTTGAGACTTTAAAAGCTGCATTTAACACACAAAATGCACATTTAACTTTACTACAAGACATCTAATGCCTTGAATTGTAGGATTTAATTTCAAACACACTGATGAAACTCAGAGAGAGTCACGTTCGACTCACGATTGATGAAGAAGAGCTGCAGGAAATGCAGGATGACTAGAAGAGGGTAGAAAGCATTGAGGTGAACATCGAATGCGTAGCCCCACTCCACATCGAAGTTTCTGCTGGGATGTTTCAGCAGATACTTGTTGCTAATAAACCTGGAAAAAACACAATAAACAATAATTTTATTTCACCTTTATTATGCCGACGGTGTGCAAGACACACAGTCACTTCCAGGTTCTGTTTAGTGTCGCTGGATTGTTTCTGGTTAAACAACAGCACAGTTCAGTGGAACATTAGCCAAGTTTATTTCAAAAGGCTCATTGAAGTTTTGTACGCCATTGCAAATGTCTGAGCAGTATGATTTGAAGCGGAAGTACACCAAGAGGCCTTGTGCATCCATCCACAAAAGAACGTACTCATACACTAATTTAGAGTATAACTATATAATAATAAGAAAAACTTAATTACAATAACTAAAGGAAATTCACTTTATTACAATCATTTTATGTAATCAACTAGACAAACTTACTACTCACCACATAAGGGTTGATATGAGCAGACCGACTCCTATACAGTCAACAAACACCACCCACAGCAGCAGCTTCAACGTCTCCAGGACTCCCATGTCCAGCACCAGACCAAAGCCTATAGTCGACACTGCACAAGCACAGAGGAAGGGCTTAGTTATATTCAATCAAACGGGTAAAACAGGCAAGGAAAGAAGAGAAATGACCAGATAGCACCAGTCCTGACTTACCACATAGCCAGATGCTGAGCAGGACCAGGAAAGCAGGGTCGTCCCTCGCCCACTGGTCCTTGGTCTGTTTCCTGTAGTGGAAGTTGCGGTAGACTCTCTGTGGTGATGTAAACAAGTAAAGCATCTGCCACAGGGCAAATTCAAAGTCCATCTGTCTGAAATGGAGGAGCCGTCGCAGGTACTTGTAGCGCTTGGCGCCTGCCGTGTGACGTGCAGCATCCCTGGAACCGAGGGCACCGTTGCTTTGCGGCGAGGTGGTCGGCAACATGGTGCTGCAAATCAGTTCAGAGGAGCATTTGAAAAGAAGGACAAGCAGGGAAAGAATGTACCTTCTTTCATTCTCTCTTTTTATTTTACTCTTATCTTTGAAATGACAAGTTTAAAACCAATATAACCGTTGTATGTACATGGAGCAGAGCAGTAAAACCAGAATTTCACACTTTCCAGATCATTCAAGCAATTTTTTAATTAACCTGATATTTTCTGGATGTTGAATTTGGGATGTATAAATAAGATTAAGTACAGCACCTATTGTGCCAGTATAGAGTACACTACTAAAATTAAGGATAAAACCAGAGTTAATAAAGGTAATAAATTAAGATCTAACATGGCAACACAAGACTTTTAAACAGCTTAAGCAACTAAACAATGTGTGCTGACGAAGAGAAAAGTGTCTGTCACGTCAAACCAGTCCTGTAGCTCAGAGTTAATTATAAGTGACAAAAAGACACATGGTTTTCCGTCTGGAATTACTACAACATACAGTTTTGGAATTGTATGCTTCTCACTTATGTCTTGTGACATGTTATCACCAAATGTCTCTTCAGTAAACACAAACAACCTGCTTATACACAAATGACAACAAAGCAGAGGAGGATGCTATCTACAAACCTATGCTAAACACCGACTCACGTAGAGTTAAGTAAAAAAAAAAAATCAAAAATTTGCTAATAACTTAATATAAAGTTTGAATTAGCTGCCAAAACGCACTTCCTGATTGCAGTTTAAGCCAAATAAGCACCGCTATATTTAATTTCCTATTTAGTTGACGCTGTGTTTGCTAGCAGACACGGTTGAATGTTGCTAACTACTTGAACAACATCAGAATAAGGGCAGCATTATTTATTTTAGACTTGACGTAAACGCTGTTATACTATTTGACATTAGCTAAACAACCAAATTTCTTTATTTGGAAGAAAATTTACCTGTTTTGCTGTACTCCTTTCCAGGAGAAAGCACCAAATCTTGCTTGTTTTTTGTAGCTCTCTGTAAATGCTTCCTGGAGTGTCGCTAAAATGAACACGTAGCTACTTCCGGTATTACGCAGTTCATCATGGGAAATATAGTCATAAGTGAAAGCGAAGACTCCCTGCAGTGCTAACTGAACATGTCAATAATAATTGGCACAATGGAAAATTAGAGATGAATTTTCATTTTTATTTATTGCAGTTAAACCCATAATCAAATTTATGTCATTATGACATACGACAAGTGAGGAAGTTGCTTATTGTGAATTAAGTTCCTCACTTTGAACAAAAAAATTACACTTAAAAAAATACATTACTTAATAAATTGCATTTTTTATTTCTTGCTTTTAAACTTCCAATCGAAGGTAATATCCTCTGTGCTTGATCACATGATGACGTAAATAAGTTACTTTTATTGTGAATTTGCGTCCTCGCTTAAAACGGAAGGAGAACACTGCTATTTCCGCTAACTACGCTAAAGCTACTTGACTGGCTGTTAAACTTACATCACCGCTGTTCTGGTCCAGAAGGCCAAATAGCGAAAGGTAAGAACCAGAAACAAATCATGCACTTATAAATGTTTTAATCTTTATGCTACTTACTTGAAAGACCAGAGGAAAATGAAGCGTTTGACCTTATTACCCTCAGTAACCCTCGTACAACATGGCAATTCCAATGTCCTTGAGTACTCTTAGCTAACGCTGTTAGCCTGCAAGGAAGGTTTCCTCTCTGGAAGCTTATACCTACCTACTTCTTATAATCGTGTTACACATTTTATTGTTTCTGCATCAATCGGAAATTCTGATTTTGCCATTTGTGCATCATCTGTTTTGAAATGTTAAATGTGTAGTTTAGTATAATTTGTTATTGTTGATAGCTACTAAGCTAGCTAGCAATAACTTGCTGTGCCTCTTGTTATTACAGTGTCACTGGGTAACAAATTTGTTAAATAACCCTGCACAAACTTATTCAATCCAGTACAACAGCTCAACATCAAACCAAGTCTTTGTGAAACATGCTAACTATAATTTAGAAAAAAATCCTGAGATTCTTCACTAATTAAATCTAAAAAATAAACGCAAATAATAGAAGACCTCATACCAAAGAACATCTTATTTAACCCAGTGGTAATGTTTTATGAATGTGACTTTTAAACCTAAAACCCACTGAGATTTTGCTAGTATTTACTGTGATGCATTGGGTTGGAAAGATACAATGCAGTAAGTAACAAGAACAGTGCAGCTTGCATGAAATCTTAGCATTATAAGAGAATTTTGATTGAATAATTTTGAGTTGCACATACCTGATTTGAAAAGAAATATCTACTTCTGACAGCTTCACTAAAAGATCTGGCAGCTGTGTTTCATAATTTATTACCTAACAGCAAAGTCATTAGGTCAAGATCAGTTTTATTAATTATGGCTGAAGCTGAAGCAGTTGAGTTGATTTAGTTTGATCAACAGAAAATTAATGTGCAAAAACATTTGTCATTAACTAATTATGATATCATATTAAGGTCAATTTATACATTGGCTGCTGTCGCTGTGTTTTCATATCGCAGCGTCATGTTGCGACTGCCAACTATCGGCCGGGCTCTTGCCGGAGCAGCCAAGGGCAGCTTGGCTCCCTCTAACACTGGTGAGTGTCTGTGTTTTTACATTTGTGTTTGTGCATTTGTGTGTGTCAAGGTAACTAACAACAAGTTATCTGCACACATGTAGTTTTGAAGTAAAATTTAATTTTCTTTATTGTATTCTTATTTTTCACCTGAGATGTAGCAAGTCAGGTTTCTGTCATTTTCGCAATATGATAAGTTTCCTTATCATTCTGAGTCTTTGGTTCAGTGTATGTTATTACTGCTTGTTATATTACTGTTTTTGATTCATTTTAATGGTTAAGTTTCAGTAAATTTGACTTTGTGTATCTGCCATCAGTCCGTACCTCAGTCCGTGCTGCCAGCAACATGGTAGAAGTGTTTGTAGATGGGAAACCAATAGAGGTGGAGCCTGGAACTACAGTTCTGCAGGTAAGAGACAGAAGATTATTTTACTGTAAAGTAATAAAGATGTTTTATTTGATTTCTTTGTATCGTATGCTGCAATGTGTCAACAGTACGACACGCTCATATATGTAGTAAACTAGATTTGTATTGTCCCTAACAGTTTTTGTTGTTATCTGATCTAATTTTTTCCCTCATAAACCCTTAAATAAAAAGAGCAATTCTTTGTTGTTGTTGTTGTTTTGCTAAATGCCTGTTTCTTTTCCTGTGAAGGCTTGTGAGAAGGCTGGAATCCAAATCCCCAGGTTCTGCTACCATGAGCGCCTCTCAGTGGCAGGAAACTGTCGCATGTGTCTGGTGGAAATTGAGAAAGCTCCAAAGGTAACAGAGCTCATCTGTATACACAGTTCAGTAAATGAAACAAAGAAGACTGATATTAAATAAGATATTTTTGCAGGGAAAGTCTGCTGTACATGCTTGCAGCCCTGTTGTCTAATGATGTAAATGTATCTTCATGTGTTTCTCAGCCGGTAGCAGCCTGTGCCATGCCTGTCATGAAGGGCTGGAACATCCTCACCAACTCAGAGAAGACACGCAAAGCCAGGTACAAAGACATAATTTAAAATAACACCAAATTTAATGCACATGTGTGAACAGGTGTAATGATGGTGTGTGTTTGTATGTGTGTTACTTTCAGAGAGGGAGTGATGGAGTTCCTGTTGGCCAACCATCCACTGGACTGCCCCATCTGTGATCAGGGAGGAGAGTGTGACCTGCAGGTAAACAAATAGCGAGTTTTTGAAAGTTAAATGGTCAGTTCACACAAATGAAATAGGCATCCAGCCATGCAGCCGAGTTTTATTTATTTGAGGCCAAAAAAACATTTGCAAAACTCACCAGAAAACAGTTTTTGGGTCGTGTTAACACTCTGTCTGCTGCGTTCTCAGGATCAGTCCATGCAGTTCGGTTCAGACCGCAGTCGTTTCTCAGAGGGGAAGAGAGCGGTGGAGGACAAAAACATCGGCCCGCTCATCAAAACCATCATGACCCGCTGTATCCAGTGCACACGCTGCGTCCGGTCAGTGTCCCAAAGATCCTCTTTTATCATCAATGGGTCTGCTATCATCAGTTAAATCAGTGAAATGTGTGAGACCCTCTACCTGCTGGCTCATGCAGTCCTGTTGGTGTGTCTGTGTAGTTTTGCCAGTGAGATCGCTGGTGTTGAAGACCTGGGAACAACAGGAAGAGGAAACAACCTCCAGATCGGGACATACGTAGAGAAGATGTTCATGTCAGAGCTGTCAGGCAACGTTATCGATGTCTGTCCTGTGGGAGCGCTCACTTCCAAACCCTACGCGTTCACTGCAAGACCGTGGGAGACCAGGTGGGAAAGGGTTTGACACTCCAGGTGTGCTGATACACCAGATCCATCCTGCTGGTTTTTTTTGCTTCATCCTCTGGTGTCTTTGCAGGAAAACCGAGTCGATCGACGTGTTGGATGCTCTGGGCAGCAACATCGTGGTGAGCACAAGAGGCGGTGAGGTGATGAGGGTGATGCCCAGGTTGAACGAAGACGTCAATGAAGAGTGGATATCTGACAAAACCAGGTAAGACACAAACAGAACGAAGCCCCAAAAACTGGGTCAAGGAAATGCCACGCTGTAAAAAGTCTCAGCATGTGAAGAGGTCGTGCGTTCAAATCCAAAATGTCTGCCCTCAGGTTTGCATATGATGGTCTGAAGAGGCAGAGGCTCACCCAGCCACTGATGAAAGACGGTTCAGGACAGCTGACCCCGACCTCCTGGGAGGAGGCGCTCACCCGTGTGGCTGGAGCAGTAAGTGTTTGTTTGCCTCCATGTGAGCTCTGTTTTCTTTCTATAGTTCCAGTATGATGACAGACATAATAGTTACACCTTGTTATTAATGCAGCCAAACGTGTTCCTGTTTATTATCAGAGGTAATCTGTGATTCGCTGGGACATTAGGTTCTCTTTAAGAAGTGTGTGAGTGTGTGAATAAACTGCTGTGTGTGTGTGTGTGTGTGTGTGTGTGTAGCTGCAGAGCGTGCAGGGGAACGAGGTGGCAGCGATTGCAGGAGGGATGGCCGACGCTGAAGCTCTGGTTTCCCTCAAAGACCTCCTCAACACACTCAACTCAGAAAACCTCTGCACTGAGGAGCTCTTCCCGATGGCGGGGGCAGGGTAAGACTGAGAGGAGTACAAGTATAGTACAAGTATGAACTGTGCAGGATTACCACAGTGTCTTCAAGAAAACGCCCCCAGTCTTATTTTCCTCCTCTCTCTGCAGAACTGACCTGCGCTCCAACTACCTGTTGAACTCTCGCATCGCCGGCATCGAGGAGTCTGACCTGCTGCTGCTCGTAGGAACCAACCCTCGCTACGAAGCCCCGCTCTTCAACGCCCGCATCCGCAAGAGGTGAACTCATCACACTTTGCCTTTATTATTTCTCTATTAATAATTTAATTCAGAGAGAAAAATGACTGAATTGAATTATCGTTAAGATGTTTTAACCTTGTAACTTCTTCCTCCAGAGTTCTTTATAGCTGCTGCTTCCCTGTGTTGCTTCTCCTTGTGTTGGTTTTTGCTTTTACTTGATAAAATCAGACATTACACTTTGCAAGTTGTTCGTTTTTATCTGAAAGTGAACTTCTGGTACCAAACTCTGGTCTTAACACACTATTTTCTCATTTGCATCTAATTAAAGAGTTTATCTTTAATATGTATTTTTCCTTCCTCTGTTTTTCATTTCCTTTCCTCCTCTGCTGTCAGCTGGCTCCACAATGAGCTGCGTGTCGCCATGGTGGGTCACAACGTTGATCTGAGCTACACATACGACCACCTGGGAGAGGAGACTTCGGTACTGAAGGAGCTGGCTAACGGCACACACCCTTTCTGCCAGGTAAACAACACACACACACACACACACACACACACACACACACACACACACACACACACACACACACACACACTCTGACTCCAGTTTTTTTGAAACTTTGGCAACTTTTACTGATTTTTTTGTTCTACCTTTCACTCTTCAGGTCATTGCATCTGCTAAACGTCCTGTTGTGGTTGTGGGCAGCAGCTCTCTGCAGAGAGAAGACGGAGCCGCCATTTTGAGCGCCGTCTCCACCATCGCTCAGAACGCCAGAGCCAGCAGTGGAGTGGAGGAGGGCTGGAAGGTCCTGAACGTCCTGCACAGGTACGACTCAACAGTTTCTTTAAATTTCTTACACATCAACTTAGTGAGATTTAAAACACCATTGGCATCTGTCAGTGAGGTACAGCAGATGTTTCCTACTCATGTTTTGTGTGTGTGTGTGTGTGTGTGTGTGTTTGTGTGTGTGAGCAGAGTTGCAAGTCAGGTGGCAGCATTGGATCTGGGCTACAAGCCCGGAGTGGACGCCATTCGAAAGAATCCCCCCAAAGTCCTGTTCCTGCTGGGAGCAGACGCCGGCTGCATCACCAGAGCCGACCTTCCTAAAGACAGCCTCATCATTTACCAGGGTACACACACACACACACACACACACACATACACATACACATACACATACACACACACACACACACACACACACAATCCAGAAATCATACATACACATTCATTTGTAACCATTAATGTGAAAGTAAAAATAAAACGATGTCGCTACTTCTTGAAAACATTAAACATCATTTCCTGCCCCTGCAGGTCACCATGGTGACGTAGGAGCGCCGATGGCAGACATCATCCTGCCTGGTGCCGCTTACACGGAGAAGAACAGCACCTACGTGAACACTGAGGGCCGGAGCCAGCACACCCGTGTGGCCGTGAGTCCTCCTGGGATGGCGAGAGAGGACTGGAGGATCATCAGAGCTGTGTCTGAGGTGAGCAGGACGTCGCTGACGCAGCATCAGTTTACATGTAATATGACCCACAGCTCAGCCATGTGAGTAACACCTGTGTGTGTGTGTGTGTGTGTGTGTGTTTGCAGCTGGCCGGTGTGGTGCTGCCATACGACTCCCTGGAAGAGGTCCGATCCAGACTGGCCGAGGTCTCTCCGAACCTGGTCCGTTATGACGACGTGGAGGAGGCAAACTACTTCAAACAGGCTAACGAGCTCGCTGAGGTGCACACATCTGAGTTTCACAGTTTGTTCTGTTAACAGATAATAAAAACAGAAGGTTTACTGGTTTGTAACTAATTATTTTTTACATTATTAGCCTTGTTAGCTTTGAATGATTAATCTGCCTCCTCTCTCCTCTCAGGCCGTGAACCAGGACCTCATCGCTTCTCCTCTGGTGCCGCCTCAACTTTCAGCAAAGGACTTCTACATGACAGGTAAGCCTGTGTGTGTGTTGTGTGTGTTGTATGTTTTCTCCAGGCATGCATAAGCAAAAATCCAAATCTAAAACTGTCCAACGCTCCTCCTCTTCCAGACTCCATCAGCAGAGCCTCTCAGACGATGGCCAAATGCGTCAAAGCTGTGACAGAAGGAGCAGCAGCTGTCGACGAGCCTTCAGTTTGCTGAACGAACGCCCAGCGATCATCACACACAGCGTAACAATAAACCGTCTCCTCTGCCAAAACGACACACACTTCTCTGTACGAACACACTGTCGCTCCTTAATTTAAAGTTGTCCTTGATGCTTGTTGTATACAGTTAAATCGTTCTCGCTCCAGAGAACGACCTTTGTTGAATAAAGCTGAGAAACGTATGAAATATGAATAAAATCTTACGAATGTCTTTAATCCAGTTTGAGTTCATTTTATTTTGTTTTTGTCTGAAAGTCGGCTCCTTCATTCTGACTTACAATCATCTCTGACGGATGTGTCAAAGATTTGTTTTGCACATCATCTTTCAAAGTTAAAGTTGTCATAGCAACAGCATCTTTGCAGTGAAGTTTATCTTCTTTTTTTTGGCCTTTGCTCGTTGAACTGAAAATCCAGAGGTCAGGTCAAATCTACGGAGTGATGACTGACGATCTGATTATTACTGTAGAGTTTTCTTTTAAAAGAGAGGTTTAAAATTGACTTTCAAGTTTTATCAGAGGCAGTTTTACAGTTTTACAGTTTTATTTTCTTTGGTTTATGTTTAGCACTTGTCTCCAGGAAGTCATTTGGTTTGTCACCTTTGGACGGAGCCAAACTAGCCCTTTTCCAGCCTTTCGGGCTAAGCTAAGCTTATGGCTGTTGGCTGTTGCCTCATGTTGAGCATATAAATGCTTAAGTGGCATCAATCTTCTTATTTGACTCCTGGCGAGAAAATGAAAAGGTGTATTTTTAGAGACAAAAAATGAGCCCTTTAGACTTGAACTGCAGCAGAGACTCTGGTGTATGTTAACTATAAAAAAACACTTCAGAGAAAGATTTAAGCTGCAGTTCACTGATTCTGAATCAGATTTTTTAAAGAACAAACAGCAGCATCATTATCCCCAAACTTCCTCCAGCTCATTTAACCTTCTGAAAGTGAACTTTGCATGAAAACTCAGGAAACCAATTAAGTTTCAGACCAATTTTGGTGAAGTTGTTGGTAAAATTTTGGACTCTGGGTTGATAAAAACTGTTTGAAAGTCTTTGGGAATTTTGATTATGTTTGTTATTGAGGTCAGACTCAAAGGTGGTGATGTAGCAGGAGAGGTATTTCTAATTTTTTTGTCTTTTCCACATTTAAATGGGGCATTAAAAGTCTCCTAAGTGTTTATAAGTGTCCTATATAGAACCTGAATGGGATCGTTGGCCTCAGTTTTTCCAGACAAATGGCTCTTGTCATATACTGTTCCCTGAGAGAGAGAGAGAGAGAGAGAGAGGGCTCTTACAACCAAACAGAAGTAGAGAGGCACACACACACACACACACACACACACACACACACACACACACACACACACATATGCACACACACTCATAGAAAAAGAAGGGGGACAGTCCCGTCTCTTCATTCCCTGTCTGCTCAGCGTCTGAGACTGAACACAGACTCCATCACTTTACATCTTTCCATATCTGGAATTTTTTCAACTTTACGGTCAGTATTATTGTAACATATATTGTAGTTCATTTCCAGCTTTTAACATTATCTCCATGCATCTTTTTTTATTATTTCATGTAGATATTTTACATAAATGTGCTGCTTCCTTGTTTTGGCTGCATGTAACTTAAAGTTGATCCTTTCTTTTGTTTTGCCATGAAGGGATTTAATGCAGGAACTGACAAAGGACTGAAATTGGACCCAACAGGAAAATGGTTCCAGTTAAACTCCTCATTCTGGGAGCTCAGAACACTGGAAAAACAGGTAAATCACATGAAGAAACATCAATATGTGCAAAAAAAAAAACACAGGCAGAAGAACACGAGGACATGAGTGGATGGAAGAGGATGGTAAGTGTGTTATGTAACAGCAGCATAGGTGCCGTCACATGGTTGTCATGTGGAGGAGGAAGAGAAAAAAAAGCTAAATAACAGGTTAAGATGGGGGGGTTATATTCTGGTCACGGTTTGAGAGGTTCGCTAAATATGGACAGCTTAAACAGGCGTGATGATGACCCTTCTTCCTGAAGCTGAAGGGATCCAGCCGCCGTGACCTCCACTGCTGGTGTCAAACTGCTGCCTGTCTTTTGTCAAATCTTTCCATGGTGGTGAGACACATCAGGATGAGAGATGGCCTCGTTGGAAAAATAGACCTGTGCAGCTGGCATGGGTTCATTATAAATGTTTTTTCTCATTTGTCATCATTTAATAAGAGTGTTCCTCCAGTGAAATGGCAGAATTTGTTAACTTAAGGTTTCATAACTTATAAAAGTTAATAATTATTCACTGTAGGTTCCTGCAACGTGACCTATATTTACATAAAAGTCACATTGGACATTTTTCTGTGTTATTTTAAATGCTTTTGAGTGCATTTTCCTGATTATGCATAAGATTTTCAATGTAAGACCTTATAACAGAGTGTATTTATAGTCTAGTATTAGATTTTTAAGGATCTGAGTACTTCCTCCACCACAGACAACCAGACACTCACAGCAGATTTATTTTATACGAGTCCATGTGCTTATTTTAACCAGAATATCCTACAGAATGTCACCATTGTTTGCTGAAATCTGCAGGAAATTTATCTTTCTTAACTAAAAAACCTTTCAAGTTTAGTATTGAGATATATATTATTTCTTCAGTGATAGTTTTAGTGAACTTTATTTACTGTGAGGCTTCTGGTTTGCCCACAGTGATGACTAATGTAACAGAGGTAGACAACAAGCTGTTTTAATTCCTGATGGTAAATCAGCCGCAAAGGCTTAAATAACAGCTTCACCGAGCATAAATAATTTTTAATGAGTCCTGCTTGAATGCTGTGAGCCCTCTGACACCAGACACAGACGTCAAACAAACGTAAATCCATCCCAAGACACAGAAAACACTCCTGCATTTTAAAAAGGCTCAGAGGATACACTCTCTAAGTGCAATGACAATATAAAACATGGACACACTGAGCTGCAGGTCAGATGCAGATGTGTGAAGCAAACGTGTGACATGTGTGTGAATTTACAGTGTGTGAGAGGAGTATCAGTCAGTGTGTGTTGTGTTTCTGGAAGTTCACTCTTCGGTGACCACGTCTGCTTTGTGTCTCCAGCGCTGTGTGTTCGCTTCATAACCAAGCGCTTCATTGGTGAATACGACCGTAAAAAGGGTGAGACTTCAGTGGATATTTATAACAATGAACACTGACATGTGCTCTGTTTACCTGCATCATTCAACGGCGGCATAAACATGAGTCAAGTGTTTGTTTCTTTCCAAAAGAGGTGACCTACAGGTGCAGCAGGGTGCTCGACCACGAAGCTGTCGATCTGGAGATTTTGGATATAGCTTGTAAGGTAAATTATGGCTTCTTTTTCTGAATTGTTGCACAACAAAAAATACTTTTCTTGGCTACCAAGTTTTAAAAAATAATAAAAAAAAGTTTGCATCACTTTAGGCTGCTTATATCTTCAGGACAAAAGCTCAACAGTGTGGGAAACAAACTTTTGATTTTCTTGCAGAGAGCTGAATGATATTTTAAGCAAGATGCATGAAGCATGTGATTGGCTTAGTTTAGCATAAAGACTTAAAACAAGAGGACAAAACTGACAGACATAAAGACAGAAGATTTCACAGCTCCTCAATAATGAGACCAAACCACCTGGAGTGCCCCCTGGTGGCTGTCTGTGGAACAGGTCATTAATCCTGCTCCTTTATGTTGGCACATGGCATTCATAAAAAATCAAAAAACATGTCAAATAAACTTTCCCTAAGGATGTTTTCTGTTATTTAATCACACAAGTGTAAGTTAAAAATTGGGGTGAAACAGTGTAACTGAGTCAGGCTGCCTTATGGGCTCAAACCTCGATCCTGCAGCTCCATCATTGATCACCGCGGCACAAACACCGACTCTGAATGACAAATACCAGCTCAAGAGAGTAGCACCTGTACCAGGTGTATTTTAGCTTTATTTTTGAGCAGTGAGAGAAAGTGGAGATGCATCATCCATCTTTTTTATCATCATTGGAGCAGACAGCTTTCACAGCTCTGCTCAAAGTTAAAAAATAGGTCTGAAATTTAAAAAACTGGCTCTAGTTTATTAAAGCGAACAGTCATGAGAGTCCGATTTTCTCTTTTAATTGTAGGAAAGAGAGTAAAGAAGCCTACTTTCCAAAAAATTATTCTTCTGTTGGCAACATTAAATCTTATGAGGTTTCAAGTAGTTATTCGACATTAATCAGTGTTTCCCACATGGCAGCCTTTAAACACATGGCATCATTTCCTCCAGGAGAGCTCTGCGGCTTCGCTGGAGTCGTCCATCCGCTGGGCCGACGGTTTCCTTCTGCTCTACTCCATCACACAGCGCCTCAGCTTCCTGGAGGTCCAAAGACTCAAGAAACTCATCGACCAAACCAAGCAGAGTCTGGGTAGGGGGCTGATTCAGTCTTTATCAGAAGGTCTGCTGAAGAAAATGTGCAAAAGCTCCTCTGACTGTTCAGATTTCATCTCTTTTTTTACCATAATTTACCACTAGGAGTCACCAAAGTCAAAACTTTAAAGGCAAATCCTGCAAGTCACTAATGTGACAGTTTGGGTAGGATTAAAGATAAAGACCCCATGTGTGAAAGACATCTGTACTGCATGTTTTACCAGGAAGTGAGTGAAAGTATCTGAGCTTTTCTTTCCTTTAACGTCCTTTAACAGGAAGTACGTGACCATCGCAGAGCAGCTACAGACGCAGAGACACAAAGCAGCACTTTGACAGCGAACATACCGACTGCTGAACCAGCAGGAACTGTGTGTTCGCTATGTTTGCTCCTTAAGTCCTGCGAGTCTCTGTTCTCACTCTGTATCACATCTGTCTACTGTCACCTTTTCACACACACACACACACACACACATGGACATACATTCCATACAAGGTCGGCCATCCTGCGCTCTGATGGCAGTGTGTTAATAACACACACTCTTAACTCTGGATGCCACAGCATCCTATTGATTTATTGTCACTTGTGTGTGTGTGTGTGTGTGTGTGTGTGTGTGTGTCAGTTGTTCCTACAGTGCTTGTAGCCAACAAGGCAGACTTGGAAATCGGCAGGGAAGTTACGACAGAGGAAGGGCAGAGACTGGCCAAGGATTTAAGGTTGGTGTGTGTGTGAGTGTGTGTGTGTGCAAATGTTGTCTTTTTTCTTGTAGATTTAAATTTAAAATTGTATCTTGTAATAAACATTTCAAAATTCAATATTGTTGCTGTTATTTTGCAGATAAAATTGCAGTGACATAACAATGGTGATGTTATGATCTTGTGCTGAACTTTGAGAAACATATAATTGTATAAAGTCTCATGTGTGAATGTGTGAAGTGCACGTTATCCAGCACAGACCTGGTTTAATCAGATCATAAAAACCTGTGACTTGTGGTCATATTTGCTAATCAGATGAATTACAGTAATGTTCAGTGAAATGTGTGTGTTTGTGTGTGTGTAGGTGCAGTTTCAGGGAGCTGTCGGTGGCAGAAGCTGTGTTAGCTGTGGAGGCAACGGTGCTTCAGCTCATCAGGTTTGATTCAGCTGTCGTTTCTCTGCACATTGTCTTCTGTCAGATTATTTATAGAGCAACAACAAATCTGATTAAAGCTCAGTCACACAACCCAACATGTACACACTCATTTTAAGCAGGCAATGCAAATATAACGTGCTTTACATTAAATATGCTTAAAATAATCTGTATAGACACCAGACATGCTGGATTTTTGAGTGTGCCGTCAATGAAGGAGCTTAAATTCACAGTTTGAATGATATCTGATGGATCACATATAATTCTTTGCTATGATAAAACTGTAAAAGTGTGTTTATGTCTTGCGTACTAACTGAAAACAGAAAACAGTCGGCGTGCAGCACTGAACAGGAACTCGGTGCACATTTCCAGCAGATCTGCTGTCAAACAGTTGATGTTCTGCTTCATATTTGTCAGCTGACTCTCACATATCTTATCTGCAGCGCTGCAGCTGAGAAAGCGTCCAGCTGTTGCACATGTTGTTTCGCTGGCAGTCGGTGGTGATGTTTTGCTGCTTGTGTCTGACAGGCTGGTGTTGGATCAACAGCGCCCCCTGCATGACCGTCGCTCCTACATGCTGACTGTTCGCCACGCTCTGACCAGGAAACTGACCCGATCGAAGACCATGCAGTGGTGACCGTCCGCGACATGCAAACTGTTCACCAGCTACCACAGCGGGACGCCGAAGGGAAACTGTGTGTGGTCTGTCCTCATAACACTGCAGTTCTGTTTTAAGATTGATTTTTAAACCTAAAGATATGTTGATTCCTCTTATCAGTCGGCCTGTAAGGGAGGAAACTTGGAGAACTTGAGGAGTTCAAGCATCTTCTGTCCAAGTCCAACGCTGAATCTGTCTGTTTCTGGCTTCGGCCTCCAGCTTCCAGCTTTCTGAATTAATGGTTGTCAAAGCCAAAGTTTCTCAAAGGATTGACCGAATTTGAATGTTTTGCTTCTCAGAGCGAATCACAGGGGACTTCTGGGTGCCAGTTTGGATGCTGTAGAAAGTTTCAGCTGAACTGGTGAAACAAACAAACTCTGGGAACGAGGGCACGTGGGCGTGAACGACTGCATCCTCAAGTTTTACTCATATTACTGCTCAGTTCAAGCGCAGCCTGAGGCAAACACACTCATGAATATTTAGTATCAGAAGCAGGAAGAATGTGTTCAGAAATAATCACATCAGCTCCCTTTTAAACTGAGCAGAAGGTGAATTTTAAAGGTTAAATCAAATATTTTTAAAAGACAATAATCTGTGCTGTGATGTTACATTTTAGCAAACTTGAAGCACAAATAAAATGTTTCTCTTGTTACAGTCTTTTTCCTGCATTTCTTGCTTGTAAACAGGATTAAACAGCTGCGCTTTCCATATATTTACTGTGCATGTCGACATGTAAACAGGAATTCAACTAATGCAAAAGTCTGTTTGTATATTCTGAGATCCTCTCTTCCTTTTTCTGCAGTAGAGGGCAGTGCGGTCGTCCGATGCACGTTTTCCTCAGTCACACAGCAGGTCAAATAAGATGTTTGGGCAAAGGTGTGTGTATAACCTGTCCAGTTTGATCACCTGGCCTGTGCAGAAGTCTGACCTTGACCCAATTAAACACCTGTGGGACGAATTAGACTGTTGAATCCAAAACAAGGCCTTGACATCCGGAGGCTTCCCAAAAGAGTCGAGGCTCTTACAGCAGCAGGTTCATGCCTTCGGGTTTTAAATAAGATGTCTGCATACTTTTGGCCAGACGTTTAGATTTAAAGTTCATTTAAACTCATGAATAATTTCAACAAGGATCCAACCAGCCGCTGAGGTCCGTCAGTCGCCGGGTAAAAAACCGTCGAACTGGCCTTGTTGTATCAGTGTGTCGATGATGTAACAGAGTGAAGAATGAAGCTGGCTTTGATTACAGTCCTGGCGTCGTGTTCGTTTCCATGTATCTCAACTTCTGAACTTTACGATCGGCGAGGGACATCCGACAAAGGAGAGACAGGAAAAAACAACCGGGCGAAGCAGCAGAAAATAAGACAGGCCGAGGCTGGGGGGTGGGGGTGGGGGGGACACTGGGCTTCTCCGGCCTCACAAAGTCTCACCACACACTGCTCCATCTCCAGCCACTCATAAAAGCATTATGGGAAGATTGAGTGTGTCCTTACTCTCATCCACCCCCACACAACCTTTTATTATATATCAACTCCTCCACCCGGCTACCACCGACTAACCAGCCACAACCCCACCAGGCCTCATGTGTGAACACACAGGAGGGAGAAATGCAGATATTTAGAGATTCACCATCAAAATCTCAAGATTTTCACAACATCAGACTCCATGTTTGACTCTTCGGCCGACCTCTGTTCAGCGTTAGCTTCTTATCGTGTTTCTGGATTCTGTGGTTGCACCTCTGGGTTTTCACTGTAACTGGCACAATGCAACACTGTGGAGGGTTCCTCTGAAAACGATGCGTTCATGCTCTGGATGTAACAGAGGAGGTAAAAGGCAGTGCTGGGATTTGAGACACAATGTGCAGTTGTTGAGTGTCTTTTTTTTTTGTTTAACACACTTACAAGGAACTTTTATTTTGTGTTGATTCTGGCAGCAAATGTATTGATCCGACGCCATGAAAAATAGTTGTAATAATCAGAATCTGACCCAGTGGCAGCCACTGAGACTTTATGTATTTCTAAAAACTGATCAGTTTTCTCCCTGAGAGTTTAGTTTGCTAATGTAAGGTCATGAAGAGGCAAAAGTATTAAAATAATAATCAGATTAAAGTTTCTTGTAGTAATTTTAAAAGACGAGTTTGTTTGGCTGCACTGAAAACAGGTTTTTCTGTTTGTTGCAGCCAGTCAGAGTTCGTTTGCTGCTGATTTTAAACAGAAAAGTTTGGACACACCTGCAGTCATCACCTGGTCAGCACAGGTGTTCCCACATCAGCCTGATTAAACTGCCAGGTGATCATTTTCTTTACATCAAAATAAGTACTTGATTAGACTTTGGAACAACAGTCATAACTCTTGCATCCACCAGAGAACTTGAGCATAATCACATGTTGTTATTATGAGTTTACACTTTATCAATTGGTTAAAATTTAGATAAATCAGATTGTTATTATGGATTATAATTATCTTAAAAGTCTGCTCACATTTAACATATCAACATTTCAACAGTTTATGTAAATGTGATGCAGTTGTGATCAAATGCAGGTTTATATCAGCTGGATTTTCTTCCCTGGAGGTTGGAGATGATGGAGGTCGACATGTTACCCAAGTTCATCAGTTTAAACAGGAAGAGTTCACCTGTTGTTGTATTTTAATTATTGTTTTCTGACATTAAAACTTCTGTTTTTTTTAAGCCAATGATGGGAGAAAATCCAACTGTGTCTCTTGTCATCAAACCAGGTCTTTTTAAGGAGACGTCATGTAAGTTTCCAAGTTTGTAGCCACATAAGGAAGAATGTCAGGCCTGGTTTTTCCAAACTCTAAATGTCTGTGCCTTCACCGAACCAGACGTTAACCACAGAAATGCAAAGTTTCAATGTAGAAAACTGAAACTTACATTGCCAACATTAATTCCTGGTGAGCGGTTCTGCTTAAAAATAGGCTGAAAGTCATTAAAATATAAGTACAAATTTATATTCACCAACATCCGTGTGTGCTTCAGTGAATACACTCAGGCCTCTTAAACGGGCTGGCACACAGAGTGAGGAGGAGAGACGACGCGAGGACTCGTGGTGATCGTCTGGTAGGACCATCATCGACTCACTCAGGCACAGAAACAGCTTGTTCTCTGTCTCAGAGCTCTGTGATGCCAACAGACCTCAGCGGGCTCGAGAGACGGTGAGAGGATGATGACAACAATAAATGTGTGAAGGGGTGATGACATCACAGCGGTCACCACGGAGACGAAAGGTCAAAACCCCAAGTCACCCACCTCAGAATAGAGGATGAGTCATACGTGCATCAGTACACCGACAGCCAATCGGGAGGCTGCCTGTCACAACCTGCATCAACAGATAACAAACCAATCAGATGGCTGTTACATTCAAACTGATAAAAACTGAAGCTTTTGTATGAATCTGATTAATGTTACATAAACACGTCGGTCAAACATGTTGTTCTGATCCTGACAGAGGCTTTACAGCTGCAACTATATATAAAATGTGACGTAAACACTTGAATAAATGTTAGTAGGCCTGTGTAAATATTATATACATCCATCATCTTCATGCAGTCTTTGTGTTCTGCTGTCTGCACCTCTGACTGTGTTATTGTTGTTAAAGGAAGACAGACACTCACTCTCCATTAAAACTGATGATTCGATCAGCAAAGCAGTGCTGGTTTTAATTATCTTTCCATTTTATCAAATCACATTTTGAAAATCTGTTGATTTTGATGTTGAACTCACATGAAAACAACTTTTCAACAATCTGAAACTGTAAAATATGTTTCCTTTGGTTAAAATCATCACAGCTGCACTAATCAATATCAACAACAGGTTTAAAGTCAAAGTGTAATCTAACGTGACAGATAGAAGTCAAACCAAAAAATATATTAATGAAATAAAACAAAAGAAAATAGAGACACAGTTCCCCAGCAGCTTTTACAGCTTTTATTGATTCTGGTCGTTCTTCCTGTTTTCATTAGAAAAAATCAGATTAGAAAAAATATTAATCATAATAAAAATGGCAAAAATAAAATAATAATGGTACAACTTTACGATTTAATTCTTTATTTTCTTGATGTCCCTGTTAGTGATCACAAGTGTGTTTTACTCAAACAGTTCTGTTCAACAACAGTGGACAAAATCAAATATGGAGTTTGATTTGATAAAAGAATTTTTTCTTTAGTTTTAAAAGTGTCTTGTTTTATATTAAAGGCAAAATGTGATATTTATTTCAAACAATCAGTGTATTAAATCCAATCTGAGTGTCCTTTAGGTGCAATTATCATTTTATTTCCTGCTTTAACTGAACTTTTCTTCATTTTCTCTCCAACTGGCACATTATTGCCCCCAACTGGCGATATAAGTTACTGCACTCTACTCTTGGCAGATTAGTCTTTCACTTCCCATCTGCTGGTAAACAAGTGATAAAAGCAAAATACAGGTTGTCTCGTTGAAAAATTTCTCCACGGTGCTTCTGATGGTCCGAAAGCTTACAGGCTGCTGAATCAGGATCAGGCAGGTTTAAGAAGGAATTACTGTAGAAAATGAAGATCACCACAGTTATACAACACCAGTGTGTGTTAGAAAACAGAGACACCCTGTCCCTCGGGGTGGGACACCTCCGTAAACTGATATCTGCAGGGATAAAAGAGGCAGAGAAACGAGGACAAGTGGAGGCAGCAAGAGGACGAATGAGCAATAAGGAAAAGGCAGAAAGAAAAGAAAGACGAGGAAGAGAATGAAAGGAACTGAAGTGGAAAGAGGTTAGAGGGAAACAGGAGATCATTGCATAAGAGTGAGGAGCATAAAACACACAAACACCTTCTGAGAATCAAAGTCCAGCGTGACAATCGTTTGATATTTTCTCTACAAAAACCTTGATAACAACACAGTCACAAGTAAATCAGTGAAAATGTCAAACAGCCTCACAGTTTGTGCTTTTCTGTGGATCCGTGAAGGGCATCGAGTCTTTCAAGTGCAAATGAAGTCATGACTCATCGTTGTTAAAGACAAAGTTGGTCTTTTCTGATCCGGTCCAGTCGAGTTTGAGTCATGTGGACTTTCACATTAACCAGGTTTCTCATTTTTAACCTTTAAATAAGAGCCACTGTAAAGACAATATAAATACTCAGAGTCCTAGCACTGAGCCATGTGGTACTCCACAATCCTGTTACTTTTTATAGATGACTTGAACTGATGGACGGACATGATGAGGAAATAAATTTGCATCCTTTGCCGTTGTGTTAAATTTTATGTGGCTGTTCCTGGAAACTTTAGACTTTAAGCTAAAATCAAAATGATTTATTTTGTAGTTTAACTTTGTGCCATTATCAGCTTCTGATATTAATCTATCACAAGATGAAAGGTTAAGAAATTATTAAAGTGATTACAATGGAGACACAAAATGTCACAGCAATCAGTCATATTAGATTTTTCATTCAAAATCAGGAATTTCACACTTATTTACATCAGTAACTAAATAACTGGATGAAGTTTGCCTCTTACAGCCTCTTTAGACTGAAATCTGCCCAGATTATGTAACAGGTCATCTCTGCACACACACACACACACACACCTCTGATACCTGCCACACAAAGGAGCCTGTCTCTCTGCTCTGAGCTTCAATCTCTCCATCTCTGTCTGTCTCTCAGAGGAGAAACAATACGAGGCCGAGCGGAGAGGAGGAATGAGACGGGCGAGCCAGAGTAATCAGGGAAGAGAAGAAATATCTATTTCATTCCCACTTTGTGGTGTGTGTGTGTGTGTGCGTATGTGTGTGTGTGTGTGTGTGTGTGTGTGTGTGTGTGTGTGTGTGTGTGTGTGTGTGTG
>JAQMCX010000041.1:6942805-6974200 GCA_029814765.1 Acanthurus leucopareius | reverse complement strand
GTGTGTGTTTGTGTGTGTGTGTGTGTGTGTGTGTGTGTGTGTGTGTGTGTGTGTGTGTGTGTGTGTGTGTGTGTGTGGCTGCAGGCTCTGTCTTGGTGTCAGAAGAGTCATCTGTCTTTTACTGTCTTTCTTTTATATACAAACACACTCTCTTTTTTTCCAGTAAATGAGCATTTTAAACATTTTACAATCTAATTCAATTGATTTTCTTATTTCCATATAATGATAAGTAAATTAAAAAAGGGGCCTTTTATGCTTTGACTTGTTTTCTACCATTTATTTATAATTTTATGACATCAGATGTTCATATTACAGGTGATTAAAGTTTCAAAGCTGATTAGACTGTTGCTGAAAGATTCACCACAAACTACACAAGGTCATTAAATTAGTGTTAATAAGAGTGATTAAGCTGAAATTTGTTCCTTCAGGCTAAAATCACAGTGAAGGAAACATCAATCAACAAGTGTGTGCGTGTCTGCGGAGTCCTGAAGTGACATCAGATCAGTTAAAATAATGTACACACACTCTGTCAGTGTGTCATGGATGAGCACAGGTCCTTAAATGCAACACTGCTCCTCAAAATCACTCTTTAAATGTCAAATATACATTGTGATGCTCATTTATTTCATAGTAATTTGTTTTGTGCACAGAAATGTGTGTATACAACATCTTAATCTCCTAATTAACTTCAGTAGTTCAGTTTTACTTTAATTAAATGATCAATTAAATGTGTTTTTTTTAATTTCCTCAGCTGTTGTTTCTGATAAACAATGAGAAGAATATTATTCGACATTTATATTTTGTGTTTTGGGCGTGCTTGTTATTTGACGCCAAGGGGGGCGGGGCTTCACTGTATATTGATTGGTGCGAGGGGGAGACAGCGCACGCGAGGAGGGAGGCAGAGCCGCACACACACACACACTCAGCTGGATGGACAGGACGTCTCCGCCGCAGCAAAGGATGGGAATTTTCGACATTTTGCAAGTTTGCCAGTGAAAGAAAAGCAGCAGCTGGACTCCGCGTGACTGAAAGGGTTCACATTCAGGTGGTGCGAGACAACAGCTGGATACCTGAACACCGCACGAGGCAGCCGTCTGAACACAAAACTGCCTCGTTTTGATGAGTTGATCTGAAGATCTGCGCTTGACATCAGTTCAGATCGCTTCTGCTCGTCCATCCAGGGAGCTGCAGACACACACACCATCATGATGGAGTCTATCTTAGACAGTTTAACAGCAGAGAAACTCTACCCGGCAGGAGGAACCAACCTGTTGGACCTGGAGGAACTCAGCGAAGGAGATTTTCTCACTAACGTGGTGAGTTCTTCACTTTATCTCCTTTAATCAGACTAACTTTCCTTCCGATCGCTTCTTCCTGTGTGAGTCCAGAGTTTCATGGTCAGAAACTCTCCGTCCACGCTGCTTCTGTCAGCTGTCCGCCTTTTCAGCCCTTTAAGTCAAACGCACATCTGCTGCCTGTTCCGCCCGGAGCCGGACCTCAGGAGGGCGGTGCAGTACGCAGATCCTCACTGACATCCGGGGCTCGCGCCCTGTGTGCGTAAATTTGTGTTTAATCGTGTAATCCGGTGTGTGAGAGCGGGATCACCGACACAAGCTGGCGAGTTACTCGTTAACTTGTAAGTGTTTGTGTGCATGTGTGTGTGAATGTGTGTGTGTGTTCAGCGGGCAGGTGTTGCAGTCCTCAGCAGCACACCTGACCATGGCGGTGTGTGTGTGTGCGTGCGTGTGTGTGTCCTGAGCAGAATGTGTGTTGTGCACAGCTGCTTTTTATTGATAAGTCTTCAGCAAATACTTTGACTGTTATTGTCCCCATTTAACTTCATTTAACTTCATTTAACTTCATTTAACTCAATTAAGACATTTTTTTTCTCAACCAAATCTCAGTTATTTGATAAAATAATGACTGTTTTGATGTGATTCTGTCACTCAAATCTCATTTGAAACAGAGAAAATTAATCAGCAAACACTTCAAAAATCCAAAAATGCTTTAAATAATTTCTAATAAAAGTTGGCAAACATTCAAATTGATTATTTACTCGTTATGTTTACTGTGGATAATCTGATTAATTTTACTCAGAAAGCCGAGTGTGTATGCATGCATTCAATCACACACTCCTCTCTTGGATGCATGAGCCAGTGTTGTGCTGAGAGATGAGATATTAGAGATGCAGGGTGCACACACACACACACACACACACACACACACAGTGTTCATACAGCTGCAATAAAAATAAGACGGCTGTTGAATCTGTCTTTCTGCATCACTCAGCCCCCTTTGAGTCCATCTGTCGTCAGCAGCCCCTCATACAGAAACAGCAGGTTACTGGGGGCAACAGCTGCTTGTACCATATTTTCGCAGCACCTGAACGAGACGGTGCATCTTTACCGTCAGCAGAGGAAAACCTGTGGCTGTGACCAATAACAGGATGTGGCAGAGCAGAGTCATGCTTTGTTTATCGATACAATAATCTGTGTTGGTTAAAGGAGGAAAGTTCGCTTTATTCCAGGCAAATAAGCTTTTATTTCATATCCAAATCTAATTGTGATGGGAGCACTGGTACCTGTCTGCCTCCTCATCCCTCCCGGTTTCCTGTTGTACCTCCAGTGAGCTTCAGCTGCAAAATGCCAAAAGTACACACCATGCTTGACCGAGCTGTGCCCTCTTTTACCAGGAAACCAGAGAGCAGAGGAAGCTTTTCACTGCTGCACACGGAGCTTTAAATGATGAAGATCCCAGTATGAGTGACTGCGATTCTTTGTTTTAAACTCATTACTCGCTGTCTCTTTTTCCACTTTGTCATCCCCCTCTTTTATTTTTTAAACAGTACAGGGTGTTTTTTTTTTTTAAAGCAGACCTCTATTCTAGTCAGTGAGTCAGCCGAGCAGTCTGCCTGTGGTTTAAACCCCCCCGTCCCTGTTCTAAATAAAGTCGTCCACTCTGCTGTGAAGCCACTAGGCTGGGCTGTACCACTGAGGACATGGGAAAGGACGGCTGACGGCTGCACTGCAGGATGGCGCACTCCTACTTTCTTTATGGAAGTGAATGGGCCTGATTTGGATCTCTGCTCATATCTATAATCTGCACCGTGGATGCATGTGTGTGTGTGTGTGTGTGTGTGTGTGTGTGTGTGTGTGTGTGTGTGTGCTCAGGTGCTGACGATGAGTCACAGCATCAGAGACACGAACCTGTTACTCATGAATGAAATCTGAGAGGCGGAGTCTGTTTGAATCAGTGTTTAAATCAGTAAACTGTGAAATGATCTTTTTTCTGTCCGAGTGGAGTTTGATGCTCATCACTTGTGTGAAGTGTTGAGACGTGTGAAGGAGGTGGAGGAGGTGGAGGAGGATGGAGGGTTGGAGGCAGAACAGGAGCGTTAATCTGACTCTCACAGACTAATGATCTACTTTGAATTTCTGACTGCAGATGATGCATTAAAATTACATCTGTACGGCTAACAACATAATTACACATGATGAGCCGGTGTAGCTGCCCGGAAAACGTCTGATCCAGGAGCAGGTGAACTTTTGACTCTTATTTGCCACTGTAGTCTCTTTTATGTTTGACTTTTTGCCTTCGGCCACAATGTTGCATGTTTGTCTCCAGTTTGAACCTGCATCAAAGGTCCAGTGTGCTGAACCCGGCTGAACCCCCCTGCAAACACTCTGCAGTGGGGGAGACAAATGTAAAAAAGGCCTCTGTAGAAGAAGTATTTAGTTTGTCCCTTAAGGGCCGCTGTAGAAACATGGTGGTGCAACATGGTCTGTGGGAGAGGACCCACTCACTCTGAGATACAAAGGTTCATTATGAGGTTAAAAAAATACACATGACACACTTATGAAGACCAACTTTTCTTGTTTTTATCTTCTTTATATTTGAAAGTCTCTGTTTATTAATGTTAACACAAGGAGCTCTGCAGAGTTACTCCTCCAAAGCTCCAAACACAACAGTTTCTTCATGCAGAAACTATTTTAGGATAAAGTGTAATATCTGCTCTGACTTTCTGCAGAGATAATAAGCAGATAAAAAACCCGGCTGCATCCTGGCACCGGCTCACCTCTCCACCCCTCTCTTCCATCATCTCCTCCGTCTCTGAGGAAACTTGTTTATCATTCAAATAGGACTAAAAATCTTCCAACCTACAAACAAAAGAGCAACTTCATTTACATCAAGAAACATTTTATTTCAATTTTAATTTGATCTCTGATGACTGACTTTACTGTTTGTCCACTGTGAAGTCTCAGCTGCATCTGTGCATCATGTGATCTGGTCCATTTCACCACAATATCAAAAACCATCCACTCTGTAGATAAAATCATTTACTACCTACAGGATTAATTCTATGTCAGTATAAAAGAAGTGGGCAGCTGTGATGCAGAGTGAGTCCTCAGCTCAACCTGCAGCTCTGAGACTCTGCTTTAGTTAAAGCCATGACCTTAAAACGTATGTTTCTGGAAAAAAGTGGAGCACTCAGAGGAAACACAATCGAACACGATGTTAATGTACAAACTCTCAATTCACAGTTCTGCAGAATTACCAACACTTACCAGTTTCTCAGACTGTGCTGACTTGCAGTTTTTAATTTAATAAGTGGACAGAGAAACACCACAAAAGTTAACGATATAAAAGTTTTTGCATAATCACTAAAAGAATTGAACTGCAGCTTAATGTGACATAAACTTTGATCGCCCCTGTAGGATGTAGGATCAGACTAATTCTTGGATGTTTAAAAGTGTAAGAGAGGAACAAACACTTCAGTGTGAGAGTTTTAAAACAGACTTATTGTTTTAAACGGCTGAACATGCAACCAACTCGTTCTGGTTCATTTCAAACCGTCTTGATGCTCCAACGTTTTGATTTTAGTGACCCAGGAACTAAACATGTTTTCCTGAAACCTGATCACCAGTTTGGAGCTAAAAGAATAAAAACATCATGCTGCTGCTGCACCATGAACACAGATACTCTGATTACTGATTACAGTTAAAAAGTACTGACAATGAGGCTGTGTGTGTGTGTGTGTATACAGACATGTGTGTGTGTGTGTTTGTTGGTCTTCTGTGTCACTGCAGAAGAATTTGAATTAAACATAAAACTAGAGACTTTTTCCCAAAACACTGACATCCTGTGTTTCAAATCTGAAATCAAATCAGAGTTGTTACTTTCACTTTGTTGGCTTTGAGGACTGATTTCTTCCTGCAGGATGTTTGATTGACTCGTATTTTGCGTCTCCTTGGACAAACACAGGGGCGAATGCTCCGGTAACCGTGACAACCACAGCGGACGACATTAATATTTCAGCGACTGTGTGTTAAATCATAATCAGTCACTCGCACGGCCGACGCTCAGCCTTGAGACCGTTTCCTGTTTGTGGTCTCTGGGATCTGGCTCGTTAGGAGACGTGACACCTCAGCTGGTGCGACTGCTCGTTAGAAATCTAAAGATGTCCGACCGTCATTTTTAATCTCTGTGAATTATTTTGTCTGAGTTTTATTTTGTTTTCTTGCACCTGCACACGTGTGCACACGAGGTAAACCACACAGGAACTGACTGCACGCTGTATTTAATCTTCTTAAACGAGTTTATTTTGTGTTAAAAAGTCATCTGAGAACATCATAACGTGCTTCCCTTCTTCTTTTCTCTCTTTTATGTCCTCTGTCCATTTTCTTTTCTATTTTATTCTACTCAATTCCATTCATCTCTCCGTTCAGACCCTGTACTCCAGCCTTTAGAGGACACACCCATCTCATTTGCATGCTCGCTGCTGATTGGGTGTTGGGCTTCTGGATGGAATGTGAGCAGGCATGCAGCAGTGTGAGTGTGTGTGAGTGTGTGTGTGTGGAGGAAAAATACTCCTCTGCTGTTTGACTGAGAACTATAGCTAAGTTCACTCCTGACTCACACACACACAGAGTAACCTCAGCTCACTCTGCTCTCACTCTTAAAGGTTGTTCGAGTGGAGCTTCACACACACACACACACACACACACACACACACACACACACGGAGCCGAACGCTGCTCAGCTGTGAGCGACTGAACTGAATCAGAAAGTTAAGAACGATCAGAACGACTTGTTTGTGTCGTCATGATGAAATAAACTCGGTCTTGAGGCAGCGGTGACGCCGCAGCTCGAGCAGAAAGACCTTCGTGGTGGATGTTGGTGTTGGTGAGAAGGTGCAGATGTTGAGCAGCACCTCTGATGGAGGGATGGGTGGGTGCTGAGTGTGATGCAGACTGGTGGTGACTCAGGTGGAGGTCTTACTGACAGCAGCAGAGAAAGAGGAACAGTTTGATGATTGGTCCACGGAGGTCGTGTTAAGATGCAGAAGGTCAGCTGATCTGGTTGTGAGGAGGAGAAGAGGGGGAGTGAGAGGAAAAATGTAAATGCAGCATGAAGACAGTCAGGCTTTCTGATTAAAATTCTGCTGAGCTTCATTAGAGAACATTGCCATTTTCTTATCTGAGGCAGGCAGGAATGTAGCACCGTGACACGACGTGTTCAGCTGCAGTTTCATTTCACACTGCAGAAGAAAAAATCTCCATCTGAACCAACGAAGCTGCAGTTTATTATGTTCATAATCTGATTTAACTCCAGGTAATAAAGTCCGTCAATGAAATGAGATTATTTTAACTCTCTCTGATTGATTTAAAGTAATTTTTCTGAATTAATAGATTACACAAAATAACAAATTCTTGACATTACGTTCCATTTTAATTTGATTTTTTAATTTTCCATCTTAAGATTAATCTGCTGATTATATTCTTGAATAACTATTTCATCATAAAAAAGGGATTAATGCATAATTTTGGCTCTAGTCTGTCTGTGAGGCTGCAGAGCTCCACCTGTCTCACCTGTAGCTGACAGGTAATCTGAATTATTCCCAGAAAACAGGTGGTTTCCCAGCTTTCATCTGAGCCCTTTAGCCTGTTGTGCTAACATCAGCTCATGTTGCTAGCAGCGTATCTAACTGGCTTATAATCTCCAGGCTGAACTCGCTTCGGTTAGCTGTGTTTCCACATTACAGCATCACTTTACATCCTGTTGAGTCTGTTTGCAGCTGCGTGAACTGGACCGTGACCTTCGTACCAGAACGGTTTGGCATGAATACACAAACCATCACAGACCCAGAACTGATTCCTGGAAAGTTTCGACCTGCTGTCCACATGGCAGGTTGAGTATGTAAATGCGGTGCAGTGTTGTGGAAAACAGAGATTTAGCTTATAAGTGTTGCTAAGACAGAGGAGGTGTGAAGATGTTCTCACTGTGTGTAAATAATCTCATCATCTCAGATGATTTGCAGCAGGCTGATGTTTGTGGCTCATGCTCAGATATCTACAGTAACACTTATGTGTGAATGTCACTGTTTACTGCAGCTGTTAGACATAAAAGCCATAACAGACTCTTTATAAGTTGCATTATGATGCAGATTGTGTGAAGTGAAGTTAGTCAAGAGGAGAGGATGGGAGTGGAAACCTGTGAACCAGCCCTGATGCCTCCAGAGGTCCTTCACCTCAGGTGCATTTACACCTGAACTTTTACGTGATAAAGCACTGAAAACATGCATTAATGCAAAACAGGGATTATATTGTCTGTTTTTTTTTTTACATAATTTCGTTTCTCTTTCTCACACGAATAAAATTAAATCTGGAATCTGGAAGGAGCGGGTGTAATCCTTTGGCCCGTACATGATGTTCTGAGGAGTTTACAATGGTTTCCACTGCAGCGTTCTCGCCATAATGACATTAAAGTTTTGGAAGTGACTCTCAGTTTATCCCCGTGCTTTTCTTCATCACTGTATCAGGACGAGTAAATACTCTTAATAGCTAACAGAAGGTGGCTGATCTTACAAACGCGTCTGACAACGCACATGGCATCAGACTCTACATGCTGAGGAACTCTGGAGGAACTTTGGAGATCCTGGTCTTTCTTTTGCCTGTTTCACCTGAACCTGTGAGGCATCCAAATGAAAGGAGAGCAGAGATCCATGTTGAGACTCAGCTCTGTTAATTACAGGCACAACAGAGTCGCTCTCTGCTTTCATAATTATTCCCTGCGTCTGTCTTTCCCAGCTCTTTTCCCTGTGTGGTTTGCATCTCAGCCCTTCCCCCCTAATGACACACCACCACTGAAACAGCCATAAAAACTGTCAACTGCTTTTTAACACGGCCTCCCTCCCTGACGTGACTCTCTTTCCCAGCAGAGAGGGTTCAGGTAATGAAGGGCTTCTGCTGCCGCGTTCACACCGACTGCAGCTGTTCCAACAGCAGCCGCCTCTGTGCTCATTAAGCCTCCTGTCCTGATAACAACAATGACCGCTCACACTGTAAACGCCACACACACTGTGTATTTATTTCCCAGTTTTGACGCAGTGTCATACGGCGGTTTACACGGAAAAATACTATAACAATCACAAAAATAATACGAACTTTAACATCTGCCACAGATGACCGGTTGCACTCTGAGTTTAAGAAGAAAAATGGCTGCTGAATGTCTCTGACTAATCCTCTGCAAGCATGAAATATTATTATATTATCTGCATGTATAATTAGGCTGAAATTCTCAGTCTGCAGTGCAGCTGCCAAAGCAACAATTTTATGCTGTGAATTCATGCAGTTTTTGCTCCCAAAAATGCTTTTCTCATTAAACGTCGCTGCTCTTATGGCCTCAATAACTTTTTATCGGCTGAATTAATCGTTGAAAGGCTCAAAGGTGAAGACATGAACATGAACTGTGATGGCGGTGAGATTTCTGTTTCTCCCTCGTTTACTTTTCATCTCTCTCCTGTGAATCTGAAATCAAAGCATAAAAACATAAATCTGTCAGTCCTTTCCTCATTTGTGCATTAAATACATGTGATTTACCAGATGCAGTGAATCTGAACCATCATAGTTGTTATAAAAATCAATTTCTCCTTCATTTTCAATGTATTTCAAGAAGTTTGTCTCTCAGGTTTTTGATACTGTGAACGTGCAGCAGTTTGTATTTCATACCTCGTTATTATATCTGTGTTTTGACTGCAGGGGAAGATTTTGTTGCCAAGATACTAAATATAAGTTAAAGGAATGTTGGAAGCTTCTGCAGGGTTTGTTTTCATTTGATTGAACAATTATCAGGTCAGGTATCAGGAATGTATCATCAGTGGTGATGCATCACCAGCCAGACCTTCCTCACGTCGTCTCTAAGACCTGGATGAGGTGAAGGTGATTATGAAAACAGTAAGACCCAGAAAGCTAAGGGTGTGTGTGTGTGTGTGTGTGTGTGTGTGTGTGTGTGTGCAGGCTCATGCCGAACCCTCAGTCTGCATCCAGTGAGTCAGACTACATGAAAGCTGCCACTGTTGATCTGCAGCCACTGGAGCTAATTTTAGGTTGCACGAAATTGTTTCAATTACGGACCTTCCCCTTCTTCTTCTTCTTCTTCTTCCCTCCCTGCACAAATTTCACCCACATTCCTCCATATGGGAAACTTTTCACTGTTTATTTTCGAGCAGACCGCTTAAATGTGACCCATATTCCCTGAGCGAGCGAGCGAGCGAGCGGGCAGCTCCAGGTTCGTTTTTAAAGGGATATTGTTTCAAAGAAGAACAATGCTGCTCTGTCAGAATAACTATTTATTTATGTGGGTGCGTCTGTTTATGAATGAATGAGTGTTTCACATGTGTGAGAGGGTGTGTGTGTGTGTGTGTGTGTGTGTGGAGCAGTGGTTATCAGGTGGTTTGTCCTGTATTAAACTCAGCTGAGTATTTAGATTACAATCTTACTTAAAGTGAAGAATTACTCAGTGTTTGACCCATAAAATGTCACACTGAAATAATAAATCTTCACAGAGCTCAGCCTCTCCTCACACAGATGGAGCAGACAGGTGTGCACCTCCTCCTCCTCCTCCTCCTCATGCTCCTGTGACAGAAGCATAAACACCAACACAAACCCGCTGCCCTGCGCTCTCCGTCCTGCATTCAGTTTTTCCAGGGATGGAGATGGAAAGTCACATCCAGTCGGTTCTCGAAGTCAAACCTGAGACTGTCGGAATAAAAGTTCTTGTGGGTTTTAAAGTCTGAATGATTCCCTGTTCAGAAAAAGGACACACTGTTTGTCCAACTGAGCTACACTTAGCAGCACTTTTGCAACAAATGCAGCCATATTTCCATCATAAACTGTGTTGATCAGGCAGAGAAACATCAGGAGGGTTCATAGTGAGACTGTTATCAATGCAATAACATTTAAAAACAGCGATCAGCAGCTCTTCATGTGTCACAGACTTCTGTTGTTTTACCCACCATGTACCTGCTGCTCATGCTTGTGTGTGTGTGTGTGTGTGTGTTTGGGTATGAGTGTGTGTTCACACCATTTATGAGACAGCTGTGTGTGTCCCACAGTCTCACCACAGACACACACACACTTCACACACTTTGACCTCCCAAACACAGTCACAAACACAGACATCACTGCAGCTGAAATGTGCTGCACTTGTTGCATTTCAGCTGCACTGAAGGAAGCTGCATGCAAACACTGAACCTTTTATATGTGAAAAGATTAAAAAATGAAGTTTAGGAAATAAAAGCACTCTTTTTTTCTTAGTGAATCCTTCTCAGTTTTTTAAAACTGAGGTAAAAGTGCCTCCTGACAGCCGAAACTCAGGGAGAGAAAGTCCTTCTATGCACAGACACCTGAAATACAACAGTAATGCTCATAAAGAGTTGAACTTTACTCATTAAAATGCAAAAATAATGCAAATGAATGAGCTTATCATCCTTTTATTGATGATATTTTGAAGAAAAATTGAAAAGAAACTGCTTCTTTTATTCAAGTCATTTCGTCTTATGTTGTAACTGACCTGTTTTAATCTGCTGTGACACTCTGGCAGCTTTTTCTGCAGAACTGAGTCGATGTTTCTGGAATAAAACATGCAAACCCACTTTTGTGTTTCTTTTCAATTAAACATGTTTTTCCTGTCAGTGAAATAACATGCAGAGCCGAGCCGAGTGCAGCTGATCGGCTCCATCAGACCCATCTGTGAGCTTTTGTGTTTTTGTTCTGTTTTCTGTTTTTTTTCTCTAGACGAGGGTGACTCATATTTTGTGTGTGTGTGTGTGTGTGTGTGTGTGTGTGTGTGTGTGTGTGTGTGTGTGTGTGTGTGTGTGTAAACCAGTGAAATGAGAGAACCATGTCGTCCCAGAACATCGTCTCTCAGCTCAGTGACTCATTCATCCAGACCGAGGATGAATCGAACAGTGATGTTTTCACTGACTGACTCTTCAGGCTGTCGACACTGGAGTCTCTGCTTTCTGACTACGACAGATAGTCAAGAGGAAATCAATACAACTATTGATTAGTTCATTAACATAGAACAAATCGATATCTGTCTGCAGTCCTTTGAAACCCACTTTGGTGCAAATTTTTCCTTTAAAATCAGCTTTTCTCATCATAAATTCAGATAATTGTGAACTGAATACATACAGAGACAAAACAAAATGTCACCTCGAGCTTTAATAAACTTTGTTTTTCTGTCATTTTTGTTTTTTCTATGGACAAAAAACCAAATTGATCAATTATAAAAAATAATATTCAACATTAAAGTTAGTTGTTGTGATTGCAGCATCTGTTTCCAGTCTTTCAGAAACTTTTCACTGATATTTTCTCATCATTTTCCCACAAAATGCTGCTCATGTTAGCATGCTATGTTAGCAAAAAGTGATGGAAATCCGGAGAAGTTCATGAAAGACTTTTGCAATGTTCCTGTTGAATCACATCTCAAATAAAAAGCATCATTTGACTGAAAAGTGACTGTTTCCTCTCATGTTTCCTCTCATGTTTTCCAGCCTTTCTCAGGTGACCAGATGGACGACTTCAGCAGTGAATTATTTAGCAGTTTCTTCGACGACCATCTATTAGAGCGACCCCTGCTGGCAGACAGACCTTCACTCCTACACATGGACATAGACAGCAGCCCAGGTGAGCCTCTCTTTTATTGTGAAGGATTATCATCAAGATAATATAAAGGCCATTTTATCACTGCTCTTAAAAAGAAAAAACTGCAAAAAATTAACATATTGAACATCTAATAATAAGACTATAAATAATATAAATGAAGCAGGAGCAGGTAACTGAAGTTGGTTGTGAAACTGATTCTTAATGTCATGAATACATTTGCCTTCAGATGCTTTCAGGCCCAAAAATACCCGGATTTTTCTGTCTGCAGCTCCGAGTGACATTTAGTTGACCTTCTCATTTGTTGGGATTCAGTCCAGCGTTGCAGCAGCCAGTTGCTCCGCTCCTGAGCTAACGTCTGAGTGAAAAAGACCCCAGTCCCATTATTTGGTTTGAGACAAAAGCCAAAACTCTGCATGGACACCAACTGTATCAAGTTGTAACTTCCCAACCACTGACATCAACTCTGGCTCGGTATTCCCAAGAGAGCTGAAATTCCAGTCTGTGCGAGCCAGCGTCTGTTGCCAGAGTCTGTTCCTTCCAAAACTTCTGCCTCTAAATCCAGGAAAAAGGAAACGCAGGCGACCTCTCTCCTCCACCGGGCAGGTGTTGAGTCTGTGAGGATGAGGCTCGGAGTCGTCGGTTCGGGTTAAATCTGGCTGCAGAAGCATTCGGTCGCATAATAAAGCGGCAGAGCTGCACGGCTGCGTCCTGCATCTCCGCTCAGAGTTCATGCTGTGCAGGTTTCTTTGTGTGGTTTCTGTCGAAAGGAATCAGCTTGCAGCGTTTCTTATCACTCTCATCACCTGAGAAACCTGGTTTTCTGATCATAATGTGGTTGTTGTTTCCTCAGAGCAGAAAAACAGCTGAAGTCTTGATTGATAAGATCATCACTGCTGGTTTAACACATTGTCATGAGGTTGGCTCATGAGAGCAGCAGTGTGGTTTCCTGACAACATAAACCCAAAAAACTTTTCTCTCCGGGCTCTAAAACTCCTTTTTTTCTCACAATGGCCCAAATACTGTCATTGCACTTTGGATGTGAGTCATATTACAAACAAATGAAGAGTCTGTAAGAACAAACAGAGATCTGATGGAGAAAACTGTGGGCAGAGCTCAGCTGGAAGCATCCCTGGCTTTGTTGGCAGCCCTGATGTTAAATCTGTCCATTAATGTGTCTTTAAACGCCTCATATCCTGACATTACTACAATAAAACAATATGGAGCCATGAGAAAACCCCCCCGCGTTGCCGAACATGCCTCTTTTATGCAAACTGAACGCTGACTCAACCTTCCCACGTCTTATTCATCACCGTGACGTCCAGCAGCAGCTGTGTTAGTCAGAATTTATGAACCCCGACTTTCCTTAAAGTTAAATCAGAATGGGTTGAACTTTTTGAGGTGATATGATTTAATTCATATCTGAATAAAGCTGTAAGAAACATAAACACACAGCACATCTGAATGGCAGAGAGGCCGTCATTGTAACAGATCTATAAAGACAGAAATGTGACATTTTCCACGTTAAAAAGAGCTTTTTGAATCTCACAGATATTCAAGCGGAGCACAGCTACTCTCTGAGCGAAGACTCCGCCCCCCAGAGCCCAGCCCTGTCCGTCAAAATGGACCAAGAGTCTGGTAGGTCACCTTATTCATCCACAGTCTTTATTAAACTTCATATAAAACAAACAGCCAGTCCAAACTGTGCAGCTGCTGTTTGGTCTCACACTGACTGACTGACTGACTGACTCTGGCTGCCTGTATTTTCTCTCTGATGTCTTGTTTTTAATGCAGTCTGATGCTGTTTGCTGTCAGAAAAAAGTGCAAACTGATTGGCTGAAAATACCATGTGACTCTCTCAGCCTGAAGCCAGAGACCTTTCTGTCTTCTGTCAGCCACAGGAAGCTTGAGATATGGGCGTGTTGCACAATTTCACTTTTCAAAATAACATTTGGGATCAACTATTTATACACTTATAGAGTTCAGATTTGATAAAAACAGGTGAAAGATGCATTTTTATTAAACTTTGCTGCTCATCGATGCTCATCTCTGCAGTGGTTACAGGCATGAGAGGATCCAGTGTTGTGATTATGCTGTTTGACAGTCAGATAGTATAATCAGTCTGTTTGCGAGCCTCATTTAAACAGAGGGAGGGACGCCGGCGTCCCACAAGGCATCTGTCTGCTGGTTGTTATATCACATGTGAGAGGAGCATGTAGGAGCACGAGTCTGCTGCAGCGAGGAGAGAAAACACCCCGTCTCCCTCCGTCCAACTTCTCCTCCTCATTATCTCCTCCTGTCTCCCTGTCCGCCTGTCTCTCTGCTGGTCCTCCCCTGTCTCCCTCTCTACCTGTCTTTCTACAGTCTGTCTATCTGTCTGTCTGTCTGCCTGCCTGTCTGTTCTCCGTTTGTCCTGGGGATCCTGCTGTCTGAGCAACAGGATCCCAGTCTGAGCAGTTTTCCTCCAGCTAAGCCCTGCCCACCTAACACACACACACACACACACACACACACACACTCTCACACACACACTCACACTCACACACACACAGACTCACATAACACTGTGACAAGCATATGGTTTTGAGTCTGCAGCTTTAGCCGAAGCCAGCGGAAACTCTCTCTCTCTTTTTCTCTCGTCTGTTAAGTTATCTGTCTCTCTCTCTCTTTCTGTCTCTCTCTCTTTTCTTTTCCTGTCTCTCTCTCTTTCTCTCTAACTCCCTCTAACTCTCCTGGTTTCAATCTTCCTCTTCTTCTCTGTCTCCCTTAATCCAATTAAATCCACTTTATTGGTATAAATATCAGATTACTCTCGTTGCCAAAACTCCACAGTGACCCTGAAAAAAACCTCTCGCTCACATAAAACAGCGATCTGGCTTTTCTATTGTTTTCACTTCGATTCCTACAAAGAAGAATATTTATTTATGTAATATTTCGCTCTTAAGACGGAATAAAACAAACAAGTGTGAGTGGATCAGAGTGATATTGAGTTACACACTTCAAACCTCCCATTTATTGAGGAGTTAAAGTGAAAAAGCACTTTGATCCCGAAGCAAAGATGGTGGACTAAAAATAAAAATGACATATTAAACCCACCAACATTATATATTACTTAATAAAACAAAGCATTCAGCTCAGATCTCATGGTGCATATGGAACACACACACACACACACACACACTCACAAACAGAAACTTATACATCAGTTTGATAGTTTAATAAAAAATGCACTTTACAATCCGTTGAGTCTGACTTTAAGCTTTTAGATTCTTGCTGTCCATCAGTTTTATGTGTCAACTTTAGCGTCTCTGCTGCACAAACTGATCATCTTTTTCTCAATAACTAAATGAAACATCAGAGCTCAGTTTATTTTACACACAAGAGATGTGACTTAAGGAAAAATCTTAAATAGAAACAGACTTTCTTGCAGTTTTTTCATTTTATTCTGTCTCTATGACTTTTTATTAAACTGCAGATTGAGACAAAGTGTGAAAGATCTGACTGTATTTTGCTGGAACATGTAGAAGTTTCAGAGCATCAGAAGGTCTCCAGTGAAGCTCTGCAGAATGACATGATCACTGTGACCAGTTGCAGTATGTTAGATGAAGAATAACCAGAGTTTTGGTTAAATGGCGGCATTTTTACTGTTGTTTCTGACTTCTTCTGTAAGTCTGGGACACTCGGTGTGCCACCTGTCGAACGCTGCTCCTCTGCACTCCGATCTGAAGAATGGAGTAATAAAAGTGTGATTAAGCTGGTTGTTGGAACATGTGCTGCATACTTCTCATTTTCAGATTAAACACTTTGCTTTGTTCACATCTCTTCTGAAAAATGTTTTGCCACACACACACACACACACATGGAGCGTGAGCTGCCAGTTTGGCATGAGAAGTATGTGGAGAAAGACAGCTGAAGCTTAACGTTTGTCCCTCATATCGACCCTGTAAAGCTGAATATTGTGAATATTTAGTGACAATAGTGCAGCATTACTGAATAATGTCTCAGTAGAAGTCCTGTGTGTGCAGATGAGAGGATGCACGTTGGGAAAAAGCAGAAGTTTGTGGCAGGAGATGCACATAAATCCTGGGATCTGGTCTCCTGCGAAGCGTAGTGCACGCTCGAGAGGATCCTTGGCTTCGCTGCTCTTTGAGCCTTTTCACAGGCGTCTTCTGCAGTCGCAGAGAGCGCCACAACAGAGGCAGCTGCTTGTTTGCTTTTTACGAGTCGGGTTAATTAACCGCTTCGGGATTTTTGAAGTTGATGACCTTTGAGGAGGCCGGTTTGTTCTGAATAAAGGAATTTGTGGATCATCCTTTGCTTCTTGGACAACAACAGAGACAGATAGAGGATTGTAAATTATGCAGCAGATTACAGATTAAAGTTTGTTTGACACCAGAAATTAAATATTATTACAAGAAACTGACAGAGAGGAGATTCTTCACGTGCTTCAGTACCTTCATTACCCAAAACCACGTGTGTCGTTTACATATTATTAATACTCAAAAGAGAGTTTTTACCTTTCCTGTCCTCTTACCTCTCCCTCGCTCAGCCTGCGGTCTCAGATCTCAGTTCCTCTCATTCAGTCGAGGAGAAGCAGAGTGTTTTACTGCAGCTCCTCCTGAGCTGCTCCATCTATTGTTTTAATGCTCCTGCAGCCCGGCTGAGATCAAACGCAGGCATCTCCTCTCCTTAATTAAAACCCCCTGTGATGCCAGCAGCCTTTGGTCATTAGCATCCCTCTTTCTCTGGTTTACCAGCCACACAAGCAGACTTTCCTTTTATTAATAAATCCAAATAGATTCATAAAGTAATAAAGGAGAGGTTCAGGTTTTATTGAAGCCTTTTACTTTCATATGCAGCATCTTTTTTGATTTATTTTACTGGACTGACTGCAAAAATGCAAAACAAAATGTCTGAAAACTGGCAAACAGCTACTGACGATGAATGAAAGGGGAGTAGACTGAAGCTTCTGGAGGAATAAAAACATGAAGTAACACCTTCAGTTTGGACGTGAGGTGGTGGGAGTTTCATTAAAAGGTCTATTTTCAAAAAATATTACAGACTTTCAAAGCTTTCTTTGAAAAACTTACTAGAAGTTTCAAATGACTTTTGTACTTTTATGTAAAATCAGTTGCACCTTCTAATATAAACTGAAGAAAAGTAACGACGAAAAAAAAAGAAAATAGTCCCCAACATTTAACAACTATAATAAAATGCACAAAATAATAAAAATATAAATGCATTTTAATCTTTAATATGACTTCTAGTGTGACAGGACAACCTTGGAGTGAACTGGCTAACAGCTAACAGCCTCTGGTATTCATTAAAACTGGTGGTGGAGGGCTTCCAATCAAGGCCTGGCTTAACGAGGGCAGGAGGCTTAACGAGCCTCAGACGAGCAGCAGGACCGGCCTCATTAGGAGGCGTCTGAGGGTCTCACTTACAGAGAGGAGGTGGGGAAGGGGTTCTCCACCCCAAAACTGATTTTACATGCTGCTCTTAATCTCTCTTAATGTGAAGTCGGTGATTTTTTCTAAAAGAGTTAAGAGTCACTTTGCTGCTCAGTGACGTAAGTGACAAGAGACACACTGGAGGAGAGACTGTAATGAGTAAAAGTTTAATTATCCGGCAGTCTGAGCTGAATTTACTGAAGAATTCACACTTAACACCCCAAAACTGAGCCGCACTGATGAGCTGGTCAAGTTAACGTAGCTTTATTCGTGTCAGCTGAGGTGAATTTAGCATCAGGACTCAGCGGTTTCTGCTGCGCTGCCATTGGATAACAGCAGTCATGTGTCTCATCTTAAATCAAATGTGCACGTTATTCTCTTATAAGCTGCAGCTGTGTTTCCGTGTTATTGTATTGCTGTGATTAGAAACTCTGACATGTCACAGCTACAGCTGCTCAGCGTTTTCCATCACTGTGTTTTAATTGTGGTTTTTGCTGATTTTGAGTCAAAACTGAATTAAAAAGGTTTACAGCCTGCAGGCACGTGAAGCGGTTCTCCTCTGTGTCACTGATGCAACAGAAACACAAACAGAAACACTGATTTTACCAACAAAACACACACACATGAGTTCAAGCTGATGTATGATTTGTTTTTAGGATGGACAGCACACACACACACACACACACACACACACACGCAACTCGTAAACCTCAGAGCATTTTACCAGCAGGATGTTGCTAGGAAACCAGGAGGTCATTAAATGTTGACGCTCAGCTCAAACACACACACACACACACACACGTTTGTGCAGATATCCTGATGATGCGTTCACTTCCACTTCCTGTGCAGTGTAACCTGAAGTGTGACTGCAGAGGTGAGTTGTCCACAATAAGACCAGACTTCTGCGTCCATGAGGATTAGTGACAGTGTGTGTGTTTCTGGGAATAAGTCACACACACACACACACACACACACACATACTACCAACACAGCAGACTCCCATGGTGCAGCAGTTTAACAAGGACTGCTGCATGTGTGTGTGTGTGTGTTGTGACAGACATCAAAGTGTGTCCTGGTGTTTATGTTGTATTCTGAAATGAAAAAAAGCTGACTCGATAAAACCTCTCTCTCACACACACACACACACACACACACACACACACACACACACACACACTCCTCCTGTTCTACCTGCAGCTTCTTTCTGCTGTTTGTCTCTTAAAAGTTACATAACGACTCTGGTTTCACTTTTCAATTCAAAGTTAAATGTTAAAAGTTCAAAAAGCTTTAATAAAATCTGTTAAGTGGACTTCACTTCACTTTTACAGGCACCTTTTAAAAAAGTATAAATATTTAACCTTTAACTTTTGTGACTCATTATTACGTCTGTCAGTTTAAACTCTCACTGTTTTCAAGCTGATGACCGTTTTCATTTAACTTTCACGTTTGTACCGCAGCAGTTTGTGCGTATGGACCCAAATGCAACACACAGAGAGCAGGGTTATAAGTGATCATGATTTTTATTGTTAATTAAAGGACGGATAAGCAGTTAAACATAAAGGTGTGGTCCTCAAGTTAATTGGAGGTTAAGAAGGCAGATAAAAATGATCAAGATCTTCTCACAAAAATAAAACAAGCAGAGTCTCTTTGTTTTCAACACAACGACTGGAATTAACCAGTTTAACCAGCAGAGACACCGAAGCCCAAACAAAGCTGAAGGCACCAGCTGATCTAACAGACAGAAGGCTGAGATGTTTCAGATGTTTCAGAGGTTTCAGATGTTTCAGAGGTTTCAGAGGCAGAAGACAGAAGCAGGAGATCAGTTCAGAAGTTGGAGCTGCAAAGTCTTTCACAGCAGAGGGTCAGTGTGTCGGTGAGCAGAGGGTCAGTGAGGCTGAGATGCTGTGGTGAACAGGTGCAGCTGGTGGAGGCTGATTGCGATGAAGATTGGCTGAGGAGGGAGTGAGGGATCATGCTGCATTCAGGGTGAAACGGAGAAACCAGTGACGATCAGACTGCAGATTATAACAAATTTATTAATTTAGTTTCTTAAAGCTGAGTGACTCACCAGAAACAGAGTGATAAAATTAATGTAAAAGAAGCAAAGATTTTTAATATTTTAGTCCAAATTGCAGGCTGGACTCTTACCTGAAGTCCTACATTTCCCATAATGCAACTGAACTGCATGTTTCATTAGAAGCTGCCTGTCTGGTAAACGTCAGCTTACAACCAGAGAGCTGATGGTTCTTTTGTTAAATTCTCTTATTAATTAACACTTAATTCTTCTTCTGGCCTGTGATTTACTCAGTGACCTTTATATTGAGCTTAAATAAAAGTATTTTATTAAAGTTTCATGGTGGATATGAGAGTGTGCCTGTTTTTTTTTCCTGTCATAACAGGAAAAAATCTTTTTTAACATCAAATCTCGCCTTCAGGTTTTCAAAGACTAACTCTCAGAGAACAATGATTGAATCAGTAGATTCAGTCGGCTCATCACAAAAACTGATTCCTTCTGGTTTCTTCTTCAGCATCACTGATGTTGTTCTGACTCACATTAAACACATAAATGATCATTTCAGGACGCTGACGTGCTGTTAAGGAGGACATTTGCCCACCGAATGCACCAGTAATGCCAGTGACTAACCTCCTGCAGCCTGCAGTGGTGCTTATGTGCCTAAAATACTTCCTCAGTAGACTAAACAGTGAAGTACCTGTGAGGTGCTCTCACAAATATACTCTCATTGCTTTTCGGGAACCTCCTCTCAAATTGCACTCTTACTCATCGGGTCACTGGATTATGCATATTTTCTGCAGCGTTTAAAGCCAGTAAGTGTTTCCTTTCTCAGAGTGGATGCTGAGGATAAGTTGCTGGTTCAGCCCATCTTTTATTTCAGGGTAGATACTCACTCTTAGGGGACAAATTATGCACCACGGTTGCCAGAGTGAAGTCGTCCAGCAGCCTGTAATGAGCAGCTTTGTCAGGAAGTGCTCATATGTTTTGGGGAAACTCTTTGAGAGTGTGATTTATAAGCTCCCAGTTACTTCCCATTGGAAGACCTACAGCAGAGCCTGTCTGAAGGAGGATGTAGTTACGTTAACTTATGTTGCTTACAACATCGTGGCTCGTGCTGCTTTTTTAAACAAGGAAGCAGATTTTTGACCTGCAGTTTAACATTAATGTGATAATTTTATACAGTTTTTATTTCAGCATTTTTATTCCTGATCTTAAAAATACTACACTGACAAAAAATGTCAGCAGAAGAGCCACTAAAAGAACATTTAAACTGGATCACACAGACTCCCAGCATCCAACATTTTGTCCCTGAAAATGACAGAGAGTTCAGGAGGATCCGTCTAAGAGCCGGACTTTAGAAGGTAGAGCTGCTCTCACATGTGTTTTTAATAAAGTGATCCAGCAGGAGCCTGAAACACGCTGCAACAGCTGGACGCGTTCAGCTTCAGTGTCAAACAGAAATGATTTTTTTTAATGTGGATGTTAATTTCTGTCTTTCTCTCAGAGTTTGAGTGGAACTTCAGTCAGGACCTTTCAGCCATCCTGGTGAAACAGGAGGAGCCAGATGTGGGCCAGCGGTTAGATCCCCAACCTCTGGAAGGTCCCCCTCTTATACTAAGCCCCGCCCCCCCACACAGAGGATCGCCATGGAGACGCACGGTGAGCATCCGCGACCGAACTCCACAAACTGAGTCACTGCTGATGTTAATGTTTCAGGTCGGATCATCGATGTGTGTTTGTGTCTGCAGGAGCGAAGTCAAGACGAAGTGAAGCCGGTCGCCATAAAAGACGAACCCAGAGAGATGGGACAGTACCTCAGCCTGCCCAGCGGTACACACACACACGCCGCACACACACACAGATGTCACAAAACAACATGTGTATCAAGTTGTTTCTGCCGCCGCAGATGAACTCGTCAAACAGAAGGACAGAACTTCCAACCCTCACCCGTCTCTCTCCTCTCCCCCAGACGATGCTCTCCAGCTCCCGCCCACCCCTCCCAGCAGTAACCACGGCGACAGCGACGGCTCCCTGCCCCCCTCCTCCCCACACCTCCCTCTGCCCCCGTCTTCCCCTCAACCACAACAGAGGCCAGGAGGTCGCGCCTCCTCCTCCTCCACCTCCTCCTCCTCCTCCTCGGCCATCTCCTCCTCACCTCTCCTCACCGCACCGCATGTGAGTGAAAGAGACACCACCCTGCATTTTTCTGCTCCGCTTTCTGCTGCCACAGTTTGCTGGTCAGCAGTCGCCTTCGTTATTCTGCAGAGCAGCAGATCTGAGATACGGGAGAGTGAACTTAACCCTTAAAGAGCAGAGGAATGTTTTTAACCATCATGATTTATTCTGCAAACCTGAACCTCCTCCAACAGTCGGCATCAAGTGTCAAACATCATCTGATTCAGGAGAACTTTAGGTTTTAGCCTTCTCTGTTTTTAAAGTCCTTATTTACATTTGCTCTGTTTGATAATGGATTAAGCAAAGCAAAGTTACAGCCCTGTTTTATGACGTTATCCCAGACAAACAGGACAGATGTGACACCACTGACAAGCTGAGGAACTGAGCTTTATCACTTTTAAGACATGCTGATTGCTGATCGATTTAAAAGTTATTTCACATTAACAGGAGCCTCTTTAGATCTTTAACATTAAACATAAAGTCCAGCACAATCCAGCCTCTTCTACCAGAAGATAAGATATCAGGGTGGCTGTTATGTGGCTGCTTATCAGTGAAAGTGGTGTCAGTTCATTTAACGGCTCCTGGTTCACAAACAGAGAACAGCTGGATGAAGCAGCTGTTCTGTGCTTTGTGAACATTATTCTGCTGTTACATTTTTTGTATAAAGAAATGAAAATGTGTTTAATATAATACAACTTCTTTTCTTTCCTTTATGAAATGATACTGAATAAAAAGTTTGTGATTCGGTTCAAATCTTCATATGTGAGAGTTTTTCAGAGAGAAGCTGATGAGTCAGCGGCTGGCAGGGATCGTTTCTAACATAAACTGTTGATGATAGTTGTAAATATATTGATTGAGTGCTGGTTCCTCCGTGCAGAAGCTGCAGGGTTCGGGCCCGCTGATGCTGACAGAAGAGGAGAAGAGGACCCTGGTGGCTGAAGGTTATCCAGTACCAAACAAACTCCCTCTCACCAAGAGTGAAGAGAAGGCACTGAAGAGAGTCCGGCGGAAGATCAAGAACAAGGTAAACACGGCGCCGACCTGGACCCAACATCTGGTTTACACAAAGCATCAGATATTTACAGGAACACTGACTCAGATCCTTCTTATCTGCCAGTGAAGCTGCAAAAAAATCACTCGAGAGGCTGATTTTTCTCTTTAAAAGGAGTCAAGAATCCACATGATGCCAGAAATGATGATTATAGCCGATAAACAAACAGGAAACAAACAAAAAGTCCTCTGACAGAGTTCATATCGAGCATTCTGCAGCGGTTCGACTCCAACCCTCTGCTGCTCGTCGTCCTCCACCTTTTCCATCTCTCTCCACCCTCCGCTGTCATAATAAAGCTTGAATGCCAGAAAAGATCATCTTAAAAAAAAAAAAAGTCAATGCATCTTGCTGATATTTTTCTGATTTTTTACCCAGATCTCAGCTCAGGAGAGTCGGAGGAAGAAGAAGGAATATGTGGAATGTCTGGAGAAAAAGTAAGGCTTGGAAAAATATTTGTCCCGATATTTTCCTTCCTTTTCCTCCTCTTTTTGCTTTACCTTTGTATCTCTGCGTCTCTTCTTCCAAACCCTTTTTTTCTCATTAAAGTCCCCTCGAACAGCCTTAAATGAAACCATGCTGGAGTTTATCAGCGGCTATAATATTCAAACAGTTCGGCCAAAATCCCTCGAATCACATTTCCAGACTGTTGCAGTGTGAAACAAAACATCTCACCATCATTCATTGATTGATTTCTAATTAATTAAAAAACAAAAGACCATTTAAATCCTTGAATTTACTGATCAGGAACTGCAAATCTGAAACTGTGACTTTATGCTGCTTTTAGTGGCAAAGTGAAAGAATTTGAATTATAACGTCGGTGTTATTGTGAATTTTTCATACTGTCGACAAATCCGATGAAAAATCTGACCAAAATCAACAGTCTGTGAAAACTTCAGCTGAATTCCAGAGTCGGAAAAGATTTTTTTTAGGCTACAAACACTTTGTTTAAAGAGACTCGAGTCCGTCTCTTCAACTCCTCCACTCAGCTGGTTTCTGACTTCCGTCATCTGTTTACGGTTTTCAGCCCAAAGTCCATCAGTTTCTGCTGAAGACGAACGATTCAAACAGAAATATTTAGCTCACTAATTTCCTTAAACAGTAAACTGGAGTGTTTTTATCCGACATGAGTCAAACGGGAGTAAATAAAGTGTTTGTTTGAAGCTTTTTTTTTAACAGACTGACACACATTTGGCGCTGAAGTAGGTCAAACAGCAGGACTGTGAGTGGGACTGATTTAATGAACTACAACACTCATGTTAATATGATAACAGAGGAAGGTGTCAGCCAGTGCGACAGTGCTGCTCATTCATGTGTTTTTGATCGTTTTTGGACTGTAAATACAGGAAATCAGGCTTCAAATTGATGGTTTTATTCTTTTTACAGGATTTTTTAGATGAATATTTGTCTTAAAATCTGTAATATCTGCATCACTTGTGTTTGACATGTTATTGTAGTAAAGAATAAACCGCTGGTTCATTTGCCAGTGTCTTGCACTTGTCCACTCCGTCCAACATTGTGCTGAAAAAGTGCTGCATTGGATCCAGAGAGCAGCCATGTTGGCTGCTGAGGTTTCCCCTGAGTTGAACCAAACCATAGACTTTTTTATACATAATTGTGCTCCTATGGGAAAAAAAACTTGAAACATGAAACTGGCAGCAGGGAGAAAAGATAGTGTTGTGTAATCCTGTAGTGCGCTTGGCATTTAAAGTTTAGTAAAAGAGGCAGTTTTTATAATTAGAAGTTTTTCCTCGCTGCTCTGGAGTCGAGTGTGGTGGCCGACTGGAGAGCTCTGCAGGGAAAAAACTGGTGGATGAACTGCAAACTGCAGCAAAACCAGATCCCCGCGTGGTCAGGTACAAACGCCCAGATGAAAGAATAAAACTTTTATAATGTATTTAACCACCAAACATGAACAGAAACCCCTTTCCGTCCTCCTTTCTTTGTTATTTTGGTCGCTCTTTGCTGTGGCAGGACTCCATGACCTGCAGAACACATGAGTCACTTTTAAAGAGTCTCTGATGGAAGGAAAAGGAGGAGAAAATGTGGGTTTGCTTTTATGCTGCTTTCATAGCTAAAGATAAACAGGTGTAGGGAGTTGATGAACAACCAAAAAGGGTCATGAAGGTGTTACAAACCGTCCTGTCGGTCCCATTCAGGAAGGGAGAGAGTTGCGTTCGAGGTCTTTTCACAGAATCAATGCAGCAGAGATGAAAGAGGAGGTGTGAATGAATGAAATCCTTCTCTTTATGTCCTCTTTGTGTTTGTGTTTCTTCTCTGGACATGAGGACGGGATTATCAGAGGATCCTCAGATAGAAAGCAGCAGGACGACTCAGTGACAGGAATGTGTGTGTGTGTGAGTGTGTGTGTGTGAGTCGTTATTAAAAGTGAACACAGGAGGAGATCGACATGGAAGAAAAGACTGAAGAGATGCTCAGCTGGTGACGGAGATCAGGAGGATTAACAGGAAATGAGGAGACGTCGTCACTTACACGTGTTTTTGTGCAGAAAAGAACTAAAACATCATATCTTTAAAATATCTGAAACATTTTAGATTGTAAAGATGTGAAATAAAAAAAGATGGCACCACTTTTTTTAAGTAAATAGGTTCAAGAGCTTCTGATTAAGTTTTTAAGTAGAAGATGAATTTTAAGACGTTTTAAATCCAATTTTGTTTAAATAAAACAAAAAGTAGAATAATGTTGAGTCTTTCCCTTAAATTTCTTAAATAAACTTAATTATTTTACTCAGAAAAGCAGCTATTATGAAGTTAAACCTTCAGTGCAAACTTACAGTAAATCCTGGATCTCTTTTGAGTTTCGGCTGAAAGTTTCGGTGCAACAGAATTAAATTTAATTTGGATTTGGAGTCGAAACCAAAGTGACACTTAAAGAGAGGTTTGGTTTGAAAGTTTGGTGCAACACAATTTAAATCTTAACCATGATTTACTCGGGTTTAACAATGAATCCTCGATGGTGCGGCACAGTTTTAAACCTGCGTGTGTTGATTATATGGAAGTTCAGTAAACCAGCTGCCAGAAGTTCGACTCTTGATTCTCCGATTTATTGTTTGGATCCACAAAGTCGAGCATAAAAATAACTCTGCAGTCGGATGGAGTGTAAAGAGTGACGTACCTGATTGTTAAGGGACCAAAAAATATTTGTTTTTTTTTACTCCAGTTGTTCCGGTTCAATCCGGTGCTCCCGGCAGACCACACCTGGCATCTTAATTAAACACCCTTAAACCAACCAGTGCTTATGAGCTGGAATCATCCTGACTGAGCCAGTTTTTCTGTGTCATTTGATAAAACACCAGTTTACACAGGAAGTGACACACGCTGAGCTCCGGGTTTGTGGCTCCATTGGAGGTCCGGGGCCCCGTGGACATTTTGCACGACTGTATTTCAACCTGGATGAGTGAAAATGTGAATGTTTTGTCTAATGAGGATGCAGAGTGTTGGACTTGCACCTCGCTGCGTTTTTCCTCAAAGCAAAAAACTGTAAAATGGGAACGAAGACGCTGACAAACATCTGTGTCCCGTCTGTGTGTTTGTGCGTCAGGGTGGAGAGCTACACATCAGAAAACAGCGACCTGTGGAGGAAAGTAGAAAACCTGGAGACCGCCAACAGGTGAGACTCACACACACACACATGCACACACACACATGCATGCACACACACATGCAGGCTCACCTCATGCTGATTGGTGCTGCTTTGCTGTTGTGTCTCTGCACAGACTGAAGCTGTTGCATGTTGGCTCAAACACTAATAACACTGAGCCAACATTCTTGTAACGATGTTTGGATTATCATCCCTGAAAACAGCAACAATATGGCGAAGAATGTGGCTCGATAAGCTGCGAGTCGGAGGATCTGCGCTGCAGCAGGCCTGCAGGAACCCACTCTCATGTGTTTTTTCACATTTTTCTTGGAGAAATTACAATAAGTTTAAGAAAAACTTTGACCGAGCTTCAGTCGTATTATCTTCAAAGGACAAAAGCAATAAAGTGTTGGTTATATATATCAGTATTTATGCTTCGTGTGCCAAAACTTTTGGGGTCTGCCGTTTGTATGAAGTTTGTTCCTCTGACAGAATTATAGGAGTCTAAACTGGAATTTGCTGCCCGACGAGCGAAGTGTCTCCTCTGTTATTATGACAATATGAAACCAATGTGCTGTAATCCTGGACTGAGTGGGTGGATGAGTGGGTGGATGAGTGGGTGGGTGTGGTGGGATGGAGGGCTGACGGTTGACGGGGGGTCTGTCTCCATGTCTGTCTGTCTGTCTGTCTGTGGCCGCCTCAGTCTCTCATTATAGCTGCGACTTAACAGCAGCTTTCATCATGGAAGGCAACCCCCCCCTCCCCTCCCCTCCACCACACACACACACACACACACACACACACACACACACACATGCACACTCACACACACATGCACACTCACACACTCGCACTGATGAATATGTTAAACCACCACACAGGGGAACAATGAGTTGGCACAAACTGGCAAACATGAGTCAGCACACAGCTCACTTACTCTCACATAAAGCCACAGTGTGTGTGTGTGTGTGTGTGTGTGTGTGTGTGTTTGAAAACCAGTGAACTAAATTTAAGCTCCTTGTTTCTAAAAGCACACAAAGAGCACTTCATGCAGTTATTAGTGGTCATTTTATTCTCCGGTCGCTGGTTTCTTTGTGCAGTTTGATTCATACAGAAACGAGTCAGAGCTCATAATTTAATATTTTTATGAGAATAATTTTAACTCCTGTCCTTTTAGCATCAAACATGCATTTAAAATAGACTTTCAGGTTATGTTTATTAGCTTTCTCATCCAGAGTCATGAGATTATTCAGATACAGCTTTAGCCTAGCTTAGCACAAACACTGGAAGCGGAGGGAAACTGCTAGCCTCACTCTCCTTAAAGTCAAACAACAACAACTCCAAGGACAGTTTTGTGCTGATTTATTTAATCCATTTAAACTTTTCATTTTCTCTGCTGAATATTTACACACACTAGCATTTACCCAATTAGCCAGAATGACCTTTGGAAGTCCTGTTTATTTAAAGCAGCCGTCACTTTCGCAGTAAATCACTGTGGTTTCACATCAAAGTCCCCTGTGAGTGATGCTGGTCAGTGTCATCTCATATAAGTTTATTACAGCTGGCAACTGGTAGTTTAATGCTACTTTCTGCTGCATGTGAGAGACACCAGCATGGAAATTTGAAAGATCAGATGCACAGACAGACTGAGCGACTTAGTTAGTCGACGCTTTGCAGAGGTGGAGGAAAAATTTAGATCTTTAAGTGAGAAAAAGTGCTAATAACACACTGAAAAATACTCTAATGTGGGTAAAAGTTGTGCATTCAAACCTTGCTCTTGTTAAACTATGTTAGTATCATTTGCACATTTCATTAAACCAAATCAGCAGCAATGCATCACTTTCTATAAGATCGTATGTTTGTTGGCTCCATGTTTCTCTTAAAACTCATTTATGAGCTGAGAAAAACAGCCGCTTTCATCTCTGTGACTGCGCCGTTTCCAGATAATCCAAGAAGCTTTCAAACTGTTTATTTGGCTCAAGGAGAAGAAGTATCTTAACATGTTAAAGAACATTTCGTCCTTTGGTTTATCACAAACATTTACAGTCAACACATCTGGAGATACACAGATTCTGTCGGAGAGGAAGGGGAGGAGAAGTTGTAATTTTAAAAGTAAGGAGTAACTTAAGCTGTCAGAAAAATGTACTGGAGTAAACAGAGATAACGTGCAGTTGCATAAAATATCAGTAATCAAGTAAAGTACAAGTCTTTTATCTTTGTACTAAAGTTAAAGTATTTAGTTACATTCCATCACTGCTGTCTGATATGTAACTGACTGACTGATGGAGGAGCTGGCTGTTGGGTTTAGTGTCTGAGTGACTCACTGCGGGCTGATTCAGCAGTAACTCGCTCTCTGTCTCCACCTGGTGGTCAGAGTGCGTCCTCACGCCTCCTGACAGCTCATACCATCAGAACCCTGCTCTCCAGGCTCCACTGGTGCGCTGCACTCTGGTGGTTTTACTGGTGCGCTCCGTCCTCTCCTGCCGGGACGTGTTTACTCAGTCTGACCAGCCGAGGCAGCAAAAGTAAATCAGGTGGATGAAGTTTACTGAAGCGCAGAGTAAACTCCATTTTTAAAGCAATAGAAGAGGAGAGAAAGGAGCTGCAGGGACAAACACTCAATCAAACAGAGTTCTGTCTTTAATTTGACTCTAAATATATAAAACTTTCCTCTGCTGGTCTCACTCTTTCATTTCTCTCTCTCTCTGTTTCTCCCTCTCAGGTCTCTTCTTCAGCAGCTGCAGAAGCTTCAGTCACTGATTTCAGGGAAAGTCGTCCCTCGTTCTTGTAAAATGGCCTCAACTCAAACAGGGACGTGCCTCATGGTAAACATCTCTGTTCTTCATGCGTGATGTCTGCAGGATTCAGCACCTCACTGATCATTTTTGATCATTAACATGAGTGTTGTGCTTCTCTCTCTCTGCAGATGATGGCGCTGTGTTTCGTCCTGGTGTTGGGCTCCTTCTCTCCTTGCCTCTCTCCTCTCTCCTTCCTCGCCGACACCTCCTCTTTGTCCTCATCCTCCTCTTCCTCTCATCCCTCCTCCTCTCCTCCTCTTCCATCAGCGGACCTCTACACCACCAGTCAGGGTAAGTTTGCATTTAATTATAAAACTAATAAAGTTCACAGACTTCTGAATCCTTAAATATAATAAACAAATTGTCTTCTGCTCAGTTATTTCTCTCAAAAACATCCTGTGAAATAAAAACACACATGAACTTTTGTTCCTCTCTGCATTCCTCCTCCTTTAAGTTCACTTTCTGTGACCGTTTTTGAAACCAGACGTTAGTCTGTCATCATGTTAAGTAGCACTCCAGCGTCCTGTCGGTGGTTCGGGAAAAATCCTGCCAGACTGTAACCAACGAGGGCTAAAACTGTCTGTAGTGTAACTGTCTGTGGGGGGAAAGAAAGAAGTTGTAATGTCTGAAGTCCTGCTAGCGCCCTCTAGAGGCCACAGTGTCCATAACAACCTGAAATATGACAGTTAAATGGCAAACGTTGCTGTTTGTTCTGATATTTTTGAGCAGAAGTGATCACTTTTTAAACCAAAGTGCCAAACAGGAACATCAACACTAAGTTTCAGTTCATGTTTAAAGTAGTTTGTCATGACATCAAGTGTTAGTTAAGTGGAAATATCCAGAGTTAAAACTATCACATTGAAAAAAGTTTGAAAAAGACATTTTGCATTAATACGAACAAGATTATAATTGTTGAAAAATGGCTTTTTGAATTAAAATCAGTGTTTGTTCAGGATGTTGGTGCATCTACAAAATGAATGAACTCTGTGTGTTTGTGTGTTGCAGTCCGTTCCCGCAGCCTGCTCTTCTACAACGAAGGCTCCCCATTGGAGGAGAGTTTAGTGACATCAGAGGGGGAGCGGCTACAGTCGGAAGGCCACTCCCACCTCCAGACCAGCCGATTCACAGCTGACGCACAAAGCAACCAGACGAGTGGGCCAAACTCCGACCGGAGGTAGAGAAGTTGTGATCTTTTTCATGTCAGAAAAACCTTCTTTGTCCTCTCAACGTTAACTGAGTGCCTCTGCTCTCCTCAGAGAAACAAAACCAGACGGAGTCTCTGAGTTTTTCTAGCACAGCCTGACCCCTCCTCCCATGACCTCTCACCTCTGACCCCTAAAAAAAGCCTGAAACCTCCAGATTCATGGACTCAGCAGGCTTCATGCCCACATCCAACCGGACCAAAATCTACCCTATTCTGCCCGTCCATCATCACCTTCTTTAATGAGCCTCAAGACTTCGGACACTGCAGTACTCCCAGCTGCCTGTAGGCGGTGCTCCACCTCTCTGCTTGAACAGACTCTGCTACATCTGAATATACTTGATTTTAAAGGGACCACATCCTGGAATTCCCATCGTTATGCCTTAAAATAAAGTCTTAATTTTAAAAACCCAACTAATTTATTCATATTTAAACAATCCCAGAGAATATTTAGTTTTAAAAAAACTTATAAATACTTTAAAGAAATTACATTAAAAACAGGATCTTAATTAAAAAAAGCTCTTAACAGTATAAAGAAACAAAACTATTTAAAACTGAAACAGCTATTAGCTGCTTTTGTCTCACAGAGTTGTCGTTTCTCTGCAAAAAATATTGAGTGTAGCTTTTCCAGTTTACTCTTTGCAAGATTAAGCAAAGAGCTTCATGGGAAATGTGGCCTTAAAATGAGAGAAACACACAACTTGCACAACTAATACACATAAATAAACACAAAGTAGAACCTGACAGAACGCCACTGTGGAAATGAAACTGATCTAATCTCATGGGGCTCATATTTTACTAGCAAGGCACTTTAGATGCACAACATCAGATCACCTTTACCTTTACATGCTGCTGCAGGGCTGCAACTGATGGTTTAATTGATTAAAGTAGTAAAAAAAAAAAAAAAGCTGAGAGGTGTTTGATATTTTCTGCTTAGTAACAGACTTAAACCACTGATCACTTATGAGAATTGTAATAATCAAAGCGACATGTGCTGCTGCCAACGTGAAAATGAAAACGAGCTGTGCCACTTTAAAAGTGCCTTCTGTTCACTTACACTTTTGTTACAGACCAACATGGCCTTTACACACACTCACTCACTCACACACACACACACACACACACACACACACACACACACACACACACACACACACACACACA
>JAQMCX010000041.1:6881202-6942485 GCA_029814765.1 Acanthurus leucopareius | reverse complement strand
CACACACACACACACACACACACACACACACACACACACACACACACACACACACACACACACACACACACACAACTATCAACCAATGTAACTCTAGATAACACACAGTTAGTTTAAATCAGGGTTTCTGAGCTCATTATATCATCTTACCAGTCCTCGTTTCGACCAATCAGAAACTGCTTTGCCCTCTCACACACCTGTGAGTTGTTTGGGGGCAAAGCAGTAAAAGCACCTTCACCACAGATCAGCCTTCGTTTGAACTGCTCACAAAACAGCTGTGTGATGTGTTTGCAGTGCAGAGTTACAAAAAAACATGAAACATATTTTATATTTCCATTTGTTCGATTTGTCTCGGATGTTAAAGTTAGTTTTTCACTTTCAAATTGTGACCAAAATTCTGCATCATTCAGAGGGGAAACATGTTTTCATATCAAGAGACCATTGAAGGGGTCTTGACAGAGGTTAGGGAAACATAACATAAAAGTATTTTTATGGAATTAAAAAAATTGTATATGTAATATATTTGCAGCATCAAAAAAGAGCATATTTAATTTATGCAACAAAAAAATAAATACTGAACTTTTTTTGAAAGTTAGTTTATCTTAATGTCTTTTTTTTAAAATAATGTTTACAAAAAAAAATCAAAAATACGACATAAAATATATTCTGAGCATCAAAAAAAAGAGCATTTATGCAACAAAAAAAAAGAATTGTATGTTGTGTTTTGCATTAAGTTTTACATGACGGTGTGGATGGAGTGTAAAACTCTGATAGATCTGTTTGTCTTAACTGTAATACAGTGTTTATGTTTCACTGCTGTCGCATGAAAACCTCAGAGCACCTTTTTGTTTCCTTCCTGTTCAAAAATGACAACCTTCAAAAATCTATTCTTTACTTTAAAACTGAGGTTTTTTAATCCAAAAGCCAAATAAAATATAAAAAATTAACTACAGAATTAATAAGATTACAAATTGATAAGAATGCATCATGTAAGATTAAAGCAAATGTCTTTACATTGATGCCAAACGTGCTCATGCGACAGCAGTGTATGTTGTATTTATTCCTGTTTGTAGAAAGTGTGTATATATTGATGAAGCCAATCAGGGGACTTACACATTCCAGGAAGTAAAACACCACTAACTTTGTTATGTCCACAATTTGAAGGAGCACCAGGACACTTTCAAAGTCTTTATTTCTTCACCACTATTCTTATAATGTGAGAAAAAAAACAGGGATACTCCCCAAAACAAATCTTTCACGTCATGGTATTCCTTCAAATTAAAAGCCACAAATCAGACTTTTCACTATCCCAGTGCAAAACTTTGAGTAGAAACACTCATAAATCCTATTTTGAGCCCCAAAAGGTTTACAACTTACACAGATTGTCTTACTCGTGTCTGTTTACATTTTGTTTTATGTCCCCAGTGCTGAACGCACACAAAATATCATGTGACTGCAGCCCATCGACTCCTGTCATTCTCACTCTCAACAGTCTTAATGCACCAGTGTACATATATGATGACAACTTAATGTGCAGTTGTTGTAAATAGGGGCCTTGTTTTTGTATTGTGACATAGTCCAAGATTTTAACCTGTGGGATCACGAGGGAAAGGAGAAAAAAAATGCAAATGTTTTGGGTTTAGAAGATGTAAAGTGGGGAGGGATTAAAGAAAATTAGGGGGGAGGGTGATTCTTTCATTTGCAAAAAATAAAAAATAAAAAATAAACGAAAGAAACCCTGATAACAGCAGCTGCACACAGTTGAAATAGTTGTAAAACACAAGGAGGAGCTTGATTATTCCAACCAGGTGCTCAAACTTTTTCCCTTTTAGGGCCAAAAACAGAAACTTAATTTAAATGTGGGCCAAAAAAAATTCTATTGTACAATTTAAATGCAAAATTTCACCAAATTAACAAACTTTTTAATTGACTGATTTTCTGCACTGAATGTCCTGCTCGGGCTTTTAATAAAAATTGGGGATCCTACACAGAAAAGGAGCATTCTTAGTCAACAAAAATATAATTTAACAGTATAAAAAGCAATTTATTTTCTGTATTTTGTATTATTTTATTTTGCTGGAAACATCTAAAGGAGCATCTCTGGCCTGGGGATCCAGTTTGAGCACCAATAACCTCCTCATGAATGTTTGAGAGGGAATAATCAAGCACTTTCCAGGGAGTTGAGTTATTTGAACTGTGTTTGGACACCATGTTGTCTTGGTTTGTTGTATAGCGTCTTGCATGTTCCTCCATATATAACTATGTTATCTTAGTGTAGTCAGTAGAGTAGAAACCAGCAAAATATTAAAAAACTGCATCAGCAACACTGTGTTTGTGACTTGATTTGAAATATGAGCTTTATGTCAGAAACTGGTTTGTTCTGGTCCAAGTCTTCACTCAGTCTCTATTCTGTTTGACCTCGTCATGAATGAATGAATGAATGAGTTCCTCCAGGAGTTTAGCTGAAGTGTTTGAGTATGAGCTGTTTCCGCAGCTCCTCTGCCTCGATGTCTCGGTCCTCAGGTCTCTGGTCGAGGCTCTCCGGCTGCTCCAGAGGGTCCGTCCTCTCCAGAGTCCAGGCGTCCAATCCAGACTGCAGGGAGGCGTTGTGGAGAACACAGCAGGCCAGCAGGATGGATGAACTCCTCTCTGGAGAATACTGCAGAGAGCAGGAGAGAGATACAGGTGTTGATGATATTACTGCTCTGTGTGCTACCTGTTCTTTTCAGTTTATATAAGCGACCATGTTGTGAAATTGTCTGGTGACCTGTAAGTATCCTTTGGTGCCGTCCAAACACCTGAATCTGGTCTGGATGGCTCTGAAAGTTCTGTCCACTATCTCATGTGTAGCTGTGTGGGCCAGATTATAGCGAAACTCTGCAGGGGATTCTGGGCAGTCGACAGGGGTCATCAACCACTTCCTCAGAGGGTAACGTCGATCACCTATGAAACAAAAAAAAACAGACAACGACTTTGTTTCTTTTCTGAAACTTCTACTGAACAGAAAGATGTAGAAGTCTGAGATCCTGGTCTCACCCAGCAGCCAGCCCTCCTCTGTGTCCTGCAGCTGTTTGTACAGAGCTGATCTCTCTAGAACTTCAGTGTCTTTGAGTCCACCGGGCCAGTGGGTTTCTGCGCTGAGTAACAATCCTCTGGCATCACAAACCAGCTGACAGCCCACTGAGTGAAAGCCCTTCTTGTTCACATACGATGAGTCTTCACTGTTTGGAGCTTTGATGGTGACCTGGAGATGAAGGCAAAAGGATATGGATCAGTCAGGCTGTCTCATGCATATGTAGAGTTCAAACATGTAAATCCACTGAATCATAACAAACCTGAACACAGTCCAGCACCCCCAGAACTCCTGGGAATCCTGCCACCCTCTGGAAGTCCTGGAAGGACTGCTCTCTGCTCGACGGATCTCTGTTTGAGGAACATGAGAAGACTAATGTTTCTATTGCAATTTCTCTTCCTGAAAATCAGTAGATTATTCCTACAGTATTACAAAGGTGAGCTATGTCTGTGTGCAGTGGAGAAACTTGGTCTCACACCTGTTGAAGGTGATGAACTGGGGAGCTTTCTCCACCAGGGCTTTGGTCACATTGGACACACATCTGGACATAGATGCCTGGCTGATCCCGATAGTATCTCCCATAGATGTTTGGAATGAACCAGATGTGTAAAATCCCAAAGCAGCCAACACCTGGACCTCAGGACTGATGGCTCTGGACCGCTGAGTGCGTCTACAGAGGGCCTAACAGGTGGAAATACCATCTTCAGACTTATAGACAGACATGTTTAAATTTACAGTGAGGTGGCACACACTCACCTCCTTGAGTAACTCCACCAGATACAGGATAAACTCTCTGGGGAAGCCAAACTGCGTGAGGAGGAAATTGTCTGAGACAGAATCCAGGTCAAAGCGGTCCAAAGTCTTATGGCCTCGACCATGTAAGAGAAGATCACAGTCCAGGATGGCTATAGGGATCGCCATGCTGAGGATGATAACAAATATGCCTGAATAAAGTATTGTTATATTCCTATTTGGCATGTTAAGTAATAAAATTTCATGCAGAGGACACATAAATTTCCCCTAAAGCCATTTATTTTGCTTCGATAAGATGTTCTTGCATAGTTTTTAAACCAATTAATCTTTGAGTCATTAAATTTTGTACACATTACTGTAAAAGGTGATCTGATTTTCCATTTATTATCCAGAATTTACATTTAGTTTACGTGCTAAATAGCTAGCGTTAGCTTGCTAGCCAGCATTGAGCTCACCTTATCAGCTTTAGGTGCTCGTGAGGACATCCTATTTAGTCTATTAACACACGAAACTGAATATTTGTAGATTAAAATCAAATAATTATTAATTTATTTTCAATAATTAAGGAAAATGGTGTTACCTTTAGAGAAGTCATGCAGCATTTGGCAACCAAAACAAACCGCAGGAACACATAACCTGCCGCGCACATTCGCAGATTCGACACAGGAAAAAGCCGCTTGGGAATTATACTTAAATCATCATTTTTTCCCACCAAAATCTGTATAGATAATTATAATTTTATATTCTATTGATTGTTTATTAATTTTAAGCACATTGGCTTTCTATTTATCCAGTCTATATGTTTTACACACGCGTTTAAATAAATTGTACGAAAGTGCCTGTGTGAAAGTGCTGCTATCCAAACACGTCGACATGGAGAAGATAAACAGAAAAGTAGCACAGTCGCTGTTGACGTTGTATATATATAAATTGGGCGTGTAAATGTTTGTTAAACGCAGCGTTTTGTGTCATTTTTATTAAACTGATTTGCGTTTAATTGAAGCTACGTTGTCGAGGGACAAGCTAATGTAAGTTTTACCCTTTTGTGATGGTGTGTAAGTGCGTGTTTTTGAGCTAGCTGGCTAACATTAGCAAGAGGCTAACGCTTGTTGGCTAGTGAGTCACCCATCCGTTGCCTGTGCGTCCTCTTTGTGAAACGTTTACGTAGATTAATCATTGATAAAATTACACAATTGGACTAGTTTTATTTATGTTGTTTAGTAGTGTACCTTGTGAGCTGGTTGTCAGTGTTTATAGGTTATTATGACCTCCAAACCTCATTCGGACTAACGTTATTTCATTTAAACGTGGAGGCCTCACTTGCTGACATGTGGCTAAAAACAACATTTAGCATTAATGGGGGTTAAATTATAGTTGTATTTCATTATTTTTAATTATTACTGTATTTTTTATAGCTTTCAGGTAGTAAGTTTTGAAGTGCTTCGTAGCAAAACACTAGATACGTGATAAGAACAGCTTGTTTTGGTTCAATCTTGACATAGTTTTGGTAATTAAGCTGTTAGGTTTAAGACTATTAAGGAGTAAACATATTCTTTGAACATTCACATTTTTTGTGGTTAAGATTTCACCTTTTTTAGCACCTTTTCAAATCAGTAAATACAATTATGAATGCTATTTTAAAAGTAGACTGCACTCTTAACGTTAGACTACTGGAATCATTACTGAAATGGACAGAAACTATAATTGCAATTACAGTAATAACTTCAGTTACTCCAACTAAATGTTGAAAAGTTGCAGTCACAGTTTGGAGTTATACTCATCTGTGATGGGTTGTCTTGTCTGTAGGGTCGTGACAACATGGACGGTGGCCTGAGTCCCCAGGATAAAAAAGACTTGGACAAGTTCATCAAGTTCTTTGCCTTAAAGGTAACAAGCCAGTATAAGTATTTTAATTTTGTGTGTTTTTATGGTAATAATATAAAGATAATAAATGTAACATCTGTGATTATTTGTCTCTGAAGAAACATTTTAACTTTTGTCATGTGTGCAGACTGTCCAGGTGATTGTTCAAGCCCGTCTTGGAGAGAAGATCTGCACTCGCTCGTCCTCATCGCCTACTGGCTCTGACTGGGTAGATTATAACATATAATATATAATATTTAAGCTTTTTTTTACCTTCTGCTGTTGTTATGACTAATTGGATTAACATTTGCTCTGTATATCTTCACATACATGGCTGGTTTAGATTGTTGGTTTTATTCCATAAAGATTTTTAAATGTAAACTTTATATTATTATTACTTTTTTATTGTCATTATAGTTTAATTTGGCCATCAAAGACATCCCAGAGGTGACTCATGAAGCCAAGAAGGCACTGGCTGGCCAGCTTCCAGGCATCGGACGCTCCATGTGTGTGGAGATCTCCCTGAAGACATCAGAGGTAAAATGTTGTAAAATGTCTGTCCAACCTCTTTTTTTTTTTTTAAATGACCTTTTAGAGAACCTCAGACTTTGCAGAAACTTACACTCTGCTAAAACATAACAACAGCATCACTTCAGGTATCAGCTTTACCAACTATGACAAGTTGGCAAGATCTTTGTTTACATCATGTAGTGTACCTGTATCGCTTAGTGAGTCTTAAACATAACATCTTAAAATAATGACCTTTATACACAAATATCACTAGTTTTCATACAGTTTGAACAGTAAAAAAGTGTAATTATTTGTCCTTGCTTGTTTAAAACATTGAAAATATACATTTATTTTTCCAGTTCACTTAAATGTTCTGTCTCTTCTCTCTTCTTCTCTCAGGGGGACTCGATGGAGTTAGAGACGTGGTGCCTGGAGATGAATGAAAAGTGAGTGGATTCTGTTTCCCTTTTGTCTTTTAAAATGTTTAAGTGGCCAAATGGTTGAGGAATGTTCAAGAAAATAAAGAGATAGTCTGACCACAATTTAAATACTTTTTGATACATATCTACACATTTATAGTGGTTGTACTCTGTGAGTGTCAGTCTAGTTTGAAATATCCTGAAGCTGCTGATGTGTGATGAGTGTGTTCACCGTTTGTCTCTACGACAGGTGTGATAAGGATATCAAGGTGTCATATACAGTCTACAATCGTCTGTCTGTCCTTCTGAAGTCTCTGCTGGCCATCACCAGAGTAACACCGGCGTATAAACTGTCTAGAAAACAGGGACACGACTACGTCATATTATACAGGTGAGTGGACTCTACCTGTCAGGTGTCACAGCTGGTTTGATGCTTTAATCTCCCGTCTGATTGCAAACATCTGAGCTGGTTTTTATTTGTGTGATTTTTGCTTATGAACAGTCGACTAAAGCTCATTTTATTTTATTTTATTAAGTCACTCTGAATACCTGTATGTTTATTTTAATGTGTGATATAATTTATCACATGTTTCTGCCTCTTTGTGCAGGATTTACTTTGGCGAAGTCCAGCTGAATGGATTAGGAGAAGGTACGTGTAAACTTAGTTTCTGGAGCTGAATATGGTCATTTTTTGAAAACAAGACTGTTCCTGAGTGTCTTGAGTATAAATCACTTTTAAATGTAAAAAGAAAAACATACATAATGTGCAATACCAAGTGGTTTTCTGATTAAGGGCAACATTTATTGTAACATTAGCTTAAAGGTGCATTTAAAAATGTAATGAATTTAATTGTATTAAATTAGCTAAAATGAATATTTACACTAGTTTGTTGTTTGTGTTTTGTGTTTAAGGCTTTCAGACGGTGCGTGTCGGAGTTGTCGGCACTCCTGTTGGCACCGTCACGCTCTCCTGTGCTTACCGCACCAACCTGGCCTTCATGTCCAACAGGTAACTGACACACCACATGTGAAATGATGCAATCTTCTCACAAAAAAAGCTGATTTGAATTTAACTTTTTGATCACGTTAAGATAATTTCATTTTGCTGTAGAGCTTCATTATTATCTTCCATACAAGTCAAACTGAGCACAACTGGTCATCTGCTGGATTGTGTTCCTCTGCAGACAGTTTGAGCGGTCGGCTCCCATCATGGGGATCATTGTGGATCACTTTGTGGATCCTCCCTGCAGCAGCCAGCGTCCTGCCAACATGGGGCAGCCCTGCAACTACAGGTATCCAAAGACAAGCACTGACATCATCAGCTCCACTGAAAGTTAAACGAGTAACAGACTGTGGCTGCTGTAGTTGAGCCTCAGGCTTGTCAGAAAACAGTTCAGAGCTTTAATTCATCCTGTCGACGTCACACTGGATTCAGCGGCTCTTGGTGACTTATGTCGGCGTTTTCCAGCGTATGACTCAGCTGCATCCTGATGTTTCAAGGCCTTTAAGTGCTTCAGCGGGATTTAGCCTTCAGATTTTTTCTACTCTCCATTATATATAAAAAAAAGTCTGTATGCTTAAAAATAATTGAAGGTTGTTTCTCCATCTGGTCCTCTAAATCACTGTGTGTGTGTGTGTGTGTGTGTGTGTGTGTGTGTGTGTGTGTGTGTGTGTGTGTGTGTGTGTGTGTCCAGAGCTCCGGATGAAGATGATGGAGGACCGTTTGCAGGAGTTCAGGACTCTCAGGAGGTTTGCACCACCTCCTTCTCCACCTCTCCTCCCTCTCAGGTGAGAAGACTCCTCCTCTCTGTCTCCTTCTTATCCTGTGACTTCTCTTTGCTTTCATATCTATTTTTTATTTCACTCTCTCTTTTCTCTCCTTGTCTGTTTTCTTTCCTCTTGTCTTTTTATCGTATGTTTATATGTGTGTGTGTGTGTGTGTGTGTCTTGGTATTATCTCAGTGTGTGTGCACACTGAGTCCTTCGCCCTCTAAACTGTCAAAGCCCGTCCCCCTGGACAATCTGCAGCTGCCGGTGGCCCCTGGACTTGTCACTCACACTGTGAGTCTTTACTGGCCCCTGTGGGAGTGTGATGTGTGTTTCACACCGTGAACTCAACGACACTGTTGATCACTCAGATTTTTATTTGTTTGAGGGTGTGTTCTCCTGGTTTGCATCACTTTTTTTTTTTGTAAATCATCCCCTTTCACCTGTGTTTGGAGCTCCATCACTTCAGCCACAGCTTTTTTTACACTGTAGCTCCTGTTTGCTGCAAACACCAGACCTGCTGCATCGTAATGTTTCATCACCTCTGTGAAATGTGTCGTGTTCATCTTTTGCATCTCAGTGCACAACTCTGATGTTCTGACACACAAACACCCTGAAACTCTCCGTGTTTTGTGTTTAACATCCTGTCTTCCTTCTGTCTCTGTCTCTCTTCAGCTGTATGCCTCCAGGTTATCGTACCAGCCTGCAGCTCCAGCAGAGATTTGTCACCCTGCTGTCAATCCAAACCAGGTGAGACATCACGCAGTCACCAGTCAGCTCACTCAGATGATCATCGCAGAGTCTGACTGACTGACATGAGCTGGACTTCTACACTGATGAGCCACAACATTCAGAACAAAACAAAACATTCTACATTTCTTTTCTGTTTGTATTTGTTATCACTCTGCTCAAACTCTGTCCTGTTTCTTCCTTCTCAGATGATGCATGCTGGGAAGGAGGGCGGGGTCGTGCTGGTTCCTGCACAGCCGGTTCATGGAGCTGACGCCCATCTGGTGGCAGAACACGCCCCCAACACACCTGGCAGCAGGTAAATCCATCCTGACTTCACCTCAGCAGATTTGAAGTGATTTTTTAGTCCGACTATCTGTCAGATTATTTACATATTAGCACGTTTTTGCTAAAACTGAACCTTAAACCAGATGTTCTCCCGTGTTTCCTCCCAGCGGTGATGATGACGGCCTGTCACAAAGTGGAGAAGGAAGAAGGGATGAAGGCAGGAGGAGCGTTTCTCCCTCCGACCCTGTGGAGTCGCTCAACGCTTTCACAAGGAAAATCGGAGCCTTTGTTAATAAACCGAGCACACAGGTAAATCACATGACTCACACACGTGGACCTGTGATTCAGAGTGAAGAGTCTGAGCTTTGAGGTTTGGGTTTGTCTCTTTGTCAGCTATTCAGTGCAGCTGTATTTCATTGTGTGTGTGTAGATAACTGCAGCCAGTCTGGATCTGCCATTTGCTGCATTTGCCCCGCGAGGCCTGGACTCAGAGGAGAACGACCCCATGGTGACGTATCATTTATTATAATGAAGACTGTGAATCTTTTCTTTATGCAGCAGAATGCTTTATAAAGCATATATATAAAGTCCAGTTCAGACTATTGTACACGTGTGTGTGTGTGTGTGTGTGTGTGCAGGTGCAGCCTCCAGACTCCCCCCCTTGCCCGTCGCCCCTGCAGGCCAGCCTCCACTCTCAGGGCTCCGAGGGATCAGGGCCACAGGACGACTTTGTGATGGTCGACTTTGTACGTTTTCAACTGTTCACACTTCTCACTAGTAACATATAGGAGCAATATTTAATGACAAAAAAGGAAAAATATCTATTATAGAGATTACGGTACATGCTACCCATTCACCTGGAGTCTTGACTGATGCTGTTGACAGATTTGTTGTCTAAATTTGTCCTAAATGTCTTCTGGAAATGTCAAAGAAGTCTAATTTGTGGCCACCTGAGATGTTTGGACGAAATTTAGACGCTTACTCTTTATTCTCAACTTTAAATGTTTAAATCCTCAAAGAAAATAGACATTTTGTTTGGTTTACTTAATCACCTTCCTGCAGAGTTTGATGACACAGTTAAATTGTAAATCTGTAACTGTTTGCGAAGTTAAAATGAGCGTCTTTGTGTCTTTCTGCAGCGTCCAGCCTTCTCCAAAGACGACCTGCTGCCGATGGATCTGGGAACTTTCTACAGGGAGTTTCAAAACCCTCCTCAGCTGGCCAGCCTCTCACTACACATCAGCTCCCAGTCGATGGCCGACGACCTGGTAACACACTGCTCGTTTTGTGGCCATTTTGAAAACTGAGTCATGTTTGGAACAGAACTGTTTAAACTTTATTAGTAACAGGATTTTTTTTACTTGTGTCTGCAGGACTCGCTGCCGGAGAAACTGGCCGTTTATGAGAAAAACATCGATGAGTTTGATGCGTTCGTGGACATGCTCCAGTAGAGGAGTGAAGAGAAGTCTGGAGGGAGAGGAGGACTGCATGTGAGCAGAGACTCAATGGACGATGGCACATGAAGCAGAAGAGAGAGAATGAAAGGGACAAGCAGGATGGAGGCCCTGTAGTCGTGTTTTCTGTTAGAATCAAACTAAATCACGTTTTAATGTGAAGCTCATTTTCTCACGTTTCCCTCTCTTCCCTTCCTGCACAGCTGGCTCACCTCACTTGTACATATCTTCCCCTTCACTGTAAATACTGTTACCTCCTCTGACACTGGCACACAGCCCTCTCTGATCTGATAGTATTAATCCAAATGAAACATCTTATTTTGTATGTGGCACAAATCTGCTCTCGTCGTCAGTGTTTAATCAGGAACTGAATCAGATGATCGTGTGTTTTTCTCTCAAAGACAGACTGCCTGCTCTCGTTCTAGTGAAACTGTAGCTCACTTCCTCCCTGCTGAACACTACGAGCCTCTTTCATCATATCTGAGCTAAAGCTGAAAGATCAGAGATGTAACTCTAAAAAAATCAAAACACCTGTTGTGTAACGGACTTCAGGTGAGGCTGTTTCTTCAACTCAATCCTGAAAAGCTGGTCTTTGCAAATAAATTGCACTTCGCCTTCCAGTGGAGACTAGTCCTTTCCAAACGATTGTTACAGCTCAGAAATGTCCTGCTTTGCATTTCATAAGTGAGAGTCCGTGTAGTGGAAGCAGCAGAGGCTTTGCTGCCTTGCTCAGAAGCAGTGTGTTCATTCACCTGAGCCAGGTGTTTCCCAGCTGGTCTGGGGATTAAACTGCTGACTTCAGCATTAGAAAATGGCCCCGATGGAAATTGAAGTGAATTAACTTCTGTTTTATGTGTAAAGAAAACTTCTGTGCTGAATCGACTCATCGAACGACACTCAGGTGGAAGTTTGTCAGACAAATACAGACTGAAACAAATACAGACCTGCAATAAGTTCCAGCTTTGTGAAGTTTACTGCTTTTGTTTTAACTTCAGGGTCATTTTGGAGGTTGTAGGGTTTTTTGTTGTGCTGTTTTTCTTTAAGGGGAGACGCCGGTAAAAGAGTTCAACTGCACCACAAGCTACAACCTCCAAACCGACCTGAAACACCTGCCTGATAACCCAGATTAATGCAGACCACTTTAGTTTTAGCCACATGATAGACTTGCAACTGAGTGTGTTCACTGTAGAACAGGTACATGTGTATTTTGGGGGGTTTTAGGTGGGACGAACAGATTACAAACTGTCTACAAAAAGCACCAGGGTCACCATGACTGTTTGAGTTTGGTTAAAAGCTTTAACTTTCTTTGCTGTTGGTCTTGATGTCCCAATAAAGCATGGCTGCTCTCATGTCTGTCAACAAACGCCTGTGGCCACCAGTTCCTTCCTGAAGCTGCTGCGTCTTCATGACTGAATCAAGAAATTACAGCGAATCATTTCTCAGAATTCTCAAATGGAATTTTATTGGTAGTTTCTGGAATCCCATCACATACCTGCAGGACTGCAAAGGGTCAAAACCATAAAGTTAAGAATATGGTAGCACGCATTTTACAAATACTCTACAATTTCACTTCCCTCAACAGTTAATGTTCCTCCGACTTGTCACTCGCCGTGCGGCCGTGACCAGCTACAGATTATTGCTCTTCTCATCTGAGAGCCCCTTACGCTGCTACCTTAAGGGCTGAGAACCGTTCAGCAAGCATTTCTTCTTCTTCAAACTTGTTTCATATTCTGTCAACAGCTATCTGGAAGGCTATGGAGGAAAGCTGCTTAAATCAACGTCGACTCTCCCTGACAACAAAGATGTAAATTTCCTAACTATTTATATTTTCTAGAGTTAGCCACTTAACATGCCGTTTGAAAAACAAACCCTCTGCGCTGTGGGGCAGGCGGAGGCCGTCCTCCCCCCCGCCCCCGCCCACCAGATAGCACTGGGAACACTGAACGAGAAAAGAAATAAAATAAAAATAATTAAAAAAAAGAAAAAAAAAAAAGAAAATTCACAGGAGACAGGCAGTGATCGCCCGGTGTGCACTTCGACCTCATTCAACTGTTCAGTCCACTAGAAAGTCCTGTCCCCGTTTCTCCCACTGCGGCCCCTCTGAGCCGGACTGTCCAATGAGTTTCTGCTGGGCGACGTGGAGAATGAGTCCCTCTGGGCATGAAGTCAAACATCAGGGAATGGTTGGAAACAAAACGTCCAGATAGGAGACAAGTGACGGATGAGACGGGGATGACGGACACTTTACGCTCATTCCCACTTCGTTGGATACAGGGTGAAAGTCTTTGAGGTGGATAGCCAATGTCCTCCATCGTCATGTTCATCCAACCTGCTCCCCCCGTCGGCTGAATATAGGCAGAGTTATGTAGTAGTAGTTTTGAGGGTGGAGGTGTTAGGGTGAAGCCGGCGTCCATACACACTACAGATCAGAGCAGGAGGAGGAAGAGGGAGTGTATGGAGGAGATCCAGGAGCTCGACTTTTCTTCATGGGCTTTTTTTTGTTTTGTTTTAAAGAGTGGGGAGATGACCGAGGGTGGAGGCTCAGGCAGTGTTCAGTAGGTCCTGTATGGCTTTCTGCTGCGTCTCGTTCAGTGTTGATACACACTGTGTCCATAGTCCTGCTGAAACCTGAGGGACAGAAGAAAAGAGTCAACCTCTGAACACTCCACACCTTCTTTTAAGCCACTTATACACTGAATGTTAATGATTAAATTAATCTGTTTGAGGCTGAATTTGTAAAGTGGAAGCTGCAGCTGTGATCCAGATCCAGGTGTAGGTTCTCGTTATGTCTCACCTGTACTTGACGGATGACGTTTGCCAGCCGTTTGCTGCATGCGTCTTCACTCTTAATCGACTCATTTGCGACTCCGTCGGCGATGATGAGGAAAATTTTGGGAAGGTTGGAGTTGTCTGGGCCGAGGACGATGGGGTTGTTGCTGTGGAGGGAGAACATTCAGATCGTTTTTCATCCCTTTTGTTTAAAAAAAATGTTTCAGAGGTGTTTCGACTGAAAGCGGGTGGGCTGAAATGATGTGCAGGTACCTTTCAATGAGGTCACACAGGAAGTCGAATGTGTGCACCGCCTCCTCTTTGTCCTCGTTGAGTGGCAGCCAGTTGAGCCAATGGGGAAGGATCTCGTTGACGTTCACACACTCCGGCCTGAACCTCATGACCTTTCCGACAGCAGAGATGCAGTTCTCTGTGGCGTTGACGTTTTCTTTGGAGCGTGAGTCGGCAGCCTGGATGACTCTGACCAGCATGGGGATCGCCTCTGAGTCACAGGGAGAGAAACACATACATGAGGTTAACCTGAAGCAATAAACTACCGACAATGTGTCAGAAGAAGACTACGTTCAAACCTCTGGGGCTAAAAAAGGGAACATGGAAGCGTCCCAAAGCCAGTCAGTCTCCAGTTAAAAATACCTCTGAGACAATAAACAGTCTGATATCTTTAGCTCATTTCCCTGTCGAGAAAACTGTGTATGGGGGTTAAATTTGTACAAACTCAATCATTTAAACGGTAAAAAAAAAAAAATCCAGTGTTGACATCATGTTGGCTTCCTCCACTTTGTAATATAATGTCTAAGTTAAAGACCAGACGTACCTGTGCAGAAGGGGCGGTAGTTTTCTCCTCCATACTGAGCCATGACACCAACGCCGTAGGCGGCCGCCTGCCGAACCTCAGGGCTCGAGTCACCCAGTGACTGCACCATCGGTCGCAGGAAGTACTCTGCGTATTTGAAGGAGGAGGGGCTGCAGTGCTCCACCACGTCGTCAAAGATGCACAGACCCCACTGTCTGTCGGCCCACGGCCTGTTGGGACACTGAAGACAAGCGAGACGAGGTCAGTTTCTGTTCAATGTGTCACCGACCAACAGCACATCTGTTACTTAATAATACATTAAAGTTAACCAATAACAGGCAAATATTCTGATATTTTATTTCATTTTTCAGCAAAATCATCTTTGTTTCCAGCCTCTCAAACAATTTATTTGTCATTAATGATATTTAATCATATGTTATATTAATATTACTGTCAAGGTCTGTAGTGAGTTATTCATTTTCCTTTAATTATACCATAAATTATAAAGAAAACATTCAACTGAATGAGTTGAATTTCAGATTTTTTTCTCATTCTCATAATGCATTCCAAACATTCTGTCATTAATGTGTGAAGTTTGTGCTAAAATTATTAATCAGTAAAAAATCTGCAGTCAGTTAAAAAGGTGAATGAATGGAGTCAGACAAATTCAACACTCTGACACCATCTAGTGGCCATTCTGTAACAAAACAATTATCAAATCATGAATCACGGCTGATCTGACAACAGGAAGTACTCACTATTAGCTGGACGATGAGCTGCAGCAGCTGTTCAAACCACGGCAGCACCTTCTCTTTGTAACTACTGAACACTGAGTGCAGGATGTCCGACACTTTGGTCAGGATGTACACATCATTCTCATCCTGTGGGGAGAAAAAATGTATTTATTCTCTCTTCTTTGCTTAATATAATTGAGTTTTAACATTAACTGGACAAAATTTCAGCTCATGCTGCAAATATTTACCTCGTCTTGTAATGTTTCCTCCACCTGCTCGTCATAATCTTCATCCTGTCTCTTAGCTGCGAAGGACAAAGACGTTTTTAAACACAGACTCTTTCCTTGTATTGTCTGACTGTCATTGCCAGAGAAAAGTTTATTTTAAAGTCGTAAAAAGTCTCACCTTGTCTGAGCTCCTGGTTCTTAAAATGCTCCTCCAGTTTTCCTTTCAAGATGCCGCCCAGCTCCTCAAAATGCTCGTTGTTTAAACAGCCGTCACCCATCAACTCAATGCACTGAAGCAGAAAAACATAAACTCCCATCAGTCTCAAGTTTCTAAATGATGTCACACACATCAAATGTTCTGTGAAAAGGGAAACGCAAACAGGAAGCACACGAGAAAAGAAACGTTACCTTGGCGAAAGAGTGCATGATCTCTGACAGGACGTCGGAGTCGGGCTCAGTGCCGATGGCCTTGATGAGAGCGTCACACATGAAGTGCCACATCTGGGTGAGATACTCTGCTCCTCGAACCCGCGCACACTCCAGCAGCAGGGGCATCGACTCGGCTGCTGCCACCCGCACACGTGACACCGTCAAGGAAAAATGCCTTGAAACTCTTCATTCTTTTATATTCCCTTTTCCCAAGTCTGAACTGTCCTTTTTTAAGTATTTGGGATGTTTTCTATTCAAATAGCAGCAACGTTAAAAGGATATCATCATGGAAGTAGAACTTCAGCAGAGGAACCATCAGCTTCACCACCTGCTCCGTGTACTCCACAAAACCCTCCTTCAGCTCTTTGGCATAACACACCTGGAACAAAACACAGAACATCTCACTGAAGCACCAACGATGACTTCAACAGATTAAAAACAGGTTGACAGTCGCTTTCACACCGTGCTGCCTCAGTTTGGCAGAACATTCATTCATCTCTGCTCTGCTTCTTCTGCTGTGGTGAACAACTCACCAGCATCTGGCAGGCGGTGGCCTTCTCCTCCAGGCCGGCTGTCTTGATGCCAAAACTCTGCTGGTCTCCCAGGTTGACAAACTCCCAGCCGTCATCCTCTGATATGTTCTCCATGTCCTGAGCTGCGACAGACGGACAGACATGCAAACACTTGATACAAAGTGAAGTTTGAGCCACAGATGTGAGATCAAAGCCGATCAATGGCTTTTAAAAACACCTGCAGACTGTTAGTCGTCCACAGTTCAGAAGCTCTGTTGTGTTACTTACTGTCCAGCAGGGCGACCTCCGGCTTGATGGAGGCGGTCTTCATCAGGGGGCCCATCACCACAGGCAGGTACTGCTGAAACTCCTTCCCCAGGATCTTGCACATTCTGGCCCAGGCTGAGATCATGTATGAGATCTGCACCGCAGACAAAACATGACAGGTTCAATATGAAGCAACAACAAAAATCAAGAAAACACGACAGCTCAAAGGTGTGTTTGAGTCTTTCACCTGAGGATCATCGTCCTCCAGGTCATTGAAGTCTGTCTGGGTTTTGAGGAGCAGCTGCATGACAGCAGAGGCGTCTGGCATGAACTGGTGACAGAACAGGAAAGAGAAGGACCGATGTGGTTAGGTTTACACAGAAAAAGGCTTCACATCTGAGTTTCAGGTCTCAGTGGATCATCTGACCACATCCTGTGCAGATGTACCTTCTCCTTGCCGACAGCCAGTCCGATGAGGCTGATGCACTCGATGGTCTTGCCACGGAGCAGCCGGAGCTCCTTCTGCACCGCGTTCTCCACGATGTGTTTGAGCGAGGGCATGAACAGGTCGTAATATGGCACAAACTTCTCCTCAGCCGTGTCTGCCACCGAGGCGATGGACGTCACCACCTGCTCCAGCACCAGTTTGGTGCCTTTCTGGATCAACTGGGAGGGAAAAGAGGACACGCTTACTGAACTGGCTGACAATGAGACAACAACACTGAACTGTGAGTCCGGCCTCTTAGCTGAGACTGATGGGGCCTTAAAGAATGCCACAGATTTATCTTTAGCTTTGATTTTACTGTTTTGCAGTGTAAAGAGTCATTTGTACCTCCTGCAGCTTGGCCACCATGATAACATGAAGGTGCTGGACCAGGCTGTCCAGGTAAGGGATCAGCAGTGATTTGGGACAATCCTCTGTGAAGTTGATGAGGGCGGCAGCAGCGTGCGCCTGCACCCGAGGGTTACTCTGGTCCTCCATGGTCTGAAGCAGGGCTGAAATGACCTATAATAGGAGGCGGATGCAGGGTGAGAGTCAGAGCGGTAAACATCTGCTTTGGTCACAGCTCAAAAAAATCAACATGCATCATTTTAGATTAAAGAGGTGCATCTAATAAAGTGGAGCTTCAGGTAAGTTCTCTTGATAAATGAACACATGAGTGCTTCAGCTGAGATCTCTGCTTGCTCAGATTTGCTAATCTTTTCATAATTTGTGATCAGCTGAATGACATGAGAATGTCGCCTTCGAGACCAAATCATAAAAATAAATCAGCTAAGAACTAAAATCCTACAATCTAACAGTATCTTTTTCTTGGTCCAGACAAAAGGAGCTGAACATCAGGTGTGAAAGCTCCTTTACTAACCTTGTCATGGAACTTCTTCTGGAAAGTTGGAGCAAAGTCTGTGGCCATTTGTCCGATGGCGTTGCAGGCAGCATAGCGCACCCTTGGGTGCTGAGGAGGGAAAGGAAAGCAAAACTTAAAGCAACAATTAAAAAAAGGTCCTGTACACCAGTTCTGTAAAATTAGTTACCATGTGAGCAAAGTAAATAAATGTGACAGAATAAAAAAGACTTGGTTTTCTACTGTCCGTCCATCACATTGTGTTCTCTTAAAGTCATTATAAAACATAAAGCAGGCAGCCTGAGTCTGCATGTGCAGAGTTTCTCTACTAAACAGTCACGCTTAGGTTGTTTTTCTTACAGGATCGGAGCAGAAGAGGAGGACAAAGCTGACGATCTCTTGCAGGATGGCCTCCATCTGCTGGTGGCAGCCCTCCCCGATGGCAGACAGCGCCATTAGCCCCGCGTGACGGTACTTCCAGTCAGCTGTAGACGGAAGTAGCCGTAATTAAAATCAGGATTACTTGCTTAAGCAGGCCTCGACTTAGAACAACTCTGACATGACACCGTTTGCAGTTTATCTCCTATCATCAGTAAGTTTACTCACGGTTCTGCAGCATCTGCATGATGTGCTGTTTGATCATCGGCAAAATGATCTTTCCTCCCAGACCACAAGCGATTCTGTCGAGAGCGCTCTCCCCAGCCACAGCGTTACTATCAAGAGACAAGGAAGAAAAAAAATCACTCACACACAGACAAGTATGAGGAGCACATTTTCAAACAGTTGAGAAGTTTTTCATAATGAGATTTTCTAGCAGGATTTCTTTTTCTCACATTTTTTCTTTAGCAAGAGTCATTAAAGACATCCTTAAATAAAACACTGCAAAACACACTGCAAACATTTAGTTATCTTTCTCATTTAGAAGCTCAATAGTTATTTATCTTTTGTTTAAGGACAGCAGGCTTTACCTGTCGAAGTCATCATCCTCCAGCTCGTCAGCCATTGCCCACTCATCATCATCCTCGAGGTCCACCATCATAGCCAACATCTGGGGCACTGAACGTCACACAAACAGCACAGATGTCTCAACAAGTCTACAAAAACTCTTTAGGAGCCCAGAGTTTATTATGGGAACAGGTAAGAGTAATGAATAGATGTTTGACCGAATCCTCACCACTCTGAGCCACGATGGCCGTGTGTTTCCTCAGCATGGCCGCTGCAGTCTCAGATAAGGTGACGATGACTTCTAGCGCCAACTGCCTCTGCATGTTTGTCAGGTTGGTGTCTGCACAAAGCTGGAGTGACATGAGATGTTGCATTTAGATCTTTGAGTTAAACTAACTGAACACTTAAAAAAAAATAATGCAGTGTCAACATGTAATGTGTGTCTAAATGTAAATCTGATTATTTTCACACTTTTTCATGCAAAACTAAGCAGTCGTTTATGAAAGCTTTGTGCAAATAATTGTTTGTGCAAGAGTATTTTTCTAAGAGGAAAACAATTCAAAACAGACTGAAGTTCAAGCACTTTTGGTGCATCATGAGTTTTAAATTAACAGCAGTCAGTTCATACTTTCCATCAGGGTGCTCTGTGACTCACCTTCAGACAGAGCTGCAGGGTGGCCTCCAGGTTGGGTCTCAGGTATTTGGGTGCTGTGTCTGCAATTTCCACTAAGGACTTGAGCACAGAGTCATCTCCCTGGTAGCATGACTCATTCACTGCCTGATTACAAACAAAAGAAGCTGGGGTTAATGTTGCTAATGCATTTATTCACTAATTGCAAGCTGCTCACGCTGAATTGACACCATGACAGCCACAATCTGAGAGCTTAACCTCCACCTCCATCAACATGAGTCACTGGCAGAGAAAACTCCCTGCACACTGTTGCAATACAGTTTAATTAGTAATCTGGAACAGCTGTTGAGGAATGACAGCAGGACTCAGCATGTTCAATACAACCAACATGATCGAGACTGATTGCTCATTTAAAAATAAACCTGTTCACTTAGATGAGCAACTTACTGTCTCATTCTGTTTGCAGTTTGTGAACAGAACTTTACTTTTGTTCTTGTTTTATAACAAAATGCAAACAGTCTCCTCTCCACATGTCCTGACAAGGTGTGATAAGACGTGCTACAGCTCTCAATTACTGCAAACAAGCAGCTAGAAAGCACCAAGCATCTCTTAGAGTTAACTTAAATCTTCAGATAAGCTTTTGTTTTTACTTTCCATATACTGAGTTTATACAAACATATCAATACAATATAGATTAACAAGACCAAACTTTCCAAAGCAACCCTAAGTTTAAGTAACTCAGAGTATCCTCATATTGACCTCTTTGGATTAGCTAATGCGGCTACATTACACTAATAGACATGCAACATCTATCTTGTTTTAATGCTCTCAAGAGATTCACGCACAAACTCTCATGTACTTCTTGAAAGCCATTACTGGTGTTAAATGTTACTTAAAGTATCACAAAACACTGTTCTGTGCAGCAGGTTCCCGAAGCTTGAGGTCAGAGAGCACTGATTTCTAATGGAGAGGTCACTGTGTGTTACATGAAAGTCGATATAAAAAATCCACTCAAGGTAACTCAGGAATGTGAGCCAGTTCAGCAGGCAGACAAAGACACAAGGTCCTTGTGTCTTACCTGCAGGATGCCTGGTAGCAGGTCAGCAAAGTGCTTCAGCAGCGCTGTGTTGCTTTCGTTTGACAGAACGAAGGACGCAGCAGCCCGAGCTGCCAGAGTACGAATCTGAGGAATAATGTGAAGAAAATTAAATATTAATACATGAATGGAGCAGTCATAAAATCAGGAATTATCCCAAATCAACTCTGTTCGGGTCTCACCTGTGGGTTTGCCTGGTCCTGCATGCACTGAACAAGCATGCGCTTGATAACTTCCATATAATGCTGCTGCTGGTTTCCAAAGATTCCTGGGAAGTTCCTGAAGAGGTGAGACACACACACACACAACTGTCAGCCACCAGCACTTCTGTCTAGTAAATGAACTTGGATCATGAAACTTTATGGCCAAAATAAAAGATCCTGTGTGAAGTGAACAGGATCTCACCAGAATATGTGCAGGGCAGCCTCTCGCAGGCCGACATTGTCAGAGTTCACAGAGTCAAACAGAAACTTGAGCAGCTCTGGCCACTGGTTATTTCCATCATCATCTGCATGAGAGACATCACAATCAAAGATTATTAATGTTTTTTATTAAAACTGCAATTATTTATAACACTGGTTTATCAATAAATCATCCCTCAATTACAATCACCCAACACTGTAATGAATCTACAGCATCTAACACAACAGTGAATAAAAAAAGTACCATTTTTGTCTAAATCACTACATAAACTAACAGAGTAAAACGTAATGATGCTGGTTAATTATTTCCAAAGCAGCCCCGCTGTAAAGAGTCTCATGATCAGCCTTACCGATGAGGTTGCGGGAGAGCTCGGCTGCAATGTCGCAGACCTTCTTGCGGATGTTTGGCGCGGTCTCCTGTTGGATGCTGGTCAGCAGCTCTGTTTTGATGGCTGTCTGCATCTCCAGGGTCAGGCCCGGGTAGATCTCCTCGAAGGACGATGACAGGAGCCGCCGCAGCAGCACTGCTGCCATCTGTTTGACCTGAGTGGACAAAAACGCTGGTTTTAACATGTCATGCTTCTGAAACAAGAAGACTAGTAACAAATTCTGTCACACTTCTGACGAGTCGGATCAATTCTGCTTTGGCAAGGCAGAAAGGCTTTTATAGTTTTGATCTGAGCCCAACATAATCATAAATCAGTTCATACTACAGTCATCATTTGGGCTTATTTTCAAAGTTTACAATCTCATCTCACATGGTATTATCAAGTGTCACAGGACAAACAGTCTGATTAAAGCTGCTTCACATGCACGGAACATTTAGTGAAATAAACTTCAACATTTTAATCAATGGTCACTAAAAAAAAACTACACAAGTGAAACCTTAAGCATCTCAGAAAGGCAGAGTCACTCTCCATGGGCAAAACACCTCTCTCCCTGCTCCCATTTCAAGACTCTAAAAATATCGGCCTTGAGGTAAAGACAAGGAGAGGAAGCGCGAGGGACCGAGCAGCTGGTGGACTCAGAGTAAATACAACTGCCAAAATGCCAAAACCGTGACTCATAACAAGCCCTAATGTCAGACTGTGGGTGAGGGCCTGCATGTAATGGCCGGAGTCCATTCTTAAAATGCCATCCATGTATCACCTTTTCAAAGATTTTGCAGTAATGTGGACAGCATTCACATCAATGACAAGATGCACCGCCCTTATAACGAAGCCTGGAAGAATTCTTGTTTTTAATTGGCTGGCAGGTATCTGTTATACATGTACAGCAAGACATCTCAAACAAAGAAAAATAACTTAGAACCTAAAAAAAAACCCCCAAAAAACATAAAACTTTAAAGGCAAACCATTAGATAATCTGACAAATTTTAAAAATAATGATTTCCTTTCACTGATTTTAATGTTTCCCCTCACTCAGGCTGCAAGGCCTGCACATGTCATGCCACAGACATGTAAGTATTAAGTGTACAAACCTCCTCTGCAGCAGATGCATCTCTGACGGCCTGCAGCAAGAATGTGATCTTATTCTGACCCGGAATGGTGTCATAGGTATCCTGCAAAGAAAAGTAATGGACATTGGTCAGGACTTAACATGTCACGCCACGTGGTGCATACAGATGTACCATTTCAGCACTGTGAAAAAACAGTTTTAACAGCAAGAGTCTGTCATGTCCACTTTTTTTTGCAGTCACAAAGTAACAGCATTTCATACATGCCTGTGATTCCACACATGCTATGTGACATTTTTCACTGAAACATGTGCTGAGATTGTTTCAGAAATGTTCAGAACTACATTAATCCTTATGGATAAAGTATTAATATGGGTGTGGCTTTCCAAAAAATCAGTTTACTTCTTGTTTTTTAATAAAAGCATCAAAATCCTCAGGCTGTAGTCTGTTTAACCTGTAGGTCAGATTTAGCAGGAGAAGAAACAGAACCAGTATCAAGAGCTATATATCATAAAGACAATAAGTAAAACAATTAAATTCATGTATTATTCATTATATCTCTAAGATCTTTTACCATGTTATTATTATGAAACAGTCAAATCTTCACATTGAATCTTGCAAAGGAGAATATTTGACGAACATGATGAACTGAGTGCTGCATATGTTTCGGCCTTCATTGCTCCTGAGCTGCTTCACTGGCATTGCTTTCTGAGGATGCAGTGGGACTTTGGGTGTGTGCTCTGAAGAAGATCATGTGTAATTGTCACAGTAAACAATGAACTTGGTTTCTTAATTAGATGAAAGAATTAAAAGACCCACCGACAGATTACCAGAAGGATAAACATGTTTATGCAAACCTTAAATGGATTTCTTGCATTCTTCTTAAAGTGCACAAATTTGCATGACAAAAAACGGGGCAGGGGGGAGCATCATTGTTGCAACGGGACCTGATTTCTCCCAATAATCTGGTTTCTTGGGCTCCCAGTGGCTCAGTATCTCAGTCTACCATAAATCAAGTAACATGCAAGCACCTTTCAATAAACATTAAGTTATCACAGCACGTTTTCAACAGCAAAAATGTCCAATAAATATAGCAAAAACTCCCAATTACTTAAGAGGAAAACCAGCAACAGCTGCATTTAACTACTTCAACCTCAAGACAATGGTGGCACTTCAAATTAAAGATTACTGCATGACCACCCCTCTCATCATGTCTTGAATGGGGTTAACGGATCTAGACATGTACAAATGATTAGTAACTGCAGACTGTAGCTGTTTAAATTTGGCTTTTAAGTCCTGTACAGATAGATCAATTCCCATTGTGTGTGTAAGACAGAAAGGGAGAGTTTCTATAAAGGATGAATCCCGATGAGCTTAGCATCGCGGCAGACAGTCTGTGGTTTACAAAGGAAAACGCTGACTGCCAGAGAGGGATGTGTGTGATAAGATTCAACCACCTCATCCAAAACTCGGCTGCTAAAGAGGTAAACCGTGGTAACAATGCTTTGCCGCGACAAGAGCCTAATCGTGGTGGGAAAAAAGTGAATAGGCCAGCTACACTGAACCCAAACAAACCCCTCAGAGAGAAACTAATCCAGAGAGGAGGGATGACCTGAGACGATCTTTGGAGTGACGCAACTGAAACTGAGATAATTTGCCTCATATGTATCATTCAACCACACCAAGGGAAGGAAACAGCACGTTTTAAAACAACTGAGCCAAACACACTTTTGGATAAATTGACTGAAGGCCATTGCATAAGCACTGCTAACATGGCTCGCCCTCTGAATGAACTTCCCCTCTTCCTCCATCTTTAACTAGCCCACTGTCATTTTATTGCTCATCATCACACCCAGCAACATTTATATCGGCATTAAATTCTCCTAATTCCTGTTTTTTATTGTCTTTAAGCAGCCCACTCTTCCCCAGCGCTAGCATGTTAGCTAATGAACCTAGCAACATTGTAGTAGCCCCTTAGCATCATGCTACTTCCTGTAATACTCTAACGTTACTGGCTAAATGGGTAGCCTCACAGTCAGTTAGTGATTAAAAAAAATGGACGCAACAAACAAAACATTTCAATTTTAATCAAACCGACTGACAACGACACAAACAAAACACATCAGCGTTCAACCACACAGTGTCACGACTTGTTTCGTATCAGTAAGATCTACATTATGTCCACATAACTACGCAACATGGTGGGGGCAGTTAGCGTTAGCCGACTGGTGGCTCGGTGTCGGCTTCACTTTGCACGTGGGCTACCGAGCCTGACGTGAAAGCTCACTGCGCGCGCGGCCAGATTGGACAGCTAGCAGCTATTAGCCGTTGCTAACCCAACCGCCCCGCTTTCTACGCTCGCTAAAACTTGTCACGCGCGTACACGGCCCAACAATTTCGTCTCTCACCTCCGCTTGTTTCCTGACGGTGTTGTCAGGGCTCATCAGGTTACCCAGCAAGAGGTAGAACTGCTGCTGTTCCGCCATTGCAGTGAGATCCAAAAAGACCAGCCGGGTGGAGAAGCGGCGAAATGAGCCCGGCAGCCCCTGCTTAGGTCACACAATGCTGCTGTCACCCCATTGGTCCGATTTATCAACTCTACTCGCCGCTCATTGAACCAGACAGCTGGCGCAAACGCTTGTGATTGGTTGACAGGGGTTCTAAGCGCTGATTGGATGGAGGGGACGCCGGAAAGTGAATCTGTTGTTCTTATTAGCTCGTGGGGAATTACCTAAGCGCGGGAAATTGCTTTATCAGTGTGCGGAAAATAAAAACAATGTAATGCTATTGGCATGCATGTTATCAGTGGTGAAAGGTAACTGAGTACATTTACTTAAATACTGCTCTTAAGTACAATTTTGCGTTTATAAAATCGCTCTTCTTTGCAGATTAAGCTTCATCTGATACAGCTGCAACACTGCTCACTGATGCATCATTGAGCTAATAACGGGTTTTTTACTTGTAATCAATTATTATAATACTTTGGTATTGGTATATCTATATTTGATACAAGTAAAGAAATCCATTACTGCCGTGTCTGTGACTTCAAAAGTGTAGCTGTTACCAGGATTTTATCAATATTGTGATCATCAGTCCAAGACCACCACTCTAATTTCATTTTTTAGTAACTTCAAACTATAAAAGTAACCAGGCAAGTAATTTTTAAAAAATATGACATCTTTGATATCTTAAATTAATCTAATTTATCCGATTCATGATTTTTAAACAGAGTTTGTTTACAGCTTAATCTTATCAATGAAATGCAAAAGAGCGCTGTACCAGCAGATGGCAGCAAAGATTTTTGTACAGCTTTTATTTTTATCAATAATCCTCTGCCAATGAGATCATCGGTGTGTTTGCAGATCTGATAGGTTAATTTAAAAAGCTGCCAACAGATTCAGAATAAACAACCTGTGGGCCAAGAAAAATCTGAGATAAGGTCCTTGTTTCATGTAAATGTAAATTTGTTGTCAATTTTATTTTTCTGTCCAACATTTATTTCAGGCTTCCTGATTTTTACAAGGTAAAATTCTATTTAAAAGTTTATATATTTCCTTTTATTATGTCTTAAGGGACAGGGGGATACTTCTACTCATAGTGATTGATAAAATCATGACGTTTTGACTATAACAACTGGCTAAGAGCCTCTTAATTAACGATTGTTTTCTAATACCTCAGTGGATCAATTATATTATGCCACTTTGACAGTGATGTCCAAGCTGTAGACCAGATTCGTGTCAGAGACATCAGCATTTATGTAAATTAAATGTTTACATTACGCACAGAGAGACTTGTAAATGGAGATTTTGCTTATCATGGCTGCTTACTCCTCAGACACTTGAGACGCACACTCATGTTTTAATAGTCAGCCTATTGCGAACCAGTCTGGGCCACTCGCTCCTGACTACACCCCCACTGCTTTGCACTAAACCTGTTACTTGGTACCTGCCCTCCTCAGAGCTGCAGCGCAGTCCAGACCTCTGGATAGCGGTCTGCCAGGAACCTGCACAGACCATCTGAAACCTGACAACTTCAATCAGAGGCAGAAAATCCTCGTTATGAATCAGTCGTGAAAGGTAAGCTGGAGATTTATGCACATCTGTTTACTTTCTCTCAGCTTAGAAGACAAATGTCAACTCTTACTCGCTTTTTGCTCCGTTTATCTCCAGTGTGCAAGGAATTAATGCAGAACTCCATTCAAAAAAATGAGATATTATTGTTGCAGAGCTTTTCGGAAAACACAGTTTATGTTAAAAGGTTCAGGAACCAGCAGATAATGTCCGCTCTGCAATTCGGCGCATTTTCACCAAAATCTGCACTTACTGTATTGAAATTTATTTCCGAAAAAGAAAAAGAAAAGCCTCATCCAAGCATAAGGAAAGTAACGCTTATTCTCTAAGTTTGCAGTCTAAGAATAAACAAATGCACGCACGGCTTCTAACACAGTACCGTTTTTACATGAGTAGAGCTGCTGATTTGATCCAGATTAATGAAAGTCTGCTGTGGTCTGAAACATGCAGGTCGTCTCTTTGCACTTAACGCACTTTGCACAAAATGTGTCGGAGAATCTGCCGCTGTTCTGGATCTTTTCATGAACCAAACCTCTGCTGATTTATCATGCATTTTAGTAAATATCGGAGGAGTTTTGGATGATCTGGTGCTTCCTCTAATCGACACATTCAACCCACTGATGGTTTGGTTGATTACACCGGTTGGTCGCGTGCATTATAGTGGAGCTTGCGGTTAATTTAAATAACGAAGCCATAAAAGTAAAAAGTCTTTACAGGCTTTTGAACTGAAGAGGCTGCTTCATCGTGATTCCTGAACAGAAAAGCATTCTACTTTTAAATTGCAGCAATAAATGCAGATAAACAAACATTTAAGTGCCATCTCTTTAACTTTGTGTGCAATAATTATTGAAATATTTCCATGGATTTTTATTATTATTCTATCAGCATTCTGCCTGCACATTTTAATTCATTCTCACTCACAGCAGCTGCAGATGTTACTGGTTTTATCTGACTGTGTGTGTGTGTGTGTGTGCAGTGGTGTTAATATGAATGCTGACGACCTCCCCAACCTCACACACGCCCATCACCAAATAAGACCCCACCAGCACCATTACACCCAATAACACATGCAGTGTGTTTTAGTTAATACTGAATATTATTTAGGGTATTATAATGTGTCATCTTATGTGCAACACAGGACTTTTTAACAGCAAAGCATCATTATATCAGATTCAAACACTTTGGACTCATTTTCTGCAGTTTGCTTTACAATTTTATACTGTTGCTTTATTTTTTTAAATACATATACTGTATATTTTAATATAAGGTGTATCAATTTGCTTTATTATGAGTTGGTATTTTGTTATTTCTAAAATATTGGTCATTTTATTTGGCATCATAATCATTTGTTTTAAATGCTCAATCAGCTTTGAAAGCCATTAGCTATCAGCTGTGTCTTGAGACTGAGATATTGATCATATAAAGCTATGCAAAGATGAAAAGAGTTGTAGAATAATACGCTCAATAGTTTTCTCAAAAAGAAATTTTACTCAATCAGAACTAAAAACATAAACAGTGGGTCATTTGAAATGCACTCTGAGCAAACGCTTCACTTTGTAAAATGATTGTGTGGTAAAATTTGTTGCTAAAATTGCATTAAATGTCAATCAAACAACATGTGGAGCAACATCACACTGCAAACCCTGACGTTCAAAACTAAAATAAATTCAGTTTGCATGGATCTTGCAGCCTGTGTTTACACCTGATCATCCGACATAAAAACACAGCAGCCGTCCTCTGTGCAGCACGGTGACTGCCAAACTTTCCTCTGCTCCACACACACTCAGCAGCTGCAGCCACCAACACACATAACAAAGCAAAGAGAGCTGCTGTCTTCACACACACACACACACACTGCAGCAGCTGAACAAAACGCCACGTTGCCAGGCAACAGTGGTTGTTGATGTCCGTCTCTGCAGATGTTGTGCTCATCTGTCTGAGCATCATCATGTGGCCTCGTGCACGTAAAAAATGAAACCAGTGCTCAGCCTCTCCGTCCCAGTATAACCAGTCCATCCCACTGCGCTCCTCAGAGGTTTCAAACAGGGCTAATTGGCTAATTCAGCTTCTGAACCAACATTACATCTGTTGAAATATCTGTTTTTGTTGCTCCGCTGTGGATTCGCTGGACAGTTTATTTAAATAATTCATCCGTTTTGAAAAACTTTCTTCCTCGTTTCTCTTTTGTTTTCTGTTTTAGCAACAGCTGCGTTTCTCTAACGATCATTTGAATTGATACTTTGTTGGATTGCTGCAAATGAAGCATGAAAAGGTCAAAGGTCAAAGAAATAAAGTCAGTGAAGTGTGAAATGTGGGTGATAATAAATATCTAAGTATCACAGATTATTATTTGTTGCTATAAATTTAAAAACAGGCAACAAATCGATGACATTCGGACCATATGGTTAAATATTTTATTCTTGTTCTTCTAAAACAAAAACAGGTTTAGCAGCTAAAGTAGTGGAGTCTGAAAGATCTTGTCACATTTTTTGCTCAGCCGTGGTTTTTCTCCGTCTTTCTCAGTTCAGATTTAATTAGAGAGACAAAAATAGCTGATTCAAGAAGTATTTAAATCTTTAATTTGAATTTCTTCTCTACTATCTTTCTTTCTGCCTCCATCACAGCCATGTGACACACATAACAAATGGTGCAGCCAAAACTTCCAAACATCGTTAAATAGGCCATATTCAAAAAAATTAAAGTGCAAGGCGGCTAATTTTACATGTTTGAATACATTTAGGCTAAAATAACAGTCACATATCTTTTTTCCACAGCCAATCAGGTCATTTTAACATTTTCTGTATCTTTTTCTTCTATGTTATGAGCATCATTTGAGTAAAAACTCATCATGTTTCTTTCTTTTATCTGTTATATTATTGTTCATAACATAGTAAAATGCATAAAAAAAGAAAGCTACAGCTAACCGTAGTCACAGACGAGGACGTTACATGTATAAATAAAGTTTCTGGTCAGAGGCATTCTTATACTTTAGATTTATTTTTCATTTTATTTTCTGTCACTTTTTAAACATCAGCGTAAAATCTGCCAGGGAGAAGAATAAAAACAGAGACACACAAGGACGCACTGCCGCTGCTAATATATAACCCCCTAAAATGGAAGTGGCGTTAAATCATTAAAGTGGAAACGTGGATGTGTTGCCCACAGACCTCCGCAGTTTCATATGAGGTCAGGCTGAAGTGGAAAAGGAGAGAAAGATGGATGAGGAGGGAAAGTGCGAGTTCAGTCCTGAGGGGCTGATGGACAGGCGGCTCACACAGTCTCAGTCTGTGTGTTTGACTGTGTTTAACCTTTATTTATTCAGGGAAACTTGTTAGAGCTACATGATTTATTCTCGGAAAACTCGGCAGAAAGCCGCAGTCGTCCAAACTCGAGCTTGAGCTTTTCCAGTTTAGCCCCTCGAGTGTGGTGCCGTGATTGTAATTGCTGGGGCGAAAGGAGAGAAATTATTTACCTTTCAACCAAATCAGGATGTTGAAGCAGCAACAAGTGAGCGACAGTTTGGCAAGAAGTTTTGAGATGATGTGTGAAAAGCTGATTCTGATCCTTGTTCTCCTTCAACCAGCCTCTTATTTTTACATTTCTGTTTCTGCACAAATAAATATGATGTGACATGTAAACAGGACAGATGTGGAGACGTCAGACCTGAACCAACGGTGAGTTCAGGGAACTGAAATCTCATTTTCATCCTCATAACTTTCTGACATTTGCATATTTCCCAGCACGTCTGTCCAGTAAACCTGGATGAATTTAATTTTTCTTTCGCAATCCATGATGTTTTTCACCGGTGCTGCTTTTCTAACCTCTAAAAGAGCAACCTCACCCTGCCTCTGCCTGTGTGTGTGTGTGTGTGTGTGTGTGTGACTCCTGTAAGCACAGTTTTATTGCAGCAGTAGGAGGGTAAACCTCGGCGGCTGTGGGGGTTTCAAGAATCAACAGCCCGGCTTGTTTAAAATGTAGCGGGTTGAATGTTTGAAGTATTAAAAGTCAATATTTCTCTGTGACACACGGGCCGGTTTCACAGTGCGGCGCTATGTGCTGCACAAGGCCCCCATTGAGGGCCGTGACGGGGTGGGTGGGTCGGGGTCTGCTGCTGGTTTTTAGGAGCTAAGAGTTGATGGGAAGCCACTGGAGGCTCCTCTGCAACTGGTCATGGATTAACAGAAATCACCGAGGATGAACGGTGTGTTTTAAAACTCAAAATGAGAGTCAGGTCTTTCTTAGCTGCATTTAAACCTTTTTCTTCCATAAAATATGTTTCTGTGTGACATAACGTAGCATAACTTCACCTGCTGTTGTCTCTAATCCAGTGAGTGTGATGTTTTAGCTTCAGGGATTGACGTCGAGCTGGATGGGCTTTAAAAACAGGATTAGTCTCCTGCATCTCACTTGTTGTTGAGTTTAAGCTACAAAAGTCTGAATTTAAGGTTGTGAGAGGATCGTTGTTTTGGTCAAATGTTAAGAAGTCATGTGCCAAGACCTTCATCTTTTCTTTAAGCTGAACTAAGTGGTTTAAGTCGCCTTAATTTAACTCTGAGGACCAGACGATGGAGGTGGAGATGAGGTTTTTTCTGCATCTCCACTTCTTTGTTCATCAGTCCTACTGTGTTTCTTTTAAAAAGCTCAAATCATTGGGGATGAGTCTGATCACAGACACTGAGGCTGATTGTCCTCTTAACTGGTGCTGATCTGCTTTAAGATCATTCAAGGTGAAGCAGAAGTTGCTCTCATATTCACTGGTTTAGTTGACAGGTTGGAGGCCTTCCCTCAGCCCCCCTGAAGCCCCCCGTTCTCTCTGCTTTGGCCATTTTTCACTGATCCTGCTTCGGCTTGTGCTCAGCTCTCCCCTGCGCCTCGCTCTGCCTGTAATCTTTCAGCCTCAGCAGTGACATTAGAGCTGTAAAAACAGAGCCGGAGGAGGTCATCCTGAAGTTTGCACAGGAACGAGTCATCCATCGTCCTGAGGGAGGGGGGGGTGGTTGGTACTTTGCAGTGGTGAGACTGAGGCTGAGAGAGATGAATGTCCTGCTCTGCTCAGGTTGGGGATGAAGCCTGGAAGTGTTATTTGTCTCGAATGCTCTGCTGGGCACACAGGAAGCTAAACGATCCTGTCGTTTTTCATTGGATATGATTTATTGGTGCCATTAATTTCTGAACGGGGAGTCACCCTTTAACCTTCTCAGATTGGCATTAACTTCTACAGCCACGCCTGACTGGTGTCTCTGTCAACAGCACAAAGAGCCGCCATATTTCCTGCTGGTTAACACAGACGGAGAAGCTGGAAATGATCTTTATGTGTGAAAGGGACATAAATCCATACATTCAGGTTCTCAGAGCATTTGACTGGACTCACCTCAGCGTTTTCAAAAGAGAAGAGCAATTATCATCTCAAAAAACTTAGAAGGAAAGAGAAGGAAAGAGAGGAGAGCGAACATGTTTCTGTGGAGGTTTTCAGACTTTATCTGTAATAAAAGAGTCCAAACTAAAGGTTCACCAGCTGCTTGATCTGAAATATCTTTTCGCATTAAGTTAATTCATGTTCATCTCTAACTCAGAGTATTTCTCATATAAAAACAGAATTAAAAGAGTCACAGTTTTGGCATTGATCCCAGCCGTCCCGTCCCGTCTCTGACGTTCACAAACAGCTTCAGCGTGTCACCGGGTGTGTTAGCATGCAGGCTGGAGTCAACGCAACAAACGCACCAAATCCTGCTGCATACATTCATGTGTCTGTGAACGTATGCAGCAGGATTTAAATAAACCCCAGGGACCTGAAACCAGTCCACACACACACACACACACACACACACACACCCAGTGGATGCAATATTCAGTCTAATGTAATTCAGCTTCCTGTAGTTGTTATTGCATTTATGAGTGATGCTCGGAAACCAGAGGGAACGCCGTGGTCGTTCCTGATTTACATGGTTTGTAGTTTGAATCTTGTGTGTGTTGAAATAGAAAATGTAGCAGATAAATGTATTGATAATGTAAAATTTTATTTTAATACAAAAAAATGCATCTAGAATAAGTGAAATGAGGCTTCAGTCGCATTAAAGTCTTTGCACATCGGCTTGTTGTTGTTGCATTTCACTCTGTTTTCTGGGTTTTGTTGCAGAAATGAGGAACATTAGCCACCTGGTTAACATTCAGAATCATATAATCGCTGTGTGTTTCTGCCGTTTTGTCATTGTTGGGTCACATTCAACCAAACTTACTGGTAAACAATTAAACGAAGGCAAACAAGTGTTTTGCAGGTGACTCCGGAGGCCTGGCTGGATTTCTTTGTTTGGGCAAACAGACTGTTTGTCGGAGCTAATGGCCTTTTGCTATTGACTCTGTCTCCTCATCCATTTGCATGCTGATGAAAACAACACCGAGGTCCATTTTCTGTCAGAATAATTTAAAAGAAATCAGAAAACTTGAACTCTTATCTGACTTTATTTGAAAGGATTTAGGTGCTGATAAGACTTCAGAGGCTCATTAAGTCACTTCTTTGCTTTTATCAAAAAACTATGCAGGTCACACTTGAAAACAGTTTCTCAAAGTGAAATGTTTTGTTTAAAACAGACTTAAATTAATGGTTAAATTATCAGCACATCAGCAGCGTCCTCAGCAAAGTGCAAGTTAAATAAACGAGCTCTCTGTGGGCCGTCGTCCAAAATGAACAACTATTCTAATCAGTGTTTGGATCCACTGAAGTACATTTTTTGTAAATTTGCTTCTTTAAATGACAAGAAAATGAGTAATTATATTAAGTCGAACAAAATGCTCAAAATCTTGAAATATTGTGTAAACATCTGGAAACTTACAGCCGTGGTTGAATTTTAAGATGTTGATGAAGTTTTCTTGGATTCTTTTACATTTTTCTCACATTATTTACACTTTATATATTTTGTGTTTAATCTCTGAGCTCTAATAAATGTGTTGAATGCTTTATCATCGTTTTAAATATTTGAAAAGAATGTAAAATATTTAAAATCCTCTGTTGCTTCCCTGCATGTTCGCTGGCTTGCAGTCGTCTCTTCTTCATATCTTTTTGTTGGATCATCACCACGTCACTGCTCCACCTGTTGATCGGTGGAATAACACAACTGGACGTTTGTGCAAACATGCATTAATCAAAAGTATCAATATGCAATCAATGTTCTTGTCAATCAGCTCCTGAAGGACAGTTTTAGCACGTTTGTTCATTACATTAGTCAGAAAAGAGTAAAAGTGTGTGTGTGCGTTGATTTAAATGTGAGTATGAACCTTTTGTTCAGTAATTCAGAGCAAAAACAACAGAAACTGAATCCAGAGGAGCAAACATACAGAGAAAACACAAACTGACTCAAACAATAATTAAAATCTGACCTATTTTTACCCCAAAACTCATGAGGATAACAACACACACACTCACACACACTCACACACACTCACACACACGCTCTCACACTCTCACACAGGGCAGACATCCCTCTCTATTCAGGGCAATGTTTGCTCTGCACAAACAGGAATGCTTTGCTCCCTCCATCTCCCCATCACACACACACACACAGTCGCCCCCCTCTCCCCTCGTCCTGCACACACACTCTCGTCCTGCACACACACTCTGGTCAGCGTGCCGCTGTGTGCCCATGTGTAACAAGTTCTCTCTCTTTTTCCTCGCACCTCTCTCTCTCTCTCTCTCTCACCATGTGAAGCGTCCGTGGATTCGTGCCACTCGTTTGTCTCCTGAATCAGTTTGGTGATGCTGAGCAAGTAAGTTTATATGTTTCTGTGTGCAACGTGTGTGTGTGTGTGTGTGTGTTCATGCACGAATCCCATGTGGAGGTTTTCTCTGTTCTTTTGTGTTTTCCTGCCTCTCTTTGTGCTGAAGTCTCATACTTTTTCTGGGACTGTTTTCTCGGCCTGTCTGTCAGTTTGCCTGTTTCCTCTCTGCAGCCTCATTTCTCCTTTAATGATCGATAACGTGACCCGCGACCTCCACCTCCTTCCTTTCCTCTCCCATCTCCAGCACTCGTTGCTCTGCCTCTGGGTGCAGAGAGCACATGCAGCCCGGGCAGGCGTGTGTTAACACTGGGGGCGACAGGTAATGTGCATGGATATTTCCTTTGTTCCGTCTGAGGCGTGAGTGCTGAAATTGGCTTTGGGAAAGAGTCGGAGGAAGAGAAAGGCAGAGGGGAGACGGAGGGAGAGACTCCCAGCCCTCGATCAATAGTCTGTCTGGATTCTGAAATTATGTCCGAATGACTGTTATTTTTTTATTTTTTTTATTTTTTTGCCTGAACGTTCAATAGAGGGCGGTTGGCCTTTTGTTGAGAGAGAGCCACATGTTGCTCTGATTGTAACCTCAGGCAATGTTTCACATTCCCTTTCGCCTTTTCTCCGAGGCGAGTGTGTTCTGGGGGGAAACTGATAAACATTTTTGACTAAAAGCAGCAATTTGCATGTCAGGATTGCAATTATTTTTTCTCCTTTTCTCACAAAATAATTGCCTGCAACAGGGTTTTTGCCCCCAGTAGCTGAAACACGACCTGTAAAATAAAAGTTCATGACAAATCTTTAGCTGATAAGTCTTTTTTTATGATACTTTTATAGAGAGAGAGGTTGGAGTCTTTCCTGGTTTCTGCATCGGCTGCAGTGGATGAGTCTTTAAAATACTGAGACTGTTCGTCACCCCAGAGTTTCATATTCAAAAGCAGCCTCCATGAGCGAGATGATATTAGTTTAACCAGCCGTGCAAAAGCAAAACAGCCACTCAGGGATGAATTTCTGCATAAAGACGTGGAAAATAAACTACACATCATGCTGAGATAATAAAATACAAACCTGGGATTTGTATTCTGTAAAAGAAATGACTTGAACATCATAGTTTGAATGTTTCTTCAATTACAAGTCCTCCTCAAGAGGTGGACGGAGTTGTTATTAACACTGTTGAAGTCTAATTAAATTCAGTACAGTAAGACTCATCAAAGCTCCTTATGGTGCATTATTACAGACTGTTTGATGGTAACTTATCAGCTAATCACACATTTGAAGAATGAACATAAAGAAAATGCAGCATCAGTTGTTGCTGAGACGAAGCAGTGACTGATGATTAACGCAAAGAGTCACTGACACAGAAAAAAAGTCCAATCTGTTGCAACTTAATGTGCCATTAAAATTATGTTTTTAAGGTTAAAAACTGCCACAACGGAGCTCGAAACAAAATAAATGGTCTCCCATAATGGATGGGGTTCACTCCGTTGTCATGGAGACGGCTCAGTTGTTATCAAGTGACCCAAACATGGAGGAAAGGTCATGTGATAACAGGTTGTGATGAACTGTTTATGCTTCGGAGATCATTCACTCTGTTTGAAGTAGTTTTGGAGAATATTTGGATGAGGTTGGAGCTGATGCTGCTGTTTGCATCCAGATGTTTGTTTACGATGTAAAGGAATGCAGAGATTAGATTAGATTAGATAAGATTAGAGAGATTAATGAGGTTTGAATTCAACTGTGTGATGCATTTTCTCAGTGTGACTGTGATGTTTGTGATGCATGTTGACCTGAACTGCAGACGGTCAGATGGTGAATGCACTTTTATAAATGATTGTGTTGAATGAAAATGAATAGAGTTAATGAAAAGGCTGTTATTGAACCCCCCCCCCCGTGTCAGAGGATTAGTAGCCTCTGCATGGGGCCTTTTTATTTATTATGACTCTTGCAAAAACATTTATTATCACTTCTCTCCATTAAATATTTGAGTTTCACTGTTTGTCTTTGTGCTTAATGCTGATTTTGTCATATTGTCATAATCATTAGAATAAGATGCACTAATCTTTTTTTGCCACTTGGGGGCAGAGCTCAGGATAAATAAGTTATGAATAACCTGATTGACATGTTTTAAAATCAGTTTTATTTATATCAGACACAATCGAACATCATAAAACTGCCTTAAAGGGCTTTATCATCTGTAAATAATGTACAACAGTGACATAATGTGAAACTTTATGATGCTAATGTGTAAACAAACTGTTACTGGACAGAAAACTTTAACTTTCATCTGAAGTTTCTGGTTGTCTGATGACTAACAGCCTGATAAAATCTCTCCTTTAAGCTCGTGTTTTGGTCTCCACCGACTCCTGGTGGATATTTCTGGTTCCTGTCTGCTAAATGCTCAATTATCCCCATCAGCTGTGGCTGTCTGCTGTTTGTTGTGGGCGGGTTAGATGCTAAAACCCCTCATGTTGTAAGAAATGACCAGACCAGTCCTCTTCAGTCATGTCTAATGACACAGACATTGTGGGAAATGTGGGGAAAAAGCCTGATAATGAAGCATTTTGAGGAGAATGCAGAGGGTCTGCGTTTGGTCAGAGGGCCTAGTTGTGCCATTTTCCAGAGAGCAGAAGAAATGGAGCTCATGATGGGAGAACAGAGGGAGACAGAGATGAGAGCGGGAGGAGATAGGAAGAGAGGGATCGGTGCAGCTGTGGGCCTCGTTAGGATTCCTGCTCTCTACCTCCTCTAGCCGGGGCCAAACCGGCATCATTAGGTTTGGCAAATTACCCGAACGGCCATTGTGGCGCAGCCATGGCACGTTAGTGTGTCTTTTTAACTGTGGCTAAACTCAGTCTATTCACTTGTAAAAGAGAGCGGCCATTGGCAGATAGTTGGCAGGTTGCACAGAGAGGCCATTCACCCCGGTAGGAAGGAGCTGAGAACACAGCCTCGGAAATGGTCCTCTCTGAATATTTTGATGGAGAGACTTTGGATGGCCTCTGAGTGTCCGTTCGCTCCAACCAACAAATCTCCATGAACTGACTTCACTGGTAATTAATATCACTGCTCTCTCCAGGTGAAGGCGAGGTTACTGCCACGTAGCTGCTGCTGCTCTCATGAGACTCTCAGAGACCTTTTTCTTTTTTCTGAGGATTTGCTTTCGGGTGCAGCTGCTGTTTTGTGAGCCCTTTTGATGCCAGGAGGAATTTGGAGTTTGGAATCCCAGTTTTTTAGGGAAAGGGGGAGTCGGGAAACGGAGGGGATTCACTGTTTCTTTTAATGATATTTGGATGAAGTCCAAGTACAAGAGGGTTGAGAAAAGAGGCTGATACACGAGGGTCAGGCGCTGGACTCCCTCCGTTTTATTTTTCATGCCATGGTGGAACAAATTATGGGGTTTCTGAACGAGGGAATAATTACTCGTCATTAATTTCCCTGTCATATATCACCTGAGTAAAGAGGATTTGTCTGGGTTTTAATGAGGCTCACTTAGTATGTACATCCAGTGTCTCAGCATGATCATTCTGTAGCCTGTGTAATCCCGTGGACGCGTTATTAAGGATTTTCAGCGTCTTTTTGTAGTCAGATCATGACACATCATCCCCCCATAATGGCTGTTTTGTAAGAAATGACTGAAGAGGTTTTACTCATCCTGACAGAAAAAGAAACAGCACCTTCACAGTGTCAGTGAGGCTGCCCTGTCGCTGTATTCACGCTTAGAAAGCTTAGCGGTCGCATGGCCACAAAGAGGCTCATCCAGGCCTTACTCTCTACTCCAGGGAATCAGCTCATTCAGTTATAAGCAGAGGGCTGAAGGTATCCAAGTGACACACACCATGGGAGGGCCATCCCTTTGGCTCCTGAAAGGGCTGAAATGTTCTACTGCTTCAGTTTGTCTGAAGACAAAGCCAACGGTGCCTGAATGGGAAGTTCTTGAAATAAAAGGAGGCTCACAGAGAAACTCGAGTTACTTTAATTAAAGCATGCTTTAAAGTCTTTGCATTCTTTGTTTCTGAGACTGTTTCAGGAGTGGGAGTTGTGGCCATAAGGGGGGGGTGTGAGGATTTATTCAGCATGGATGCAGCAGCTCGAGCTGCCTCTGGATGAAATAATACTCAAATTAAAACAGTCTGACTTATGATTCTTTGAGGAAAAAGGATGCAGCTGCAGATAAGGTTTTACAGGAACCTCTGCAGTGTGCAAACGTTTACAGCTGTGATGAGGTGCTGCAGGAAAACTCTTGTGTTTGAACGTTTGTTCATGTGTCACAGCATTTTTTACAGGCTGAAGCTGCAGCTCTGGAGGCTGCAGAGGCTGCAGAGGCTGCAGAGGCTGCAGAGGCTGGTTTGGGTTTAAAGTTATTGAACGCTCCGAGCAGCAGCTCTGATAAAACACAAGAGCAAAGATTCAATATGGAGTTTTCTTGTAAATAAACAAGTTAATTAATACTCAACAAAACACATCAGGCCTTACAAATGTGTCAAATGCATTTTTTCTCTTATAAAACACTAAAGAAAGACAAAGCTGACAAAAACAAAGCTGCTTTTTTAAAGTTATTTAAATCCTGTATTGATGACCTTTATGCTTATTAGCTAGTAGTCTTCTTCTTCTATGTCTTTGCTGGCGCTTTTAAGCCTAATTTGGAGTCTTACTGCCACCTATTGATTAGTAGAATAGTCATCATTGTTGGTTGAACTGCACATGCAAACAAACTGGATCGTCTTATGGAAAAGTCACAAGTTAAAGAAGAGTTGCATTCACCAAATACACTGAATACATGTTTGATTTTATTATATTTCATATTTTTCACTGAGAGAACGGCATTTAAAGAATGTGTATCGGGGGAATAGTTCAGCCTTTTGCTTCGACAAATCAAGTGTTAATAATAAATGTCAAAGTCAAACTAAGAAGGCAGGATAACTCTCTTTATATGGGCAGAAGTTTTACAGAAGAAGTTTGCAGTGAGCTGTTTCTGAGGCAGCGAGTGATGAAGAACAGACCGCTTCTCAGACAACAGACACGTTTTATGACCCACAGACCAGTTACAGCCGCTGCTCCGCTCAACACGACGTGGGTGAGAAGGTTCGAGCTTCTGGAGGAAACTCCGGAGATCTGGAGGAACTGGATGCATGTTAGTTTGATGAGCTGCAAAGTTGCATTTATATGAGCAACGATATCCAAAGTTAATTTATTATTATTGTGTGCAAAACAACATCCTACTCAATGCAGTGCTGTGAGAGGCTGCAAAACTTCTTTTCAACCTCTTATGAGGGCGATTAAAGCTCTAATCCACCAAATAGACCCGTAACGTTTTGGAAATCAGTTCCTACTGCTGGAACTTATTTTAACATTTTAAAAACAACAAAGTATCTTACTTATAAATAAATACCAAAGGGGGAATTTGCTGTTACAAACACAGGTTTTCCTCTTCATCTTTGTGCTCTCGTTGGAGTTTACCTGAAGGGTGAAGAGCTCAGCATGTTTGCCGTGAAGCCCACTGGCCTGTGTGTCTCTGACGGCGCTGCAAACTCCCAGCGGACACTGAAGCGTCTGAGTGTGTTTGGTCACATGGAGGTGACGGTCTGCCTGTGATGTTTGAGTGATCTCTCACTCTGACAGCTGACTGACAGGCAGAACCACAGAGATCAGTCTGCAGGAGCAACACTCTGCAAACAGAGCAGCAGTGGATGCTAAAAGACCCAGCATGCACCTGTGATATTTTGGTTTATTGGTGCCGTGAAGCCGCTTGTTGAACTTCACGCACGGTCGCTCGGCTGTAAACTCCCAGCAGCAGGGTTAAAAGCTTGGCGCTCTGCGTGGAGGTCACATGTTTCCTCTGTGCTCCTGTGCTTTTTCCTCCCACAGTCCAAACACACACAGGTCACATGAATCACACACACACACACACACACACACACACTCTGTTTCTAATCTCTTCACAGGTTGTTGAGGCTTTACTCGGTTTTTCCAACTCTGGCAGCCGCATGAATGAATGAATGTTCAGAAAAGCTCATAACTGCAGGAAAACAGGCTCAGATGTTTATCTGCTGTCAGTGTTGGTTTCCTCCCAAATCTCAAATATCTCACACCTGACTCTTCACACCTGGCAGCACAACGCCTGTGATTTGAATCTGAAAGTACATTTGCTCAACTTTTAAAGTGAGTTTGTCTCCTATTCTGTAGTGTTGGTACAATTTTAAACAGAAATGAAGCATTTTGGGTCGTTTTTGAAGAAAATTGACTAAAAATCATCTGATTTTGTAAAGATTTGCTGATTTACAAAGTGAGAAAGTTCTCACCAAACAACAACACAATTAGTTCAAAGTTCAAATTCTTAAAAAGACCCATATTTGCATTTTTCTTGACAAGTGACCTCTTGTGGTCATCCAGGTAATTGCTGTCTGTCTTAGCAGCACAGACAGAAAAACAGTAAAATCGTTTAAAGCATTAAAAAAAACCTCTCAGAAAGAAGTTTGAGGTCGATGGTTGGGTGTAAAACTTGCAAGGCTGCTGCATGAAGTCACATATCAACAGTCAGTATTGATCTTTCAGACATAAATACAGTCTTTCTTTATTATAACATTATTATTCTAGTTGACTAAGCTAATTAAATCCTTTCAGAAGTTGCAGATGTTGAAAAATGCTCATAATAAATAGTTTTTCTGAGGATCTCTGGTTGGTTTTTAGGGTTCTGACAAACATGCATTCAGTTTTTGGATCACAGGGTAAAAATCTGTATCAGTTCGTTTCTTTGTGCCCCTGAAGAATCTGACTGACGTCTGCTGCAGCCCCCCCCCCCTTCCTTCATTGTACCGAGCAGACAAATCCCAGAACACGAGGCCTCTCGCTGGCCGGCCTTTGCTCGGTGAGAGGAGCGCCGCCACGTAACAAAAGCGAGGCCAGCGGTGGAAGCTGTGTTCCTGTCGCTTCATTAGGCAGCAATGTCGGAGCCAGCAGGTTGAAAAACCTCTGCCTGCGCTCACATTCAGTCCTCCTGGTGAGACGAAGACAGCCAGACATTCGCCGCCTCGTTCTGCAGAGCACAAAGCAGCTGCAGCAAAACTGGTTTAAGGGTTAAAGAAAAGTGGGATGGAAACAGAAGAAGCTTGGAAAATTAGCTATAAACCCGGCTTAGGAGGACTTTAAGAACTTGGAGTAAAAGTTGAAAAAGGTTAAAGCGTTTTTAAAGGGGTGAAAACATCGTATATAATTGCGTAATCAGACAGATTGTTCTCAGTTAAGCCAACAGATAAACTGTTTTGGTTTAAACGACTTTTTAAAGGCTCTAATGGCTCAAACATCGACTGACACGTCGACTTCTGTCAGAACTTTTGTCCGAGCTGACGAGTCAATTACCAGCTGGGCTCCAAAGAACTCAATACTGCATGATGAAGCGTGAAAACGAAGGATCTGAGCTGATGCAAACCAGAGTTTCTCCCTCTTCATCTCAAAAATCCCTTTAACATGTCGAAGCCTGTCGCCACCTGTGAGACAAAAACACACGTTCTTATGAACAGAAGCTCATAACGTGCAGCTTAAATCAACATGACGTGATTGTTTTTACATTTCTGTGTCATTTGTGACACTTGCAGTGTGAAAGATCCTCTGCTGAGTCCTGTGCTCACCATCATCTTCATCAGATCTTCGTCTTTGAGCAGATTCCATGTACAGAGATGGATTTTGATGTTGACACAAAGACCTTTCATGTGGCTCAAAGTTCACACCCCCTGATTGGCTCCGAGCCCGGGCTCGACTCTGAATGAGTCTCCTCAGTCAAAAAGATCTCTGTTGATGGCACCCTCGGCTCCAGAGTCGGCGTTTTAGAGAGACTGGCGGCTCTGGTCTTTTGAGGTGAATTAGCCGTGACCGAGTCCCGCCGACACCGAGGGGCTGGACTCCCCGAGCAGACAGACAGACAGAGGCACAGCTGGGCCGAGGAGACGGGCAGAACGAATTTAGATGGATGGACAGGAAGACAGAGAGCTGGGAGGAGTGTGCATGTGTGGAGCGCTGTTTGAAGTGTATATGGATTTTATTTTAAAGATGTTTTAACTCAAATATAAACATGCAACACTTAAATCCAGCAGGGCGGCGATAAAGTGGCAGGAAAGTGCTTCAGAGGCAGATTTGAACTTTCTTGATCTTTCTCTGATGAATTTAAAACCTCCTGTTTGATTCTTTCTGTCATTAAAATGATAAATGTCTCTGTTGCTCCACCAGGTGTTTTCTGAGGACCTGATAGAAGACTGGATGTGGTTGTAGCCATGGTAACGTCAGGGTGGGGGGCGTGGGCCCTCTCCCCCTGTGGCCTCGTGCTGGTCATCTGTTCGTCCGTGTGTCTGTCGCAGCAGCCTGACGTCAAACCGGCCGACTGCAGCAGAAAGGAACATCCTGTCGTCTCCTACCAAGGTGAGTCTGATGCTTCCCGTCTGCTTTTCCATCACTAACACGGAGATTTTACACCGAACATCCGGTAAAAAACTCATCCAACGCCGATCCGCCATCATCTGCAAAGAGGGAGGCAGTTTGCTTTAATGTATGAAATTCAAAATACCTGCAAAACAAAACGTGAGCTCCAAAACAACCCAGAACTATGAGAAAGTATAAAAACAAATGCTTTTCTTCTTCTTCTTCTGGTCCTTTCTGTGTGCAGCGCTGAGGCCGTGGGTGTCAGAGTTTTCCCGTCCAGGAGTGAAGGATTTCTCCCAGCTGGCTTTGGACCTGAGCAGAAACCAGCTGGTTGTGGGAGCCAGGTGACAAATAACTGCGTCCAAAACAATCAATACGCTGCCGATATGACAGGGTGATTGATAATTTCATGACCTGAGGTAGAAGCAGCTGTGTGAGCAGGTAAAGAGGCAGTGTGAGTCATCTCCTTCCACCTCAGGACAGAAATCCATCAGTCACCCTGACACACAGTGCTGACAGAGTAACGTATCTACTGTAGTTTGGTGAGAATGAATGAGGCGAGAAAAGGGACGAGATTCAGAATCAGTCCTGTTTAAACCTTCTGCTAACGTGAGAAATCTCTTTTGTAGGAACTTCCTCTTCAGACTGAGACTCAGCAACGCCTCGCTCATACAGGTGACATCACATCACATGACACCAGCTGCTGTTACAGAGACGGCTCGTCCAATCAGTGCATCTTATTTAACTCTGAGGAAAAACGCACAAAATGTTCAGAGATTTCTTTAACTTTGCATGAATGTTTCACGTCTATTTTGATTTACTTTCTGTTTCCTTAAGTGCATGTAAAGCTAAACTTCTGTCTGTGCTGAGATGATGCTAAAATGTTAAATTTGCAACAAACAAAAACCAAAATATTTCCCTTTTTTATCCCTCAGGCGGCAGAGTGGGCGCCTGATGAAGACACGAAGCGCTCATGTCAGAGCAAGGGCAAGTCTGAGGTAAACTCCTCTTCTGTCAGATAATTCAGATTAAAGGAAAAAACTGTTCACATCTTAATTATGAGCAGTAAAACTGGTTTGTGTTCTGTGTGTTTGTGTGTGTGTGTGTGTGTGTGCAGGATGAGTGTCAGAACTACATCCGGGTTCTGTTGATAAGCGGGACGACGCTCTTCACGTGTGGGACCAACGCTTTCACCCCCGTCTGCGTCACCAGGCAGGTTGGTACGACGATGTTTCATGAGACGTGAGCCGCCAGGATCGTCCAGTGAGAAATAACACTAAGAATCTCAAATTTGGAGCCTTTGCAAATAGTTTTCAGTGATTTGAATGCAAACCAGTTGTTGCCTCGAGGTAAAAAAACACAATCTGCTTTTTCAAACACTTGTTCATTTAAAAGAAACGTCTGTGGAAATATTGTGTTTATATGAATTAAAATAAATGAGCTAGAACACAGAAAAACATCTGGATTAGTTACCCATCAGCCCCCTGGGATGGATTTCAACTGAACATTTGCACCAACTTTATGAAACTGGACAAGTTTGCATCATTTTGTTCTGAAAAAAAGGAATTAAAAGTTCAAAACACATGTAAATATTTTTAAAAAAGATAATCTGGAACCAAAAACTCAGACAGAAGCAGCAGATTGTATTTCCTCCTCTGGTTCTGTGTTCATGAGCTGTGATTTGAGCTGTTTTCACTCTGTCAGGTCCATAACGTCAGTCAGGTGTTGGACACGGTGAACGGCGTCGCCCGCTGTCCCTACGACCCCCGACACAACTCCACCGCCATGGTGACAGAGCGGGGGGAGCTGTACGCCGCCACGGTCATCGACTTCTCAGGCCGCGACCCTGTGATCTACAGGAGTCTGGGGAACATGCCGCCGCTGCGAACCGCCCAGTACAACTCCAAATGGCTCAACGGTAAACAGAGCAAAACGCCGCTCTGACCTTTCGTCAGCCTCGTTTTGGTGAACGTCATCTCCTGCATTTCTTCTCTTCTCTCTTTCAGAGCCTCACTTTGTCTCCGTGTATGAAATCGGTCGCTTCGCCTACTTCTTCCTGAGAGAAACCGCCGTGGAAAACGACTGCGGGAAGATGGTGTTTTCTCGGGTGGCTCGGGTCTGTAAGAACGACATGGGAGGACGTTTCCTCTTAGAAGACACCTGGACGACCTTCATGAAGGCCCGGCTGAACTGCTCACGCTCAGGAGAAATCCCCTTCTACTACAACGAGCTGCAGAGCACCTTCTACTTACCTGAGCAGGACCTGATCTACGGCATCTTCACCACTAATGTGTGAGCGATTAATAACAGAGACACTCCAGAGTTGTGACCAGGATTCAGAAAAGTATGTTGTTTTTGCAGCAGTGCAAGAATGCAACATGCGGCCTTCTTTAAAACATAATTTTTAACCACTTAAACTCTTCAGTTCTGGTGAAATAAGGCGGCATGCAGACATGTTGAGGAGAAATCTGATCAAAATGTCTAAAACGAGCTCATAAATTTGTGTCTTCAGACTTCTGGCTTTTAAATGGGAAGAATTTTTGACTGTATCAGCATAAACATCTTCTTTTGTCTCCAACTTGTGCAAAAATTTTGATTTTTAACAGTTCTTTTACATGAATACACTTATTTAAAGTTTCTGAAAGTCTGCTGTATTTTTGAATCAACTGACTGATCGTTTTTGTGTTAATAAATAAGATTAAAAGTCTTTCTCTGTGTTTCCTTCATGCTTTACTTTGCTGAGGTCTGTCTGTCATCACTTCCTGCAGAAACAGCATATCAGCCTCTGCTGTCTGTGCCTTCAACCTGAGCTCCATCACTCAGACCTTCAACGGACCGTTTCGTTACCAGGAGAACCCGCGCACCGCCTGGCTCTCCACCCCGAACCCCATCCCCAACTTCCAGGTATTTCACAAACTTAAACCCAACCTTCACTCACCACCTGTCTGCGTCCTGATCACCTGACACTGATCCCGCCTCCCTGGTTGCAGTGTGGCACCCTGGAGGAGGGGGGTCCCGGGGGGAACCTGACGGAGCGCAGCCTGCAGGACGCTCAGCGACTCTTCCTCATGAACGACGTGGTGCAGCCGGTCACCGTCAACCCTCTGCTCACCCAGGACAACCTGCGCTTCTCCAAGATGGTGGTGGACATCGTGCAGGGCCGAGACAGCCTCTACCACGTCATGTACATCGGCACAGGTGAGCGAGGGGGGGGAGGGGGCTCAAGCAGACTGAAAAAATAAAAAAGAGTCAAATTTATTCCCTTTAAAATGCACAGTGCACCAGATCCTCTCACTCTTTCTTCATCCTGTCCAATCAGAATACGGCACCATCCTGAAGGCTCTCTCCACAACCAATAAAAGCCTTCACGGCTGCTACCTGGAGGAGCTCCGGATCCTCCCTGAAGGCCACATTGGACCGGTGAAGAGCCTGAGGATCCTCCACAGTGACAGATCTTTGTTTGTCGGCCTTGATGACCGGCTGGTGAAGATCCCGTTGGAGCGCTGCTCCAGTTATCCAACCGAACGGTACGATCCCAAAAAACACTCCAGGCTGCAACCAAACATGATGTCAGCTTTAAAAAGTGTGTTTTTATTAAAAAAGGGGTTTTATTTAATCATTTATTGACTTTAATTCTTGTTTTATATCTTGTTATAGTAGACAGACACCAGGTTCAAGAAACGTGTGCAGATATAAAAACATAAATATGATTCAACATAAATATATCAGGTGTAAAATCCAACATTTGCTGCAGATCCTGAAGCAGAGATGCAGGTCAGATCCGGCAGCCCGGCGCTCTGTTCCCGGCTTTCACAGCAGCTGCTGCTTGTTGCAAATTTACTCACTCAACTAGAAAAATACTTAAAGAGATTTATGAACTCGCCGTGCTGTAAAAGAGACAAACACGTGTGGGTGGCCAAGTCTGAAAGGCCTGCAGAACGCGCTGACAGAGATGATTATGTTGAAAGCCTGTTCCCTTCTCCCCCCCGTAAACAAGCTGCTTTTGCAACTGTCAGTCCGTATTTTGTCAAGACTCAGCGCAGACGTTACATAAGCAGGCATTTAATAAGTTTGTTGACATTGAACGCACCATGAGAACGTGTTGACAAGCTCACAAAACGCAGCAGTTCCTCAGTGTTGGTGTCTGGAGATAAACAGGAGCTTTATGTGTCGTTTTGAATGAATATTTCATAGCAAACTAATCTGTGTTGTAATAAAACTTCATAACTCTGCAACAATTACTGAACGTTAGTCACTGCCTGGAGGCTCGGGACCCTTACTGCGGCTGGGATCACAGACAGAAGCGCTGCACCACCTTCGAGGAGAGCTCCAACATGAACCAGTGGAGCCAGAACATCACCGAGTGCCCGGTACGACACACACACACACACACACACACTCACACACACTGTGATCACATCACTCAGAGGGGATTTGGGGCAAATGTGACTCTTTGATCCTTTCTGGAGGTGAGGAACCTGACGCAGGATGGAGGTTTTGGCCCCTGGGCTCCATGGCAACCCTGTAACCACGATGACGGCGACGGCTCCGTCAGCAGCTGCCTGTGTCGGTCCCGCTCGTGTGACGGACCCGTGGCCAGATGTGGCGGCGTCCAGTGCAAAGGCTCGACCATCCAGGTGGCAAACTGCTCCAGGTGCAGTTTCTCTGTGCAGACACACACAGTTTCAACACACAACACTGAGGATGAATTAATCTGCCGGTCAAGTTCACAGAAAACAGGGATTAATCTCTATTACTCCAGAGATTACTGCCAGAGGCCACTGATTAGCCTAATAAATCAAAAAATAGTTAAATTCTATACAGCAATAGTGCTTTATTATGAGAGAGGCTCATTAAAGGAGAGAGCAGGTGATAACGAGTCACAGGGTGAAAATATGTAATGGATTTGTGCTTACATAATCAGACCTACAGAGTGCATTATGGGCCAATAAACCGTTTACAGAGGGAGAGTTGGAGGAATGGAGTTAGTTACACAGCCTGTGAGGAGGAATTCATGTTTAAAATATGAGATTTATAACCTCAAACTGTTGCTAACTCACTGAACTATCACCCACGTCCTCTCCAGTCCTGTGTGATATGATTCGCTCTCCCCGTTTCGCCCTCCGTTCCTCAGGAATGGCGGCTGGACCCCCTGGTCTTCATGGGGCCAGTGCAGCAGCAGCTGTGGTATTGGATTTGAGGTGCGGCAGCGATCCTGCAACAACCCCTCGCCTCGCCACGGCGGGCGCATCTGTGTGGGTCAAGGTCGAGAGGAGAGGTGAGACACAGCGCGTCTGCATCTGATCCTGCAGCAGGAAGTGGATATAAACACGAACACTTCGGGAGCTCCGACAAGTCTGATTCTTAATATTAAAACTGCAATTATAAATCCAATTTAGCAAAAGTGCTTTTAGGCAAAATAAATATTTTATGAAGGTTTATGCTTCTACATAAACTATAAACTCAGAGCGGGTCAGTTTTCATGCCAACTTATTCCTATTTTTACACCAAACATCTGCAGTAAAATCCACATCTGGCATCATGTTTCAGTTTCAGTATTTTGTTGTGTATTTTTTTTTGGCAGCACAAATGCTACAGAATAAAAAATGAAAGTATTATAAGATTATTAAATCAAAATTACAGGCTGCAGTTTGTCTCTATGAAGGTCTCACTCCTCATAAAGCTGCTTTTCACTTTGATTATGAAGCGGAAACTAATCAACAGAGCATGTAGACTATAATATAGTTCTGTATTGTGTATTTAGAATATTAAAGACAAGTGAGACTAAGAGAGAAAAAATGCACAATTAAAAATGTGTATCGACGCCAGCAGCACAGACACGTTTCATCAACACTCAGCACAGACAGTCAGAGTCAGAACTGCAGATTTAACTTGTGCAAAACTCAATCAGGTAAAAGATCAATGAGTCAGACACACCGGACCGACACATCCAACCTGTCTACCCCCTGATGGAGACGAGGGACAGCAGGTTAACAAAGTGGGGTTGCATGTTGATCATGTCACTGACTCCCACGTCTTCACCTCCTGAGTGCAGCTGGAAATTGAATTAAAAGTGATTTTAACTGCCTGAGATTTAAAACTTCCCTGCTTTGCTTCGATTCTGTGCGTCTCTGTTGTTTCCAGGCTGTGCAATGAGAAGAAGGCCTGTCCTCTGCCGGTGCTGTGGACGGCGTGGGGGCCCTGGGCTCACTGCAGTGCTGAATGTGGAGGGGGGGTCCACTCCCGGATCAGAAGCTGTGAGAATGGAAACAGCTGTCCTGGATGCTCCACGGTAGTACAGCGCTTTTATATTTAAAAAAAAGGTCAGAAGTGCTGTTTTTTAGTGATTCAAAAGTGCACCAGAGCTGACAGTGAAGGCATCACCGTGCGTCTCCAGCTGCAGCCTCACATGCAGCCTCGAGCTTCGCCTCTTCACAGCCACCAGAAGAGCTTAAACTGTGTCATTAAACACAGTAATTTGCTGCATAATAAAGCCCCTGCAGAAAGAACTACAATATTTGTGTTAGTGAGCAGAATGTAGTGACTCTGCAAGCTGTTTGTACTGAACCACTAAAGCAGAGCGACTCTGTGGCTTCAGGAGACAAAGAAAAACCTGCAGAAGCTCAGTTTGAACTGTTCAGCTGCATTAACGACAACAAGTTTCCTCCATGTTGTTTATTTCAGGAGTATAAGGCCTGTAACCTGGAGGCCTGCCCTGAGGTACGCCGCAACACCCCCTGGACCCCCTGGATGCCGGTCAACGTCAGTCAGGACGGGTCGAGGCAGGAGCAGAGGTTCAGGTACACCTGCCGGACGCTGCTGCCCGACCCCCAGCAGCTCCAGGTGGGCAAGAAGAAGGTGGAGACGCGGTTCTGCCCCAACGACGGATCTGGAGCCTGTCAGACCGACTGTGAGTACTGAGGAAGACCAGGAGCAGAAAAACAGGAACGTCAGGTTTTTCCTCTTTTTGTCAGCTTCCAGCAGGCGTTGTTGTGGTAACCGTAACCATGGAAACACAGCTGATGTGGACACTATTGGCTAGACTGTAGTTGTAATTGGAGGACACCTTAACCTCTGGATCGGGTGAAACATTTTGGGTTTATTTTCAGATTAAAACCGTCAAAAATCAAAAATCACATGATCCTGGTTGGAGTCCAGATACAAGTCTCATGTCCTGCTTCTTCACTGGGCTTTACTGGTGCCGCTGGTGGCCGAGCTCCCAGTTCGCCACAATAAACACAGCTGGTCCATTGAGAAGCAGGATGATGCCGATCTGTATGCAGACATCAATCATCAGATTGATTAAACATCATTGAAGCGTCATGAGTGCAGTCGGTCACTTCCTCCCTCAGACACACGCAGGCGTCACTGAATCTGTTTCACACAACAGGAAATAGATTTAAAGAGTCAAGTTTAGGTTTTCAGTCTGAAACAGAAAAAAAGTTGACGAGGTTAAAAGGTAATTTGATTTTTTTCATCTTATGTTCTGTAACTTTTCTCATCCTGTCGACAGAAAAATATGAAATATTTCTGCTGGCCTCGTTGAAAGCCTCAGGAAGTACACCTCATTCATATGTAAATTATTTGTGTGTGTGGATGACTCTGTGTGTGTGTGTGTGTGTGGCAGTAATGTGGGGAAAACTACATTTTTCAACACGACCCAAATTTACACCTCACTAATTAATGTTTCAGAGCCGCCTGTCTGTCTGCTGAGCTTGGCAATAAAAGAGATAAAAATCCTGCCGCTCTTGTTTTATCTCAGTGAACATTCAGACTTCCTGAGCGACTCACTCATCCAGCAGGGAGTCAACTGTCTTTTCTCTCACTCTCAGTCTCACTCCTCTCTTTTCACTCTGCTGCTGAGAGTTTCCACCGTGTGAAAAGAGACCGAATGAATCCAGATTAATGGTCTGCTTTTAAAGTCTTTGGGCTCTAATAAGGAGATTAAAATGTGTGTTTGCAGCTCTGGTTGAGGACTTGGTGAAGACGAGTGGGCGAACTCTGTCCCAGCCTCAGGGCGTGCGCTGGGGATCATGGGAAACGTGGTCCAGCTGCTCTCAGCAGTGTTCCAGAGGCTTCCGAACCCGGAAGAGGAGCTGCTCGACGGCGGAGGGCCGGACCAACCCCAGCGCGTGCGTGGGATCCCCGGTGGAGTATCAGGACTGCAACATCCAGCCGTGTCCAGGTGAGCAGGAGCTTCAGGCTGCAGGTTCAGCTTCTGCACCAGAATCTGTTCCTGACGCAAATAAAGTCCAGCATGTGTGTTGCAGTGGGCGGAGCCTGGTCCTGCTGGGCCTCCTGGTCCCAGTGCTCAGCCAGCTGTGGGGGCGGACACTACCAGCGGACTCGGACGTGCAGCAACCCCCCTCCCGCCAACGGAGGAGACATCTGCATAGGCCTGCACACGGAGGAGGCGCTCTGCAACACACACACCTGCGAGGGTACGACAGCATGCAAAAGTGCATTATGGGATGCACAAACTTTATTCTGGTCAACAGAAATCATTCTAAGTCTACTGAATGTTTTAATAGACTTTTTTTTTATCTCTGTTTTGACATTCTGATGTTTGCTCATTTGTTTATTGTCATTTTTCATATTTCTTGCTCTAGAAATTCTCTCTATAGACTCACACCAGATTAAATAATGGTGTTTGCATGGAGGCTGATGGGAAATCTCCTCCACACAGCAAAGGAGTGTATCAATATTTGGACTGAGAAGTCAAATAATGTGGCTGTGAGAGCATATCCCAGCATGCATTTGGCTGAAAGTCAGAGCAGAAACAGAAAAAAAAAGTTAAATTTACACTTTTAAAAAACTCTCGATCACTGGCTGCAACATGGACGGATGCAGCTTGTGTGTAAACTTGTTTCTTTGGTTCTTTGAATTCAAAGCACAGACATGAAAAACAAATTGATGTGATTAACTTCCCATCAGTTTTACACTTTTGTTCGGGAAACAAAGTGGCACCAGAACACGCGGAGGCTGAACGGTGACAAGCTGCTGACTGATGATGACCGCTGAGCTGCAGCCAACATCTCCTAACCTGCTCACTTTGTTTCCCTCCACAGTTTCTCTGCTGTTGTAGCTGCTGGTTATTTAAAAAAAGACAGTTTTTGGATCATAATTTCTTATAATCAGAAGCTGCTTCTTACTGCCTTTTTTGGGGCAGTTATGCAAACCTCAGTTGTCTTAAAACAGATTAAATAAAAAAGTCTTGAACTGTTTTGATCTAAAAAAAAAAAAGCATGCACTCCCAGAGCCCTGAACAGTGTCCGGTTACATAACTCAGTTATATTTTAATTAAATACCTATTTAAATAATTTAATACTTTTGATTTCCTTTTTTTAATATGAAGAGCATATTTGTTAATTAATATTAAAATGTTGGATCTTTGTTTCAGGAAATTCAACAGGAAGATAAAGAAGCAGAAAAAAAGTCATTTATTCAGATCTGATCCTCTGCTGTGTGTTGTGTTTAACATTGTGAGATCTGTAGAGACTCTTTCTTTCTTGCAGTTTCAGTGTTTCCTGTTTGGGTTTGGATTAGATTAGACGCTCAGTTAGTTTGTGTTCAAAACCTGCAGGGGAAGTTAATTAAGATGAGCTTCCTCGATTACCAACAAACCAGCGTCAAACATCACAATCTTCTCTCCAAAGAGCGAAAACTATCATTGTTGTGTCTTTGTTTTGGCTCAGGTTGTCTCTGTTTCCTCTCTCTGGTCTTCAGGTTGGGGTGAATGGACCGACTGGGGCGACTGTGATGACGAGGGTCTGCAGCATCGCACTCGTCACTGCGGCGAGAACCAGGAGGACGAGGCGAGTCTCTGCCAGGGCAACATCACGCAGTCGAGGCCGTGCCAGCCTCACGAGGTGCCAGGTGAGCTCACGCTCTCATTGGTTAACGGCCGCGTGCACACGGAGCGACTCTGCAGATTGTTGCTGATACAAGCTGGAAAAATCCAGTCGGACTCGTAGGAAAGTTAAATCAGAGACGGTAAACGCTGACTTATTCAGTTTGTATGAAATTAAAAAGATGATTTAATGACGTTGTCAGCGTTCTGTGCACCTGGAGAACAGAGGAGCCTCTGAGAGGAATTAAGTGGTCTGTCATTTGAGTCGTTTGATCTTTTGGAGCTGCAGTCATTTCACTCACTGTGTTGGTGTTTCTTCTGTCTGTCTGTTGTCTTTTCTTTCTGTTTGTCTCTTTTCCAGTTATTTTACCAGGACAGGACGAGCAGAGCTGTGGAAGTAAGTGATGTTTCTCTCCAATGGGTCCATTCAAATTAAACTAAAATATAAAAACTAGATGATTTATAAACCACATCACTTAAATTATTAGATTATATCCTGTGCTTCATAATTTAATTTAACCAGTAAAACAGGTGCCAATGAGAACATCACCAGGTCTTTTTGAGTCACTGAAAACACTGGAGATGTTGCCTTCAAGAGCCTTTTTTACATGTTACATGTGTGTTAAAAAAAGCCTCATCACAGCTGCTTTGTTTCAGCTCAGAGCTCTGTAACAGCAGCTACATGACGACTTTCTTCTTCATGTTTATGCAGTGTTCATGTGTAATCTGAGCTCATTCTTCTCTGTGAAAAGCTCTCAGTCCTTATGAACTATTATCCTACATTTTGCTCACATTTCCTTTCATTTCTTTCGTCCTCTTTGTCCGTCCGTCCGTCTGCAGCCTTCACTTTGTTCCAGCTGGTAGCTGTGGGCTCAGCCAGTTTCTTTGCAGCTGCGTTGCTCTCGGCGCTCGCCTACTCTTACTGCCACCACCTGAACCGGCCGTCGGCGGAGTCGGCCGTCATCCACCCGAGCACACCCAACCACCTCACCTACCACAAGCAGGGCAACACGGCGCCAAAGAACGAGAAGTACATCCCCATGGAGTTTAAGGTGGGCTGCTTTCACACACTCCAGACCTGCCACCTTAAGAAAAATCAGGAAAGAAACAAAGAAATAAAGCTCCAAACAAAACGTGATCTTTTGTTCTCACACTGCAGACGCTGAACAAGAACAACCTCCATGTGAACGACGAGACGTGCAACCACTTCCCCTCCCCGCTGTCCTCCAGCAACATGTTCACCACCACCTACTACCCCACCAGCCTGAGCAAGTACGACTTCCACCCCGACTCCCCCTGCAGGACGTACATGCACAGCTGAGGGAACAGCACCGTCACTCATCCGAACACCACCTGAAGTATGTCCTCATTCAAAAAAACACCAAGATTTAAATAGATGTTGGTCGAGATATTATGAAAGAAAAACACCAAAATCATCTCCATGTTCCTGTAATTCAGTAAATCTGTTAATGAGACCTTAAAGACTCTGCTCACACCAGTTAAACTTCTCTCACCTGGCAGATCCTCGTTATGTTTTACAGGCTTCAGGTGTGCAGGTGTTTTTCAGATGCTTGCATGTTCACAAACACTCACAAAGTGTGACATGAGAGCTGCCAGGCCGGTTTATCCTGCTTTTCCAATATTACTCTCACTTTTTCCAGCTGATACCATCAGCTGTTAACTACCTGCTTCTGATGGTTCGTACCAATTAGATAATTATTAATTTCACATTTGCATGTTTTAAAAAACTGTAAATGCAGACCTGAAGGTAAAAGAGGCTGAGACACAGAGAGCAGTGAGGATGGTTCAGTATTTCTTCTCTGATGTGACTCAGTTTGACTGATGTCACCACTTTTTCACAAAATCCCGAGTAAAAACCCTCCTGTCTCCATCTGAAGCTCACAGACACAACGAGGCTGCACAGCTGCAGCAGTTTGATGCAACAACGACGTGCTGCAGCTGTTCTTCCTCTCTGCATTTATGCACCTTGCTAACAACTTTACAGGTGCATATCGCCAACTACTGGTCAGAGTTTGATGCTGCTTCATAATTCAATAAAAGCAGTTTGCTTTATATTATTGGCTCCATTTAGAACTTTTAACAAAACAACCGATAATATATCAATGCCAATACATGAAGTGCATCTCCTGCTGCTTTTATCTGACGACTGCAGAGGTGCATGTTCGTCCTTTAAAGAGGTAAACAGCAGCTTTTACTTCTCCAAGGAGGAGCTGTGCAGGTGTCCTCCTCCTCTTCACCAACCCTGAGGTGCTCCGCTCACGCAGCATGAAAGCAGGGTTGGACCCGCAAGGACGCCAATAACACTAAAGACTTGTCATGTTCCTGGACTTTCACTGGACTGAGAAAAGTCTCATCCACTGGTTTTTGTTTCGGGGATTTTCTTTCTCCTCCTTTTGAACAGGTGAGTTCAGAGGACTGAAGTGTCAGTTTCCATCAGCACAAACTGTATCTGTGAAACGAAAACAGACGAATAAAAAGGTGCATGGAAGGAAACAAACTCTCACTGTGTGTGAATGGAAGGAAGAGATGGACAGAGACTCGCAGCTTTCTGGCTTTTTTGCTTTAATTATCACATTTAACAGAATCCACGATGGAAAACATCAGTGAAGAGGAACTTCTGACGCGCCTCACTCTGTACTGTACGCTGTAAAAAATGTCATGCTGTCGGCTTCTCTCTCAGCAGGTTTCACATGTTTCTGTATCTGCTGAAAAAATGATTGTTTCTGTCAACATAAGCGGCATTTTTTGTTTGGTCACTTTCCTCTTTATGGACTTGAATGCATCAATGTTACTGTTCAAAAATCACCAAATATAAAACAGCTGTAAATGTTTATGTCAGAGCTTCTCACCAGAACATGAACGCACCGTGAATCAAACACAGGCTTTTAAATCAACACTCAGCTGCAGCGTCACGAAACAGAAGGTTCATGTGTAAAAATGTGTGTAACTTTGATGGATCAAGCTGCTCGAGCAGGTTTCAAGTCTCCACATGTTGTTTTTTTAAAACAGCTGCTCAAAGGCAGAAAAAACATTGATAAGATTTTGCAGAAACGTAATAAATTATAACTTTGATTTGTTTTTTTAAAAAAAATATGCTAAACACTGGTTGTGCAAATTGAAGAAAACAAGTGGGACTATAATTTCTTTTTCTCTCACATTTCTGAAAAGAAGAAATAATAAAGAATCTGAAAAGAACAAAAAAAATTATTATACTTTTACAATAATCATGCATGGATTCAGGTGCTTCACTTTCCACACGCAGCTCACAGAAACGGTGACTAGGATGTAACCAGTGTTTGTGTAATTATGTCTGTCACATTTCTGATGCTAGTTTGAACAAACTGTGGATTATCGGAGCCTCATATTTGCAAAAGTGTTACATTTTCCCTGATAAACAAAGTAAAGCAGCCCTTGTTTCAGGCAGGGTTGGTTTTTTCTGAAAAAACTCCTAATAATTTTCAATAATCTGGAAAAAAACAATGTAATTTGGTGCAAATTACAGGGAAAACTGAAAGTCTTTGACTCGTTTCCTCCTGTTATATCGAATGTTTGCTTGTAAACAAACTGCATTTTTGCATGTTGATCTGTGCAGCTCCACACCGACTAAAAGACTCAAAGTAATGCAGCCAATTAAGTTGAGGTTTACCGACTGAACAGCATCTTTTCTCTGTAAATAGCAACATTTATCTTTGCAAGAAACTCGTTTGAAGTTTTTTTAAATTTGCAGGAAAAAAAAAAAGGCAATTTCACGTTCTGTAGTCGGCTGTTTTGGTGAAAAACTGCACATTTTACCTTCAAAATCTCAACCAAATGTCTAATTTTTATACTCCATCACCATAATCAATTAATCCAACGATCACAGGACGAATCTTCACACAGAGGCTTTAAATAATGTCGCCTCTCTGTGTTTTCTGTCTCCTTCCAGGATGATACTGTTAATATTTAAGTTTCTGTCGTTGTGAAATGAAAAATTGCACATCTTTGTGTTTCTAAACTGTAAATATGAAGAAATGAATCCAGATGTTTTTCACCTTTTGCAGTGTGATGTAGCATGAAGCAGCTCTGATGGTTTGTGTTCACGTTCAGGTGCCTGAACGCACCAACACTCCGACATGAATATACAATAATACATGTGTGTGAAAACTGTACGAATATCTTTGTGTGGACGAAACAGTGAGGACGTTCACGCTTCAGACGGACTTTCTCACCTGCGTGCGACAGAAAGTGTTGTGTTTTGTGCTTAAAGGCCTTGGTAGTCTTCTTTGTAGTGAAGTGAAAAACACATGGGATGAAGAACATTTTCATAATTTCCCATTTGATCTCTAAAATGAATTCTGTTTTGCCTCCAAAAGACACTTGGATTGAATATGATTGATGTGAATTTGGCTGAACACTGCCCTCTGGACACTGTGAACTTTTGGTACTATCTATTTTTGTATTATGTACACTGTAAAAAATATGAATAAATCAATTTTGGTGCCAATATTTTGGTTATCGATGCTGAACAAGGTCACTTAAGCTACTTAGTCTGCTGTTTATCCCAGATTATAAGGAAAAAAGAAGAGAAACGGGCAGAAAAAAGATGCAAACATGTTTCTGTTTAATCGACTGAACGTCTTCGTTTGAGCTTCTGCTGTTTTCTGGAAACAAACCTGAAAGAAACATCATGTTTTTTGAGTTTGCTCCTAAAAAACACACAACCACACGGAGACACAGATGTAAAGTTCATTGCCAGTCTGCTTTTTCATCGAGTCGGATGATATTTAAGGTGGATTTTTTTGATTCTTTTAAGTGGTTTGACGGATGCAGAAACAAAATAGCAAAGGTTACAAGGTGCTCTTTTTAGTAACTTCACTCGTTGAGCCTCCATCGTGTCTTTAATAATTGACGTTGCTTGAGAGGAAGCTGGCGCGCAGGTAAGCAGCAGAACCTTGAGGTCCAGTGTTTTTCTCCTGTATACCATAGCGATTATATTTTTATTTCTTACATAGGCAGGTCGACGGATCCGAACTGATGAATAATAGAAGCGACAGAAGCACTTGATGGAGAGAAGGTGGCTTAAAGAGTCCTTGGATGCAACCAGGAAAACAAAGTTACATGTGCAGGTATTTATCAGGGCCGAGTTCTGCTGCGTTTGCTCCACTTTTAGCAGAAAATCGAGTTTTTTTTACAGTAAATGAACACAAATGGATGTTGAATGCGATGAGCTGAGGGATGTTTCTGCAGACGGTGACTCAGATGCATGAATGAAATGAGAAAAGGGAGGTTTTTGTGAGGAATGTCTGAGCTTTAATCAGATTTGTCGCTTGTTCTTTGTTAATTGGCTGCAGTCGTTTACTGCCGGTGAGATTAATGTTTCCTCTGAGATGACAGGAAGTGCAGGGCTCCGTTCCTGGAAATCCTGCTTCTCCACCGCCGAGTCGAGGTCGTAATCCTGTTTGCAGGCCGACCGCCACTCAGACGGCCAACAATATACGACACTGATCAATACCTGCCATCTGTTATCTGTTTTATACTGTCTCTCTGCTTACGTGTGTGTGTGTGTGTAGCTTTAATCCTGCTTTGTGAGGACATTTAAGCCAGTTCCCACAACTTTAAAGGAGAATTTTAGGATTAAGACTCGGTTTTAAGGGTTAAAGCACATTGTATTCTGGTATTAACTCCACTTTTTAATGAAAAACTTGCTCTTTTAAACAGGGACAGATGTCATTATTAATATCTGTTTTACTTATGATGGATCACTGATCAGTTATCATTACATCTGACTAGAAAAACAAGTGTGAACCATCTGAAACATTCAGTCTTCTGAACTGACTCTGCTCTGCTCTGAGTTCAGTCTGCTGCTAAAAACCACCAGGTCACTGAAATAGAAGACGCTCCTGCCCCGTTTTTATTTATTTATTCATTCATGTGAATATCTTCTTTTTTTTGCTTCCTCCCATTTAGCAAACTGGAAAAACTGGAGCAAAACCACATAAATATTACACATGACATCGAAGGTTCAGTCCTTTTTCATGAAGGCAGTTTGCTTTTTTATGAAGCTCACACTTTCTTTTTTAATTCAATTTTTTTAAAGAAGTTTTCTCTTGTTTTTATGTTTAAGTTTGTTCTAAAAGTTCAGCCGTTCTCTCCATCACTGATGTGATTCCTCTTTAATTCTCAGTCATTATAACACATTTACATGAAGTTCTGCCTGTGAATTCAATTTTTTAGTGCAAGAAAATCCCTCAACAAAGTCTTTTCTCCTTCAGAAACTTCGAGTTTCCTCAACTGAATCTGGATTATAACATTTCATAACTTTCTTAATGGAAGAAAAGATGATATATGTGAAAAAATAACATGTAAAAATCTGATTTTCTTTCTGTTTGAAAGCAGGAAATCCATGAAGAAGAGAGTTTTCCTTCCTTTTCTAATCCTAATATTGACCAAAAGTCAACACGACCCACTTTGGCACATTAATGCTTTCAGATCTACATGCAAGAAGTTCTAATATCATCATCATCATCATCAGTTCAACAGTCGAGATGTTTTCAGTCTCATTCAAAGTCATTGCTGCTCACAAGAGAACAAAACAACTTAATCCTCCCACTTGAAACTCGGTTAATCCGCCACATCCACTCGCTCCTGATCAAAGTGTCTCTGAACACGTGAAGACGTAAGTCCACCAAGAAAAGTAGGTCACTTTCACTCGATCAGCGGACGATGTAAAAGTGCTCGGAGACAAAGGAAGCTGTTACCATGACGTCTGTCACCTGTGGGGCTCCGGACATCACATGCTTCACCTGTTCGAGCCAAATATAAAGTTTCCTGTTGTTATCTGTGCTGCAGGAACATGGTGGTTTTATCCAGCAGGCTGTTAATGGGATTCATACAGAGTCCTGCAGCAAAGTGGTCTATATGTGGCCCGGTCCTCCATGCAGACCGCAGGAAGGAGGACACGGCTATTTAAAGCATAGTAACTGAGGTATTTCAGGCTGTCCATTTAACTGCATTGTTGACCAGGTGAGTGCACACACACTCAGGTAAAAGCACAACTTACAGATCTGTACAACACCGTGTCTGAGATGTTTGAATAAGAAGTGAAGGTGGAGGAGCTTCACCGATCAGCTGCAGCGTTCCTGGTTATTTTTGTCCATCTGAAGGGTCGAGAGAGAAGAATCAGGTCCTGTTCGCGTCACCTCGACAGGAAAGTGTGCAAAGTGTTTGTATCTGTTGTCACGCAGAGTTTCATGACAAACACTCGTCATGTTTTACACCTTCAGATGAAATCTTTTTAAACGTTACTAACCATCACACAATAAATTATGGGCCTTTAAATGTTAAATGGGATAAAAAGTAAGAGAATCTCACTTCCACTTAATCAATTCAGTCAATTACTTAACAAATATTTTAATCTATAATATAATTTGTCAGCTGAATAAATACTCAGGCTTTGTATGTTGACATGAAATCAGAAGCTTCTCATGTTACCTGGTGATGAAATGAACAGCATTCATTAACAGGTGAAGTTTCAGGTGTGTGAACGACGTCACCTTCTACACCTGGAGACGTGACAAAACACACACATCCTGCACAGTCTGAGAGACAAATGAGCCTTTATTGTGGCTTTTATTTTGATAATGCTGCCATCTGCTGGGCAAAAGGAGAAACAGCATGCAGTTTCTTTGGAGGAAAGACATGCTGCTTTACTGCAGGCTGGAAATAAGTTTTACATCAGCTGATAAAATAAATAAACTTTTCAACTTCACGTGCACGTTCACCTTTTCCTCATCAGTTACTTTTTCAACGACACATTCAAAGACCTTCTGTGAAGGTGTGTTGTTTTTATGAGCCATTTCATAGTGCTGCTGTGTGTAAATCGCTGACATCATGTGAGCTGCAGGAACTCAGAACTATAAATGTGCTTTTTAACTAAAAATCATTAACAACAAATGTTTAAGAAGTTTGCACAAAGCTTTTAAATAAAAGCAAAACTGGCAAACATTAAGCATGCTGTGGAAATGTAAAACTTTGTGTGCAAAAACTTATTTATAGAGGCAAGATTAAATCATGATAAATGTATCCTGGTGACAGTGAACGCATCAGCTGAATATTCAGTATAAGAAGACAGTGATCCAAACTGAAACAACCTCATACATAAACACGTAAAGACTGAGATTTGCAGGTTAAAACTTGTTTTTTTACTGATAATCTGTGATGAGAACTTTAACTTTGCATGGAAATGCAACATCATGGCAGATTCTGTTTTCAGATGTACTTTTTTCAGTAAGACCAGCTTTTCTAGTGGCGACCTCGTGGTCTGAGAAGTCCTCTGTAATATTCACTTGGAACACACATGCAATTAGTTATAGAAAATGGTTAAAATTTGCTTTTAGGCCTACAATTCTGTGCCATTGCAGGACTTTTCCTTTAACTGGGACGACAGTGAGAACAGGGATTATAATTCGTAATGATTTATTGTTAATTAAAGGACAGATAAGCAGTTAAACATAAAGGTGTCTTACTCAGTTAATTGGGGGTTGAGCAGGCAGATAAAAATGATCAAGATCCTCTTCTCACATAAAATAAAACAGAGTCTCTTTGTTTTCAAGACAACAACTGGAATTAACCAGTTTAACCAGCAGAGACACCGAGGCCCAAACAAAGCTGAAGGCACCAGCTGATCTAA
>JAQMCX010000041.1:6860103-6881102 GCA_029814765.1 Acanthurus leucopareius | reverse complement strand
ATCAGTGAAATCAGCTGGTGGAGTTTTTGGTTGGAAAGAAAACCTGCAGCCTCTCGGCCCTCCATGGCACGAGTTTGACATCCCTGATCTATGCACTGGAGGCTCTGTTTGATGTGTGAACCATTTTGTTTCAGGGTGTTTTCAATCAGGTAATTGTGTTCCAACTGGGTTCAGTCTTTGCTGACTGAGTTAACAGTGTCAGTGCTTGTGCTTTCTGACCAATAAAGAGCTTAAAAGCCAATACTTGCTGAAGAAGTCTAAAAGGCTACAGGCAGAAAGAAAAGCAGTACTTGATCATAACAGACACCTTCAAAAGCAGGTTTTCCAGTTGGACAATGGAAAATATTGGTCTGCTCAAGAAGAATTACAAAACATCATCTGAGATAACTTTGGTCTCAAACAAGTAATTGAGATGATGAACAATAGAATAAAAGACAGCAATGAACTGGAGAATGAATGCAAGACAATAAAACAATAAGGAGCTAAAGCAGAGGGTTCAGGACCTGCAGAGGAACACAACTTCAACTTCAGCTGGGAGACAATATTTTTAAAAAACAAGAGAAGAGCCAAATTTTGGGCCAGAAAAAAAACAAACTAGAACAACAGGTTCAGGTTTCAGAAGTACCAAAAACTGAAAGCTGATAAACAGATCACACTGAAAAGCATTTCAGTCCTGAAATTTACTGTAAATGATTTGAAAAAGAATTATTAACAAGTGGAACCTTCTAATACCGTAGTAAATGACATCAGAGCTGAGTTGGAAGAGCTTAATGGTGAGGCTGCCCTCAAAGAGAAAGTCTCTGACTTTGGAAGAATGTCCAAAAAAACAAATTCCCATTCGAACCAAGTATGACTCAATCAAGTCTGCTACGGAGCCTGTTAGCAAAAATGATTCTGTTCAACACAACAAAATTTGTGAGCTCTATAATAACCTCCATGATTTTGAAGATGTGGTGGGCAGATATAAGGCTGCTAAAGAAGAGTGCAACGCACAAGGTCCAGAAAATAAAGGACAAGTACCAATGACTGAAAGCTGGAAAAGAGGCCACACTGAAAAGCTGCTCAGGCTTGGGGAGTCATGTTGAAAATATAGAGGAAATCTTTTATGACGAAAAACAACAAATTCAAATTGGATAAGCATGACAGCGAGAAGTCTTTGACCAACAAAAATTCTTTTAGCCCTGAATATGGAAACATCGATTCTGCTTTGCTGCTTTGGAAACTAGCAAAGTAATTTCTTTTCTCCATAACAAACACCAGGAGCACCTGATGAAAAACCTCCAGGATTTTGAGGGTGTGGAGGACAGATACAAAGATGCTGAAGAGGAGAAAAACATACAAGGTCAAGAGACTGCCATCCTGAAACAAGAGCTCCACAACGATAACGGTAAAATGTCAAGTCTCAAGCAAAACTGCTGGTTAAACAAAACAGTTTAAAGATGACCTGGGGGTGTGTGATTTCATCATGTGGGTTTTCTCCAGATGCTCTGGTTCTCCCACCAACACAAATGAAAAAATCAAAGTTATAAAATAAAATATATTTAAGTGACTTTTTGTTTTAAGGGATTGTTGTTGATTTGTGATTTACTTTCAGAGGTAGGATAAGGTAAAATAAACCTTTTTTAACTACCAGAGGTGAAATTTGGTTAAGAATACATTTAAAATGTAAACTATAGCCGCAAACAGCAAACACTGGAGCCCGAGCAGTATCTAGGCCTTAAGGGCCCTCACTGATGCTTGGGGTATTTGTAAGGTGACACATGAGAGATTGTGAGGCACAGTTACATCAGCAGGTCCCAGCCTTTGTAGATTACAACTGCAGGTCTCAAAAACTTGTTGTAGCTTCTCTGAGTCGAGCTGATTTAATCAAAGCAACCAGTAAAATGTTTTTCATACAACTGCACTCTTAAAAATGCTGTGTAGTTTTCAAGACATCAGGAGGGGATATACTCGAGCCTTATAACAACAAAACAGATGTAAATTAAACATATCTTCATTGCATGTGCGATCAAAAACATGCCATGTTTTGAGGAAGGTTGGCATTTTAAAAAGTAACGAACGCAGACGTGTTAAAAAAATGACTCACTGTTTTTAATAGTGCAGAAACAATATGGCTGCAAGATGTTTGTGGGCACGTAGCTGCTGACATGCCTTTTGTATGTTCTCCCCTTGTTGTTCTCACAGTAAAGGAGGATGTGTGACATCTGGAAGCACTCAGGAGGCAGGACTGAGACCTCCTCCTCTGTCGTTTCTCAGGGCACAAACATCAAAGGAGGCGGAAGATAATGTCTCGACTCCTGCGAGGAGCCACCGCCACCACGGTCTCAGAGTGGGGAGGTTTCCAGGAGGCTCTTGAGGGTCTCATGTGGATGATACAGCACTTGTGAACAAATGTGGGGCAGGAGTGACAGACGAGAATGAGAGGGAGGTGAGGACAGGCAGGAGAGGGTCTTTCAGTTTCTGTCTGTTTGACTTGCCTTTCCAAAAAGTAGTGTTTTTCCAATATGGCAGTACTGATTGTGGAATGATGTGAATAAGAGAACTTAATACCCTAAGAAAGAAATATTTCAATATATTGTTGATGCTTTAAAAGTCCCTGGTTGTAATAGGCCAGCACTTTCCACTCACAATGATTCCCTATTACCAACCCAGCCTGTCCCTGACTACTGCTGCTCACCTCTTCCTCAGCCTCCATCTTCTCCTAGTGTCTCCCTGGCCACAAACTATTGTTACCTGTGCCAGAAGAAACTGCTCACCTGCTCCTCTGTGTGTTCTGCCTCTGCTGCATGCCCCAGCCCCCCCTCAGCCAAAGAGGAAAGAAGACACCACTGACTGTGTAGCTTATCTTTGCTTAGGTTTGACAATAAAAGTCTTTACCAACTTTACTCTTGCTTGTTTGTGCTGCTTTTAGGTCCTTACACACCTGGTTTTGGTGTGAGTTGCAAAATTTTGAAGATATCGACCGTAAATAAATCTGCTTTCTCTTAAATAAAACAGAAGTAGAGTACAATGGAAACAAGCAATTTATTTTTAATTTGCCACCCGATAAAAATAATAAATACCTGTTTATCAACTCTCTAACTGCCCCAGTGACTTTACAAAAGTGTTTCTAGAAAGGAAGCATCTAAATCGGACCTTCAGTTTAGGGCTTTTTAGGCCAAAATGTAAAGTAAATGGTTATTACTCCTCACATTCCATGAGCTGCTCTGAAATAAAAATTGGAGTAACAGATGCTTTGGTTGAAACAAAAACAGACTCATACTTTCTCACAGGATTGCAGTGGAGTCTGAATGAAAAGGCAAGTGCAGAACACCTGCTGCTCCTCTCAGGTCTTTTATTTAGTGGAAAGGTATGTCTTTCTGCCTCCGCGGCCTCCAGCACCTGATATTTACTCCCCACTCAGGAGGCCGAGCGTCTCTGTTTCAGCACTGCAGGTTCTCACTTCCTGCTGCAGTGAAATCATTGCAGTCACAAATGGTTTCCAGTCACATGAAGAGATAATGACCCAGTGAACAGATTAGACTGCAAGGGGATGATGTTCAGAGGACTTCTGCTGCAGTTTGGAAAAGAAACTGTGCAATTTTGTATGAAATGCAAATATGAGTTTGGAACTATAGATTGAATTTTAGCTCAGTTGATATGAAACTAAATCTAAAGCACCACATTTTCTCTTGATTACCTCTTCAGTACATTGTTTTTTGTTCCTATCTCTCACACTCTGTACTATGTGTTTTAAAAATCATTTAAAATATTAAAAAACACAAGTTAAAATATTGTTTTGCCTCCACGTGTTGGAGATTAAACTCTGACTTATTTAGAGTTTATTCAATACTTTTGTTTGAACACTTTAATCGTTGGTAGATCCACACAGGTAGGATGATAAATACAACATAAATTTAAACTTTAAAGTTGCATCCAAACTACAAAACACGTGCTTTTCCCCACTGTTATGTATTTTAAATAAAGCCTTTCATGTGAATCACTGTTAACAAATCGGTTAATGTGTATTATTTTATCCTCGTTTTTCTTGAAAAGAAAGCCTTACTGAACACTCACTTCCTCTGCAGCTTCTAACACGCTGTAATACAGTATACAGCTGCATTTAACTGCGTGTATTTACATTGTATTTACATGTCAAGTCTTCTGCACGGATGTCTCAGTTGAATTCCAGAGTAAAAGTTTTATTATTTTGATCAAACTGTGTTTTTTCCTCCTCTGTGTGATTAAAGTAATTTGCAGAATTGCGGTTAAACGCATAAATTATTTGACAGCGAGTCAGTCATTTGGCTTAAGATAATGAGGAGTTTGGATGTTGTGGAAACTGGGAGGATCTGATGATTCTCGGCTCTGTCTTGTGGTTTCCGGTTGTGAGTCTAAACAGTTTTTGAAGCGCAGTAAGTGTTTATTCTACTATACTGGATGGATCATCTACTGCTTTGTGTCCACGTGATGTCGGCGTAGAGACATCTGTGTCGGGCATCACGGGGGACCCACCTATAGGAGCAGACTCCTCTGTCGCTATTTGCCTCCTCCTTCTCCTCTTAATGTTATCCTGCGCCTTCCTCACAGCAAAGCCGCAGTCTCCCGCGAGAGAAGCGCAAATTTAAGCTTCTCACTTCTAATTATCAGTCGGGAGCGGGAGGATAAGTACAGTTTGCGCCACTTTCGCACTGTTTCTCCAAACTTTCAATGGGACCAGACGACTGAGGCCAGCCTGCTGCATCTCTTTAACCCGGAGCCGCTGCAGCCATGGACGGTTGCGCGTTTGGTTTGACGCGCTTCTTGCTGCCTGGATGTTTACGCGTCGCGTTGCTGTGGGTCGTGCAATTAGGAGCGTTCGCGCAACATGGTAAGTGGATGGAAAAGTCTAATAAAGCTCAAATTATGACTGTGGCTCAGACATCTAAGACTATTTCCCTTGCAACAGTTGTAGCAGAGGCTTTTACTTCATCGTCGTGATCAGGCCGTTTAGAATAAAAGATGTCTACAGTAATCCAGACAATTACTTGTACCGCTTCTGAAAATTAATCAATAAAATGCAGAGAAGAGGAACATCTTCCTTGCTGAAAGCTAAGAAAAAGTTGGCTGCATTCCGATCAGTCAGCAGGTCCAGAGGTGAGACGGACCTTCAAAGAGGAAACCACAGACAAGATCAAACCCACTGATATAAATACAAGACAGACAGACTGATAGAGACAGACAAACAAACATGCTCCCGACGAATGAGACTAGTGTTTATATGCCATGAAACGTTCTTGCTTCAGATTTTCATTTTTGCGGAAGATTCTCAATTGACTGATGCAACAAATCTCCGTTTTTCTGCCAATTAGCACTGAAACTTTGGGGATGATTTTCTTATCACTTCAGCGAGATGTTTAAACTTTTATGAACCACACTCAAATAAATTTACTGAACTTAATTTCTAATTACTTACGAAAAAGAAAATGGGCTAAATGTCGTAAAACCTTTGTGAACAGAAATAAAAGTAACAGCAGAACCAAAACAAAGTCCTCATTAAAGTGCAGCTGTAATTGAAACAAGGCTGCAAAACTGAGCTGTGATGACGCATTTGCTCAATAATCCAGTAAACTGACTCCTCTGTTGGTGCTGTTCAGTCAGATGCAATGACCAAAAATTAAAAGAAAAATGTGAAAGCTGAACAAAATGTTTGATTTAAGCAAAAAAAAAAACCCCCAAAAAACTCAGATGTTATTCTTTTGTGAACTGCTGTTTTATGAGAGTGAGGCTCCGTTCTCACTGTGGGTGAGAGGACAACTGGACACACACATGGAAAAAAGACACATTAATGGATGAAAACACAGTTAGAAGTGTTTAAACAAAAGTAGACAGGATGTTTGTTTTTAACTGTTACCGGCAGATTTAAGGTCAATAATGATGATGGAGCCTGAATCCTTCCTTGAACAGAATGTGTGACCTGTTTTTTAAGTCAGATCAAACTGCCTGTCCTCCATCTTGCTCGTATCTTAAGTGTCCTGGGCATTTAACACCACATCAAAGCATACAGTCGTAAACTTTAAGCAGACTGTCGTAAATTAAATGCTGTCAGTCCTAAGAGTTAAAAAAAAAAAGATACCAGGCATTTCTGAGGCAAATCCAAGTCTTACACAATCCCTGTAACTGAGGAGACACTTTTTGTCCAGTTGCCCCCCCAACCCAAAAAATATACATCAAACTATTGTTTAACTTGTTGTGATAGTCGCGTTTAAACAGCACCAAATCTTGTAAATTCTTCCCCAGGTGTTTGAGATGCCTTTAACCCCGATGACCCTTCAGTGGCTCATCAATAAAAAGTCATGCTGTGCAACTATACATCATTCAAACACACTCCATATGACGCTTGTTGAGATGAATTACAGGGGTCAACTGGCCTCAAGCATGCAGAAAAATTAGATTTGTACTGTAAGTGAAGCCCATTAACTAACTGACTCCTGCCTGTCCTCTTCTTTTATGTCTTCTGTCAAAAATTAACATCTTTTTTTCCTCTTGTGCAGGGCTTAAGCTCAGGGTTTTTTGTTTCACCTTGTTGAGAAAGAAATGTCAAACAAAACAGGTTTTTCTAACATTGGCAAAGCTATTAAGCCATTAGGAGCTCAATCCCATAACCTCCTCTATAACTTCTGGTCTTTCAAAACCCATTTTCTTTCAATCCTGCAGGGTCAGTGATAACAACACTTGTATCGTTTTCAGATCCCATCCGAAGCCGTAACCCTTCCTGTTTTGTAGTGAGCGACGGACCCTCTGGGGAAAAGACCCATAACCTCAGTTGTGTTAACACCACGCTCTCCTGAAATAATCTTATTTCCTGATAAAGTGAAGAATTCCCCACACATCTGGGCTGCTGAGGGCCTCCCGCACAGTGGGATCTCCTCCCCTCAGGGGACGCTTCATTAGCTCACCCCCTCCCCTCCAGCTCTTTAAACTCATTAAGCCACCAATTGGAGCAGTTTAGCCAGCAGCCGAAGTCTCTCTGATTGTCCTCCTGCCTGAAAACTCAGTTGTTTGGACAACCTGTGACCTCAGATGTTGTCACTTTAGCTCCCAGACGAGGTGTAAACAAGAGCATTTGCTTTCAAGGAGCTGTCAACATGAAGACAAGCCTGTAAGACCTTGTTTAGGCTTGGGATCACTGCCAGTAACTTCACTCCGTCCATTCAAGGCTTTGAGGGTCTCAAGGTCTCCATAATACCCTGATGTTTGTTTTCCCTGATGTGACTTTACTCAGCCGCCACATTTAAACTCAAACAGGGGAGATGGAACATGTTTTGTCCACTGGAGGCGAAAGAACAGCCTGTTCGTTTTGTTTGGGTTTGTGAAGAAAAGCCTCTGTTGACGACTTTGACCCATTTCACTTCACAGACGGAGCCTTTGAGAGTTTGCTTGTGTGGAAAACTACATGTTCTGCTCATATAATTCGCCTGGTTGTTTCTGCCTGCGGCTGCAGGTGGTGTTCAGAGGTCTGTCATGCGCCATTGGCCTTATCATCCATTCCCGAGGCGAGAGGTTCACAGGAATGTGTGTTATTCTTAGCAATTTATATAACCTCTGAGTGTGAAATGATCCTTCCTGCTCATCTCCTGAGCACCTACTCACAGCTTAAAGAGCAAATTGTCCACATCATCAAGCACCTTTTGCGTGCGACCATCTCTTGTCATTTGCTTTGACAACAAGAGCTGAAGTGAGGCTGTAATTTGAGAGATCTATGGGTTTATTTGGTTTGAGTTTTCTGTAGTTCTCAGAGATGAACCACCAGTCAAACAGCCACACTGAAGCTAAATGTAGGTGTGAATTTGGGTGTGAGTGGTTCTTTGTTCTTGTATGTCAGTCCTGTGATGAACTGACGATCCCGCCGCTAGCCCACCATCAGCTGGGATCGGCTCCAGCCCCCCGCGATGCTGCAGAGGTTAAGCAGTTGTTCATAATGGATGGCCTTAACCTTGACCTTGTTATGTTGAAATTCAAGGAGGTTTGGTTGGGAAGCATTAACCAAATAACATTAAGACTTAATAATTAACTTTCAAAGTCAAGGTTTAGAGCCTGGTCTTAAAATTAACAGGATGAATTAGTTGAAACTGAATTTTTGATGATAAGAACCTTTTAATTTGTGACATCAATGTGTTTTGTTCACTAAAGAAGAACAGCTGTTGCTAGCAAAAAACTCAGAATCAAGAGTTATTTGTGGCAGCTGGTTTTGTGTTCAAATCTGTTTTTGGAATCAGTTAAAGCCCAGTTTAACAGAGATATGACTAACCCGTGTTTGAGAAAACTCTTAACTTCGTGGCTCCTCTGGAGGTTTCGATCAGATCTCACAGTTTTGATCAACAGCTGGAGTTTACATGAGAATACAGTTCCTCTCCCCTCATGTATTATCAGTGAACTGAGAAAGAGAGAAAAATTCTCAGTCCAACCAAGGACACTTAGACTTCTGTGGGCTGATTGCCAGAAATGCATTAGCTGTTTTGCTGTGTCTATCTTTGTCATGCCTGTCCTCTCAGATCAGTCCTATACACAACCAAAGATAAAGACATGACTGCAGGGAAAACCCACTCGTCTGATCAGGAAGACTGAGGTTCTCCAGTTTTCATTTCCTCTTACATTGACACATCTGGAACTCAGAAATACAAATAGAGAGGAGGACATATTATGCAGGAAAACTTCTCTCAGCAAAGGGACAGTCCAAAACTGAAAAATAGTTTTAAGAGTTTTATAGTAGGGCTACAATAATCCTTAGTGTCTGCTTCTCAGTCTGGAACAATTATTTTTTTCTGATCTTTTTTAACACAGAAAAACATCTGCATTTCCTCTCTCTAAATTCATCCTTGACCTTGTTGTCCTCGTCTCAGCTCCAGAGTGTTACCCAGGAGGTCATCGGACTTTGCGTAATCCTTATCGCAGCGTTGACTTCGACTCCACAGAGATCCAGAACACAGCCATCCAGGACCTGATCTGTGATCACTCACTGTCGCCGGGCTGGTACAGATTCAGGATCAACAACAAGCCGGCAGAGATGCCGACCTCCTGCGTTGAGGTGAGAGACAGTGACGCCACAAAATCAGCTATGGTGCTCACATCACCACAGGGTCCCCACTCCCTGATGCGTCTCTACTTAAACTTCTTGCTCGTCAAAGTTCATTGCTGAAAAATAGCTTTTACTGCCAGATTGGTTTAACAACCACCTTTAGTTCAGGTGAAATGACTCCCACTGCGGGTAATGACTGTTTCCCCTCCTGCAGATGAATCGCTGTGGCACACAGGCTCCGGTGTGGCTGTCTCTGAAGGACGCCTCGCTGCCACGGCCCGGCGAGGTTCGCCAGCTCTCCGCCTGTGCCACCTGGCAGTTCTTCCATGGAAGTGCCAAGGACTGCTGCCTCTTCCGCATCCCCGTCACCGTGCGAAACTGCGGCGAGTTCCTGGTGTACCACCTGCAGCCCACGCAGGGGTGCATGGGATACTGTGCTAAAGGTAACTAACCTCAATATGGTTTCAATAGTTTAGACCTCTATTTTTTATAATTGGGTGTCAAGAAAATCTTCAAAGAAAAACTTCTAGCATTTCAAGCCAAAATAGCAGCTAAATGTATATTTTTTCATATTATGTTTAATTACTAAATACAATTAAAATGCTCACTATGAAGTTCTCTCTTTAATGGGAGAAGAAAAACTAAAGAAAAATGATCATTTTTGATGTATTTGGGTTTTGTGTTGCATCTTAATAATGAGAGGAAATCTGTTAAATCTCATGCTTCAGTTGCTCCAGATGTGGGACCCAGACTCTGCCCACCAGGTGAGGTGGAAGTCAACGGCCGATGCAAAGGTGAGACATCTTGACAATGTTGGCTTTCTACCTGAAACACTGTTGTTGATCTTAGTGTGGAGAACTATGTTGACATTTCAAAAGTCTATGTAATCCTCGCTGTACTATCAATACCTGCAATCATCTGTACTGTAAATCTTCTGTTAAAATATTTCTTGCCAGCAGGTTACTGATATCAACTTGCATGTTTTAATTTCTTTTTAGGAAAGAAATGAGGATATTGTCCACAAATGTCCAAAACGTGGACATTTTGCTGAATAAATGTTTAACTGTTCTATCTTGAAAACAATTACTGAAGTAGTCAATAATGGAAATAATCATAAGTCTTAGTGAAATGTGCAGACTGTAAATCCTAAAAACATAAACGAGGAAGTCTGTGAAAAATGGTTAAAAGCTCTGAGAATTGCTGTTATGTCTGATTTAAAGCACTGCAACATTTTTTTATTATTTTTATGTTGCTGTTTGTGACCAACACTCACAAACAAGAATATTTATTTATGTTGTGTTTTAGATCACTGCAGTGCTGCTTTCATCCTCTATCCGTGTTTTCAGCTGCCGTCCCGTCCCTGCCATCACGGCCTGTCATCACCGCTGAGCTCATCGGCCAGAGCGTTCACCTGAGGTGCTCCTTCATCCCGCCGCTGTGGAGCCAGCCACTGGGCTTCCACGTGGTTTGGGCCAGACACATCGGCCACAGCATGAAGGCTGAGATCAGGCAGGAGGCCACGCTGAAGCCTTTCTCTCTGGCAGAGATGGATGGTGTTCACTTCAGACTCGGAGAAACGGTAATTCCTGCCAGACCGTGCTGAAAGTTTCAGGGAGCACATGTGGAGGGTGTGACCCCTCGAGCGGGCAACGTAAGCCATGGATCATGCTGACCTCTTTTTGCCCGGGTTAGCCTCACAAAGCACAAGCAAGGAGGCAATGTGTGTCACATCCCTTTAAGAGAGGAGGGTGGGGAGGTAAAACAAGTTGCAGGTTGGAACAGCCTTGCTCCACATGCTTCTCATTTAGAGCTCCATCCAGATCTTTACAGTTAAATTCTGGGGAAGTTATTTCACATAAACTGATGCACACATGCATCAAAAGTTGTTGCTTGTGCTGTTTTACACTGTTTTCTCAACAACAAGATGTGATGTGGCTGCCAGCTCAGAGAAAGCTTTTCACTTGGCTTTTTTCTCTTATAACAGAGATTTTGAGTGTAAAGTTTATCTGAGGTTTCCTGTTTTAAACCTTCCTCCTGACATGAAGGGAGGTGTGAGCAGCCTACAGTTACCCACAACACCCCTCTGTGCCTTGATCCTTAGTAAAGTTAATGTGCATCTTTGCAAAAGTATATTTTCAGAACAAGAAACACCATTTGATCAAGGAAAAGATGCTAAAAAATCTATTTTGTCCTAATTTGTCTGACCTGTAACCTCCTGTAGAGAAAATGTCTGTAAATCATGATTCACATTTGGGCCACCATCCCACATTTGTTGCTAATGTTTATTATGTTTCCGCAATGTTCTCTGGATAATGAATACTGACTCAAAGGTTGTTGTTCCTTCTCTGCTGCCACATGTGCTGTATGCGCATGTTGGTGGTCAGATGATCACGAGCTGCATTCCTTTGCCAGAAGACGTGAGGTGATACTGAGCGTTTAATCTGACAGCCTTTGTCTTTCCGAGTTCTTTTAGTTGGGCTTTGTGCATCAAGACCATTCATCATTTTTTCAATCCAGGATCTACGAGCTAGGAGAGGAAGTGAACCTTACATTCAGCTTTAGTTTCAACCAGGAACATATTGACATTTTGCGTTTGTCAAGCTGAATTATTGCTCATGAATCTGAAGAAACCACAGAAATCCGACTGTTAATAAACAATTAGAACAAAACAGATGCAAACAACTTTTTCAAGGGCCAAAGTTTCCTAAATTTGAAATCTTTTGCTGATGATAACATGAAACATTTTTTGGTTTTCTGCACTGAGAGTGTTAATCATTAAACTTATTCCATTTAAACTCTGCTGCACAGCCTTATTTCCAAACAACCAATATCCAGAGGCTGATGGCGGCTCTCTTTTCCTGGAGGAATTTTTTGTGTCCAAGAGAGAAATGAGATTTTTAACATGATGCTATTTGAAACTGAGGTGATGTCACTCTACAGCTGCAGACCATCGTTCAGCCATATTTGGACACCAGGGCTGTATTAGTTGTGTCTGGAACGTGTTGCAGAGGGCCGTCTTTAACACATGTTGATGTAGCAGCTGAGTCGGGTCAAAGGTCACCTTTGTGTTTTTAACCATGAGAGTGAGTTAAATGTTTGTGCTCCTCGAGCTGTGGATCAGAGGAGCACTGCACCGTGAGCAACACCGGGAAATGTTTTGACAAATCACAAATACTGCGTTAGGTCGACATTGTTAGTCTTTCTCAAGACTAACAAGAGCACATAGTAGAAACTCAAGACTCTCTCTCACTTGGAAATGTAATCAGAAACAGGTCACATCAGGTTCATATTAGATTCTTGTGTCCTCTTCCACATATACATTAAAATATGTTGTTTTTTAATGGAAAAGCAGAAATGAAGGGAAAATGAACTTGATGTTAAAGCAGCTCAAGAGTCAGGCGCAGAGGGCAAAAAGTGACTGAATGATAAAATTAAATAAGATATATGCAAGAGAAAAATAGAAAAATGATCATAATGATAAATATTTTGTACACATCTTCAATTTTATGGATTAGGACCAGCATCCAAAGCTGTTTTTTTTCTTGCAGTTCTCCTGCAGTGTGTCGACTTTCAGAGCCAACTCCAGTTACAGCAGATCTATTCCAAAAGAAAGCGAGAGTTTCTTCGCTGGACTGAAGGTAAACGCTCTTGTGCTTTGTTTGAAGTCCAACCAACACAAAGATAAGAAGCTTTAGACACTGAGCTGCCTTTCAGTTAAACAGCAGTAAATTGAGCAAAGCTTGCTCAGCCAAACTCACCAAACACTTTTACTTCTCTCTTTCTCCTCAGTTCTCTCCAGACTCTCTCCATATAGCAGAGGACAGTAAGGAGCATGAGGTGACCGTCCACAGCACAGTGCCCATCCCTTGCTATGACCCTGGCCATGGTCACCAGTGTGGAGTTCCTTTGGCTCTGAGCGTCCATGAACCAGGTCAGACCTTCATAAAAACTGTGTCGTCATTCTTACTTTTCTGGAATGAAGCTTACAGTTTGAGTACAGTGCAACTTAACCCTCCTCTAAGTTATTTCATTGGTTGAAATTAACTTCCAATTAATGCGTTAAAGATCCTTTGAAAGCATGACACCTAATTAAGATACTATTATCCCTACAAGACACACATGTGGTTGATAAGACCACAGAAGAGTCCAGTGGAGGACCAAGAAGCCATTTCATGCAGAAAACTCATTTCATGGCCTTGTTTTGGGTTCTTCTTCTGCTGAGCTCCAACTTGCCTCACATGGCATCACATCAAAGGCAGTTCAGGACATTATTACAGTTCTGCAGGCAGCTGTGTGTCGTCCATTAACACTGTCTTACTGCTGTGTTGACATCCACAGACAGTCTCAGACACGAGGCCTCAAATGTGGCGTTGTCCGCCTGCCAGGTGCAGCTCCAGGCCGATGCCTGCAGCAATGGCAGCTGCAGGCGGGTCGCCTTTTTCGTGACTGCTGTCACAGATTTCACACGAGATGGGAACCGACCAAGTCTGATTGGTGTTTTGCCGGGACCCAGCGCACCACGACTCTGGAGAAACTACATCCCAACATCTCTGAAAGTGAGTTGAAGGAAATTTCTTGGAAAACACACATATATCTGATGTGTTGCTCAGTGTGGCTACCAAGAGGTTTCATGGAGTGATTGATGAATTCACTTCTCATTCTACATAACATTTATTGTGAAAAATCAGATAAAGTCAATTATATTGCATTCTAAATCTGCGTAATTCATGCTGACGTTCCAGGGATTCATTAGAATTATTTTTAAATTGTGCTAAAAGTTGTTCAGTGGCACTTATAAGGGCTTCAGAGATCCTTTGGGGTTTTCCTGGAGTTCATGATAAAGTTCAAGTCATTCTTTAGGGTTTTATAGGAATCTGTTTGGAAAAATGGTGGATGCCTCAGGGACCTTTGAGTAGCTTCCACAATCTCTTTAGGAAATAAAAAAGGTCTTTGTGGTATTAGGGGTGCCATGGATATGGGATATTCGTTTCCTGTGGTATGGAGGACAAGGTCCTTCATGGTCCAAGCAGTTCTTAGAGTATCTCTTAGAGTATCCTGAATTACTGAAGAAGGCATAAGGTCTAAAAATGAAGGAAAAATAGACACAGCAGCTTGACAGAAGTATCAAAGTATTACTTAAATTAAAGAGTTTTTAAAAGACAGCTATTATTACAGGCTTCTCTCTTATTCTGTTTACATATACACACAGGTAATCAGTGCTTTATAAAACTAGAGTGAAGGTGGGGGTGCAGAGCCAAAAGTGTGTCTGTTTGATGGTTTGAAATGATGTTTAAATAGCACTGTTGTGTGCAGTCGTTAGTTGCATCCACACACAAGCTATTATACAATGTAAGACAGTGTCAGCCTCCAGACATTGTGTCTCTGTGGACCCTGTTGTCGAGGAGTTTTCCCATCTGTGATGGGTGAAAACATCAAAGCTGAGGGTCAGAGGATCAGAGGGTGGAGCCCCACTAATCTTTGCTCTCCTGCCCCCTTGCCCCCAGGTCACGGTCCAGGACGTTCCCACTTCCATCTGCTACTCTCTGACTGACCCACATATCATTACCCTGGACGGCAGGTAATTTACCTCCTCATCAGTTATCAACAGGCACCAAATGACTGTTTTAGCTTCAGTTTGAAAAACCTTATTAACTCAGATATCAATTTATTTGGGTGTTCTTCTGTTAATCTGCAAATAACAGGCGTTATGACAACCACCAGACTGGAACCTTTGTGCTTTACCGGAGCCTCATCAGGGAGTTTGAGGTCCACTCTCGCCAGTGGGACTGTGGCAGCCGTCACTACTCTGTCGCCTGCAACTGTGGTGTTGTGGCACGAGAGGGAAACGAGATTGCCATCTTTGACATGTGCAACGGCCAGCCGCAGGAAACGAGGCCGCAGCTTACCCTGAAGAACTTAGGTGACAGGGAGGGCAGTCGAGTCAGGGTCCTGGAGTCCCACCAGGGGAAGAAGGTCACCGTAGGTATCCAAAGATTTTGACACTGGTACACATTTGCTTTGTAAATTATTACGTTCTGTTTGCCTCCCAGGAAACATGACTGTCAATTTTTATGCTTAAATCATATCCTTCCAGTTGCATGATGTCAATCATACAAACTGCTTTTCCAGGTTCTAAATTTTTACTTCCACTGCATGAGGAGTTTATGTTAACTAGCTATTTGATGTGACTCTCCTCTTGTAGTTGATCTTTCCCTCCGGGGCCTTTGTTAGGGCTGATGTTGGTGACTGGGGGATGAGTCTGTCTGTCCGGGCGCCCAGCATTGACTACAGCAATACACAAGGCCTGTGCGGCACCTTCGACCGCAATGGCAACAATGACTTCCATGGCTCTGATGGCAGCTCCTTCGGCCCTGACAACCTGCATCGTTTCATAGAGGGCTGGAGGTCAGTGCATGAGAGCAATTTAGTCAACTTCATATTATTGTATGTTTTATTGTAAATTCATTCAGCTGAAATGGTTTATTATTTAAAGGCTTTCACGGAGCTAATTTTTTTGTCTATTTGTGGTGTGCTAGGATAGCTCCTGGTGAAAGTTTATTTGACAAGACGCCTCCTGGGTCAATGCAAGAGATCAGGAGGCCCTTCTGTCAGTGCCAGAAAGAATACAGCTCTTCTCCTCATCCTGGCAGAGGGATGAGGAACTTGTACAATCCCACCGCTCACTCGAACTGCGTAGCACATGATAATGTGGATTACACATCTGTGTTTCCCTCCATCGACACAACAGTGGAATATATCAAGAGTACAGAGCAGGAGGAAAGCATCCTGGATATGTCTGCCTTTAACAGTCGTCCTCTTAAGAGGAGGCACCTTCAGTTTCACAGCGAGAACAACAAAAACAGCAACTATGACCTTGAGCTGGAGGGTGAGTTCAGGGAGGATCTTCTCCTTTCCGTTGAGAGGCCAAAGCGCCAAGCGTCATTTGAATTCCAGCCTGTCTTCGCCGCTCAGAGCCTCAGTCAAGCAGATCTGGAGAATTTGGCCTACTTCTTTCCTGAGGATCATCTGGCGGAAACCCGACCGAAGGTGCAACCTCAGTGGCCCACGCCAAGTGGCCTGACCTCGGCCAAAGCTCTGGAGGTTTGTCAGATAGCTCTGGTGAACTCCACTGTTGGTGCAGTGTGCAGGGGGCTGCTGGGACGCCGCCTGGACGAGGCAGTGGATCTCTGCATTCTGGATCTGCAGCTCAAAGATGATCTGGGCTGGGAGGAGGCCATGCTGCCATACCTGGAGAATGAGTGTGAGAGGAGGCTGTTGGAAAACCGGACCCAGAGAGCCTTGGAAGTGGGTGGTCCACTGGGAGCATCCAGGGAGGTAGTGACAGCTCTGCGCTGCCCCAACTTTTGCAACGGAAACGGAGAGTGCACAGAGTGGGGCTGCCAGTGCTTTCCCAGCCACAGCTTCTACGACTGCAGCCTGGCCATCAGTGAGTACCCAGAGACAGCTCTTCCTATCCTTAATGTATTTAGCAGGATAATAACCAGGAGTAGTCTGTACCAGATGAGAAGAAGTTCTGTTCTATTACTTATGAACAACCAATAATCTGTCAATAATCTGATAGGTCAGCCAGTAGAGATAACAGATCTGGAGAATGGTGGACTGTGTGACATCCGAGCCTTCAACTGTCGTAACATTCGAGTCTTTGGCCTCGGTTTCATCGACTCACCCAACCTCAGCTGCCATGCTACCAGACTGAAGGTGAGGAGAGGACAGGTCAAAGGTAGATCAGAAAGCCTTTAAAAATACTTCCTACCCCTAACACTCTGATCTGCCTCTGCAGTACATGAACGGAGGTTGGGTTCCAGGGGAAAAACAGAGAACAAAAGCCACATTCCTCAGCTCCAAGGCTTTAGACTGTGCTGTACCTTCTCTGAGCAACACAGCTGTCAACACAGAGGACTTCATGATGGACGACAAGCCATATGCACGCTGGGAAATTAAGGTAAAGTCTCTGAAATCAGCCTCTTATTAAATTTTTAGTTGAATTTTAGTTTGTCAGAAGTGGTTTTCAGTATAAGCTGTGCTCTCTCCCGTCCCAGGTAACCAATGATGGCTCCCAGTACAGCCAGGCCAAAGTGTTGACTATCTACGATGGTGTCTGTCAGGTCTGCGAGGCATCACGCTCAGGACTCTGTAAGTTAAAGGTAACTCACATACAAAAGTGAACAGTTTTTTTCCTCCATGGTGAGATGTTCATCTCCTCACTCGACTGACTCCGACCTTTGCAGAAAAATGACAGTTTTCCACTGATCAATTACAGTCTGATCACTACATCAGATTCTCTAAGGGTTCAAGAAAAAGAGTAACAGTTTAAAAATTTTCTGCTGAAGGCTTGAAAGCTGCATGGAAAACATTTCCATCTTATGCTGAATGTGTTTTGGCCATATCACCATCACTATCAAGATGTAAGATCATCAGAAAACATTATTTTTCAGCCACATGATGCGATCCAAATCCACAGACTGTTGGTAATTCAGACACTTTGTACAACCTTTCAACATCCCAATGTCATGTTTCTTTAGGGAGGAAATTCATCACGTCAAGAAAACTTGGACTCTGTAGCGTTTGTTTGTTTGTTTGAGGCGGTAAAACAAATCTAGGAGACAGATGTGACTCCGTGCATGTTTGGTGGAAAAGTGCGGTGAAGTGTTTTTTATGCTCTGTTAGAGCTGCAGAATCTATGCCTTCAACAACTTTTAGCTGTTTAAATGGCTAAACCAGAGTGTGTGTGATTTCCCATCCTCCCAACACGCAGCTGCTGACAATTTAAAAGCCAAACATCAATCTTAACAAAAAGGTACACAGGGGGTCATGTTCTTATTGGAACATCTTTTTATGGGGATGGAGACAGGACATGGTGTAACCTCACAAACAACCTGGAGTCAGCACAGATCCATGCGCTTGCCAAAGATGAATTAAACTGAATCAACTTGAGTAAGGATGGAGGAGAGGATTTATATTACAAGCTGATTTCCTGTTACTTTCCTGCCATCTCAAGAGAAAACCACTAAAGTAAAACAAACAGTTTGGAAAAATCAGTTTTATAATGCTGTAAAGCAGCCTCAGCATGTCAACATTTTAAAGCAACACTGTAAATATAAGTGCACAGACAAACCTGCTTCTTTCTTTGCTCTGTCTCCGGTGGCCAGGAGAGGACATGCAACATCGACGGGATGTGTTTCACAGAGGGAGACTCCAATCCCAGCAGCCCCTGCCTCCTCTGTGACCCGGACACGTCCAAATTCACATGGTCTGTGAACCAAGGTACAAACAACTTCTCATGAAAGAACCATCATCAAAATGATTAGAGACAAACTGCCTAAAATTTTAATATAAAAAATGTAAATTTGCTATACACTTTAAGTCCAAAAATCTGTGGACAGTTTTGTTCCCCTTTTTTCCAAAGTCTTTTTCCTGGTTTCAGCTTCTTAGGGAAAACTGTATTATTAACTGCACATTAAAACCTGAATCTGATGGTGTCAGAGGTTTTGTAGGAGTTGCTGTTGCAGCTGTTTCAAGAATTACAGGTGTTTTGGATTCAGCACGCAGCACACTAATGATGAACAACAGAGAAAATAGTATTTATCTGACAGCGACAGAGGTGGTAGTCTGTCACTGTGTCAGCTGTCCAGCTGTGGTCCTGTTTGTCGCCATCAGCAGATCAAAGGAGCGGATGTTTGAGTTTCCCAGCATGCCCTGACCTGTCGCTAAACCACTCTGAGGGAGAGGGAAAGGGGTAAATCACATGGTTGACTACCACAGCTACATAGAATGACAATTCTTCTCACTATTTACAGTTAACAAAGCACAAGTCCAACGTAACAATGAGGCTTTAACAGCTGCTCACTGCAAAAAACAAGTTAATAGGTCATTTTTAGCACAAAAATATCTTAATAATAATCCTCCCAAAGGGATAAAATGATTCCTCTTATACCCATAACAACATTTTTTAGACTAAATTGTTGAACAAAGTGTATTAATGTTGGAAACAAGTGGAATTATCTCACCACATTAAAATATGTTTTGCTTATTTCTAGACAGTTACATAAGAAATTTAATCATAATAATCCTCTTAATTAGAAAGTGTTCTCTTGTCAGTTTCATCACATATGACCATCATGCTGAGCAGGTGTTTCCTTATCTATTAAACATCTGTCCAAAAAGTGTGATCTCAGTAGTGGATGCTACATGATATTGGTGAAACGGCCACTTCGAGCTTCACTTGGAAAGATAAGCTGGAAACCTCTCCAGCCAAGGACACAATGATTACAATGAATGTTCCAGAAACAGCCTTGAGGAACGTTTCTGCCAAAATAAGCTCAGTTGTTAAAGAGTTTATTTCAGGACTGGAAATAGATTCTCTCATCAAAACACTAAGACTTGTTGTAGATGTAAATATAAATAAAAAGGAAGGAATATAATTGCATTATGAACATATTTTCAAACTCCATTTTAGTCTGTCGCTCGAGTTTCACTTCTTCTGTCTTCAGTCAACATGCCTCCAGCCTTCCACCGCCCTCAGAGCGACCTGCGGACATTTGCTGGGGAGAATTTCGTCTTCCAGTTTGCGGCATCGGACCCGGAAGGCTCGGCACTCCTCTTCCAGCTGGAGGAGGGGCCAAAGGGGGCCGTCCTGTCCCCTGCCGGCCTCCTCATCTGGAGGGTCCCATTACTGCCTGATGAGGAGGGACGTCAGTCAAGCCGCTCCTTCCACTTTACACTGTCAGACGAGTGCAACGCTCAGAGCACCTTCACTGTAGAGGTAGACAACAGTCAGCAGCAGTTTCATATTTTTCAGATCCAATTTTGAAGAGACAGCAACACATTAAGTACTGCTGCTAAAAGTAGGAAGCTAAAGACCGTCTCTTAATATGTAAATATTCACAACCCTGTCAATTTAAACATGACAAATATTGCACATATAGCAATAAAAGCAGGGCATACCTCAGTTGTGTCTCTCTTTTCCTTCTGTAATACAGATTGAAGTGGTGCCTTGTGGGTGTCAGAACGGAGGTACCTGTGTGACAGACGTCAATTTCCCTGCAGGCAGTGGAAAATACCTTTGTGTGTGTCCTGAGGGTACGCGGGGTAACCTCTGCAACGAGGATGTAGACGAGTGTTTGTCCGGCCCATGCACAGTCGGCGTGTGCGTTAACACACCCAGCGGCTACAGATGCGAGTGTCCAGCAGGGCTGAGAGGTAAAAGCCTAATGAATGACCTTGAAATCCATCTGTACATTAACTCACAAAAATAGAACCCTTGATCTTGAAAGCTGACAAGAAGCAGACTCTTATCACTCCTGTTTGGATCCTCTGACGTCACATTCACAGGTGTAGAGGATCAGTCACAGTTTTGATCGCAGAAACAATTTCCTGTGTGTATTTTTTGGCAGGTGTAACATGTCTGGAAGATATCAATGAGTGTGAAAGGAAGCCTTGTTTCCCAGGAGTCCAGTGCTTCAACAGCTTTGGCTCCTATGGCTGTGGCCCGTGCCCCAAAGGCATGCTGGGAAATGGGTCAACATGTACAGGTGAGCCATGAGCACTCTGTGTATTTAAGGTGTGTTGTGTGGCATGTAAGTTAGCCATGAGAATTTATATGATCTGACTGATATTTAATTACAAGTTTTCTATATCTGGTGTCCAGTCAAGAGATCTGACAGTCAAACACTGTAAAATAAAGTCAGATCATGTGATCATGTCAATGAAATGAGAACATTTTACCATCCACGGGTTTCTGAGACAATAAAAATAAAGAGAATGGGGAAATTGCACTGTAAAAAAAAGTCAGTCTGAGAAAGTAATTTCATTTTCAATTCAATTCAATTCAATTTTATTTATATAGCGTCAAATCAATTCAATTCAATTCAATTCAATTCAGTTCAATTTTATTTATATAGCGTCAAATCACAACAAAGTTGTCTCAAGACACTTTACATAT
>JAQMCX010000041.1:6812485-6859666 GCA_029814765.1 Acanthurus leucopareius | reverse complement strand
CAAATCACAACAAAGTTGTCTCAAGACACTTTACATATAGAGCATGTCAAGACCACACTCTATAAATACATTTATATATTTATTTTAGAGTTTATATATCATTTTAAATTCTGTTTTAAAATTATTTTATTTAAAATGATTAGGAGTTTTTTTTTTTTACCAGGATACCAAAGTAAGTTTATTTTTTAAAGACTTTTACGGGATCACATGATATTATACAAAACTAATTGCTATAAATTAACTGTTCTTATTTTAGAACTATTGATGAGGCCACTCATTTTCTCAGGACTTATTTCTTCTTTCATTTTTTTTTCATAAAAAGAACTATTTAAAACCGTTAAAATGATGAAAAGTCTTATCGTACATATACACTGCACACACCAGACCCCTGATATTGCTGAATTCCCTAAACATGGATCTTATTAACAGGCATAAAGTAAGTCTCTGTAGTCTCTCATGATGAAAAAAATCCCCTCTATTTTTATCTTTTGGGTTCTGTGATGTTGGTTCCAACATTTTCTATGAATATTTCCATGAAACCCAAAAATGTTGCAGATTATTCTCCTGTTGAACTGAGTAAATCAGCTCAATGCTGAGAAAGTGGAGGTGATTTGTTCACTGCAGTCGTGCGTCTCTGAGGAACGCTCAGCAGATCTGCAGTGTTTGTGTTGAATTGAAACCAGATGGCTGATGGCAGCTGATATGGCTGCTTCGCTCCATGTGCTCACTTTGAGTTGCAGCAACTGCTAACTGGAGTTAATGCTGAACAAACTCTGACAGTGTAAGAGGAAAACTTTTTTTTTTTTGCTTGCAGCAAATGCATGTACACAGCTATTAATTTACCAAGTACACCAGTAGCTACAACACTAAAAAGTCTGGATTTCATTAGCTGAGAGCAGCAAGGATGCGTAGAAAGGTATTTTTAAGTTTATAATATAACCTTGAAAAAAGTTTTGGACGGTTAGCAAAAATATAAGACAAGTTTAGATAATTGCAACTCCTCTTTTTCATTGACTTAATTTAAAACAGCACAGAGACAGTATTTTTAAAGTTTGATCTCATCAGCTTTTTTATTTTTATAAATAATTGCTTATACTTGATTTGATGCAACCACGTGTTTTAAACAAAGAGCAACAAAAAACTGGGAAAGTTGTGCAATGTACTAGAAACACCTGTTTGGATCATTCTACAGGTAAACAGGCTTATTGGAAACAGGTGGGTGTGATAGGAGCATCATGGAAAGCTCAGTCATTCATAAACAGGGATGGACAGAGTTTCACTACCTTGTGAAGATGACTGGTTATATGATATTACTACATGGGTGCAGGAAAACTTCATAAAGCTGTTGTCAGTAAACACAGTTTGTTATTTAAACAGCCTCCCATCTGTTTTGGGAATTGGGGCTGAACGCGGCTTTAAAACAAACCTGGGCTGAGGAGCTTTTACATCATCACTGTTTGCTTTCACTTGGGGACGATCCGCAGCTGATGACAACAAAGCCGAAGCTTTGTCCCAATGACAGTGTTGTCTTCTGAATAATCAAAAAACCCTTCAAAATCTGGCATATACACAGGCCAAAAATCAAATCAAAGTGCATGTCTGATGACATATTGTCTCCGATGGAAAAAGTGGCTCACAGCAGAGCACAAAATCCCTGTCAGTCATAGATTATTATTTTAATGGGACATTTTGAAGTAAACTCATGAGGACATATCACTAGATTTCCTCATTGCCATTGCTCAACTGCTCACTCTTCAGCCTTCTGATCCTTTTAAGTAAAGTGTCTTCGGTTTGACTTATTTCACCTCCTTGTTCAGTTCAGTGCAAAAGATTCACAACTTAGTGTGTCACAGGTCATCAGAAGCACCAGAGGTCTCAAGTTCCTAAATCTTAAACATCCTGGATGCAAAGCAAGCTGCAATAAAGGTTTTTCTTTCTCTCTTGAGCTGTTTTTTCTGCCGTCACCTGTTCAAAGATCAGGGCTTCTGAAAAAAACCACAAGAGTCACGTCTAAATAAATTCAATTTCAAGCTGGGCCCAGAGGCATCAAGATAATTTCCTGTATAGCCCGCAATCACAAGCTAGTATCTGAAGTTGTGTACTGAAAAGTTATTTTAGGGTATTGTAAAAATGTTATTTGCCTTTGTTTAAGTAGATTTAAGCAAGAAATAAGCTAATGCAAAATCAATTCAAGTCTGATCCATCCTCAGGCAACTGTCCTCTATCTCTGTGTCTTTGCTATTGGGTCATTGCAATGTGGCTGATCTGAGACTGAGAGGGAAACTGTTTTAGACAAAAGCATTACATCAAGAAGTTGAATAACCACTAGGAATATATAATGTGCGTCATTCTTCTTACAGCAGTCCTCAGGCCAGGCCCCATCATTCCCACATCTGCTCCTCATACAACTGTCCACAAGATACCAGATGTTCTGCTGCAGCCACCCAAAATAAGGACTGACACTTTCAGGAAGACCTTAAGTGGTAGCCCCCCGCACACAAGGGCTGAGGTGTGGAAGACAAATCCAGTGATTTATCCAAACCGATCAAAAACTACTAAAAACACCACCTTGAGGCAGATTCCAGGGATAAGCCAGAATCCACAGCCCTCTACGGCAGAAACTGAAAAGAGCATCACAATGACTACACCAATTGTGTCCCAAACAAAGACTAAGGCTTCAGCACAAAACCTAGGAATTAAACTGAACCCATCTACGACTACCACAGACTCTTTTAAGAACACCTCAGGGATTACACTGGATCAAGTCAGGCCGGCTCTGCCAAAACTCAGCAACACTATCACCAAGACATCAATTGTTACTCAGCCACCAGGAAATAACAGACCAGCTTCAGGTAAGCCCAAGGTTTCCAACAGTCTTTACCAACTGTAAAAAAGTATTACTTGGCTGTTAAACTTTAAATGACCACAATTTGTGTCTTTCAGGATCTGCTCAACCTTCAGCAGTGAATGTGTCAGCTACATGTGCCAGTAGGCCCTGCTTTCCTGGGGTTCAATGCATCAACCGCAGGCCGCCACATGTGGGCTATGTGTGCGGCCGTTGCCCACCTGGCCTTTACGGCAACGGGCGCATCTGCATGAAGAACTCCAAGATGGGTAAAGGATGATATTATCTTGTGTTGTTGAATATAAAATTATCCCAAATTTGATGAAAAAAGGGTGTGTGGGAACTCTTTAAACACTGTGAGCTACTGAAAAGATCTTTGAATTTGTTCTTATGATGTTCTGGTTTCCCTGATGTTGTTTCAAGTATTTTTCTTGGTTGGAAGAACTGCCATTTATTGCAGAACATAAATCAATTTAAGTGGCTAGAGACTGACTAGAGGTAATAACCGCAATCAGCTCTTTGTTTTTTGAGTCAGCACTCGACCGTAAAGTTCCGACAGAAGTTTGCTTAGTGTTATTTTCTCATGAGTGCAGCGGTGGGTCTAACGACTCAGGAGAAGCAGTTTAATTCCAACTTAAATCCCTTTACTGTGAGTCGTTTTAGTGTTGAGCAAAGTGTTTATGCAGATGAGCCAGTCAGCCATAAAACAGGAGTGGCTTTAAATCAGCCTGCAAAGCTGTTCTGAAGAGAAATCAAGACTCAGAAAAATATTTACTGTTTGACAAAGGACCAACTGCATGGCTTTTTTTTAGCAACATAACGTTGTTTAAGCAGATTTTTCTTCTCTCCTGCTTCTTACCTGGATGTTTTGGTTGTTTTCTCTGGCTGTTGCTATTAATACACTTTACTGTGTTCAGCATTTTTTTAAAAAAAGGGCACAACCTCCCAAACTCTTTCAAATTCACAGCATGCCCTATGCAACAGCCTCGATCTTACTGCTTACTTCTTAAGCATGCAGAGAAATCCAAACTTGACCGGCCTATTTGTAAATTAAAACTGGCCAATAACTGTTTAGAGGAGTTGGTCAGTTTGTCTAAGACACTGATGTCACCTTGTGTCTTTCCTCAGCATCCAATCACCTTCCTCAGCAGCAGACGGTAGCCAAGAACAGTCAATCTCAGCATGGAAGCAGCAGCAAGATCTCGCAGCTCCACCTGCCCAACCTTCCCACCAGGCATGCTATCAAACACCTGTCACAGTCTGTCACCAGAGCGAACCGAGACAACACACCACGCCAGGTTCCCGCCTCAGGGAGGGGGGGCGGGACAGGGAGGAGAGAGGCGGTCACTGTTCCAAGATCATCAATCAGTGCCCAACATGTCACTTCAAACACTCACATTACACACCAGAGTCCCGGCATCAGATTGGACGCCAAGACGTACACAAGATCCAGCATGATAACGCCCAGGGATTTTATGGTTCGCCATGTGACGGCCTCCAAGGTGAGTCCACCTTTGTGCTGTACTTTGTCATGATTGGTAATGTAGTGTAAGAGGATCTGACCATCCAATCACCTTCCTCCAATCATCTCCCAGCAGTCTGAAGGAGCACTGAGTGGTACCACACTCTCCAAGGTTACATCACCTGGTCCTCACCTAACCACTCAGTCTGTCAAGGTGATGCAGTCCAAAGAGATAACTCAGCCCCAGCCCAACCAGCATGTGTTCACCCAGTCCAAACCCTGGACCCCTCCCAGACCTGCCCTCCCACTTACAGCAGCCCTCACAGCTCTGTCCTACTCGCTGTCTGAGTCAGAGTTCTCTGCAGATGGAGATGAAGGTGAGCCTGGATCCGAAAGCCCGGAGATGCTGCATATCCTCCCTGCCATGACCTTCACAACACCTGGCAAGACAGACTACAGCAGCTCCCTGCTGCACAGAACTACCTCCATCCAGCCAGGAGACAGGGTTGGTACGACAGCCGGTAAACATGTGACCACCTGCGCCGACCGGCCATGTTTTCCTGGTGTTGTGTGTGAACCAGCAATGGACGGGGGCTTCCGTTGTGGACGGTGTCCTGTCGGATACATTGGAGATGGAAAATCCTGTCGAGGTAAAACTCCATGTCATTAGTATTTGTTGAATGATATTTAGGATTTATTGCCTTTGGCAGATTTCTCTCTGAAGTAACTGCAAATTGAACAAGCTGATCTTACACATCCTAAGGTTTAGTGTCTCAGAACATCACTTGCTGAGTATTTTATTGGCAATAAATAACTTGATGTATAATGATTAATAAAGACTGGAGAGTTCAATCAAAGCGCCACTTTTACTTCTTTTCCTACATGATGATGATGCAACTGTTAATGGTGTCATGTTCATAGGAATAACACAGAAATTAAACAGCTGTATTTATGTTTAACAGTAGAACTGCGTCTGTTTTTGAAGCTGTTTGCAGACACATGTGTGGTAGAAACATGGAGTGTGCTGCGCCCAATACATGCCGCTGTAAACCGGGCTACGCTGGATTCGACTGTCAGACTGGTAAACAAACAATTTATTTAAATTATGTCAGATTTTATTTCTTTCTATGTTCTTTTTTTTTCCTCAAATATTTTTTGTTTACCTTAACTTGTCTATCCATGCTTTCTTAGCGATCTGTGAGCCGCAGTGTATGAACGGTGGTGTTTGCATAGCTCCAGGTGTGTGTCAGTGTCCCAGAGGTTTTCATGGAGAAACCTGCCAGGACGGTAAGCTTACCTGCTTTTCCAAGTTAATTCAGTCACATACCTCTTTAGCATATATATGCATCGCTCTATAATATTACAAATGCATCTCTGCAGCTTTGTGCAGATTACCGTGTGAAAATGGAGGCACCTGTGTGGGACTGCACACGTGTTCCTGTCCTTATGGGTTTGTTGGCCCTCGATGTGAGACTAGTGAGTTCACTCACCTGCTTTTTGCCACGTTTACCATAATTAATGTATCCCCTTGGTTTATGAGGGTTATGGCTCTTATTTTAACAGTGGTAACTTCTGTTTTTTGTCAATGATAGTGGTGTGTAGCCGTCACTGTCACAACGGAGGCCAGTGTGTGTCTCCAGACGTGTGCATGTGTCCGTCTGGCTGGACGGGGCCGTCCTGTGAGACTGGTGAGTGTGTTCTTGTGTTTACTGTGTAGGTGTGTGATATCTCAGCGCTGACGCTCTCATCTCTCTCCAGCTCTCTGCTCCCCAGTGTGTCTGAATGGAGGTTCGTGTGTTCGACCAAACGTTTGTGAGTGTCCTCACGGTTTCTACGGAGCACAGTGCCAGAACGGTAAATATACAAGTTTAGATGTCAATCAATCAATAAGTCGATCAGTAATTCAAACGTCCCCTGGAGATCCTCTTAAGCCAGGGACATATTGAACATGGACATACTGAATTTGACAAAATCCTTTCTTTCCTATTTTTTTATTTCTTCTTCTTTGTCTCTCTTTTCCAGCTGTCTGCAGTCCTCCCTGTAAGAACGGCGGTCTGTGTATGAGGAACAATGTCTGCTCCTGTCTGCAGGGATACACCGGGAGGCGCTGTGAGAAAAGTCAGTCCCTCTCATCACCCCTTGGTTCTCCCTCTAACTACCCTATTTCCTGGTTCCTCACTTCTTCTTTAGGCATCATTCCCTTCATCCTTTGTTCTCTATTTCTGCCATCTCTTTTACTTTTAAGTCATTATTCATTAAGAATTTGCTTAAATCAAAGCTTAAAAGCTAACTAAGTCTTACATCAACTTAACTAAATTATTTTTAGATGCTCCTTAGTTGCCCACAATTTCTTTCTCTAATTCTCTCTGCAGGTGTGTGTGAGCCCATGTGTATGAACGGCGGCAGGTGTGTCGGTCCAGATGTTTGCGATTGTCCATCAGGTTGGCGAGGAAAGAGATGTGATAAACGTAAGTGATACAAGAGATCAGATTTGTTAAGATACAGTCTTAAAGTAAAGTCATAAAGTATCAAAAAATAATGAAAAATGACAATAATAAGACAAAGAAGGTCATCAAACAAATTTGTTTTGTCGGCCAACAGCCAAAACAGTTTATCACTGATCAAACTTGCTGTCAATTTCCTGTTTACTGACTAACTTGTCAGTCAGTCAGGACTGATTGGAGGTATTAAAAGGGGGAAAACGAAGCTAAATCCAAACCCCACATGGGTTTAATATTAAAAACTGTTCTGGAGTCAGGAGAGGAGGTCTGACTGTCACAAGAAAACATCAGGAGTTTTCTTCACGTGAGAGCGAAGATACTGTCCAGTGTCTCCAGTTTCTGCTGACAGACGCCTCCACAAAGACGCCTCCCATATGGAAACCATCAACTTGCATGTCTGCAGTGTTTTATAGGGCTGACCTTCACACTTCACAGTGAGCCGCTGCTCAAACGGTTATCTTAAAGACATCAGCACATCAGGGGAGATGGGATTAACTCAATCAGCGGCTTTTATTTTTGAGGGGTTGTGAGTTGGTACCCCCCTCCTTCATTAGCTGTCATGAGGCTGGGGACTTAGTAGCTAATGTTTGCCAGCAAGCTAAATTGATTGTTTAACTCCAAAGCAAAACAAAATGCGGCTGATGACAGTAACTTGGTCTTAACGTTACGCAGTATCCATAACTACAAGCAGAATCATCAACAATGTCACAAGGAGGAAGTGTGTAACAGGAAATGTATATTAGCATGAGGCTGTAGCAAATAAGGATCCTGAGTCATTTGTGTTTTAAACAGAGCTCCTTTAAGTCTCAGGATGGAAAGATGAGGGTGTCAAGGCAAAAAATGAAATCCATGAACCTCAACAAAAGCTGTAGCAAAAAGAACAAAATAACTAATACAAACTGGAGTTTAAGGCAAGCTAACTCCTTCTCTGGCCTTGTGAAAAGTGATAAAATCAACCTCATCCAAAAATTGATGTCATAACCCCTCTGAGCCAGTTGCAAGTTAAGATGCAAGTCTCTCAGTTCTGATGTCCAGTCATTGTAAAATAAAAGCATGGCCATTTTCCTATCAAACATATGTTAATGGTGTGAGGGCATTTTGCGAGTGCTGTTTTGGCTTTCAAGTCTTCAAGTCAAACAGGTTTTCAAGGTTAAAATTAAGAAGCAGAGAAGTCCAGTCCAGCTCATGTCTGGAGTCCTCATTTTTGTAACCTGGGTGCAGCTCTAATGTTCTCATGTCTCATGTCTCATCTCAGCCAGCTGTTTGCAAAAGTGTCTGAATGGAGGTGAGTGTGTGGGTGCCAATACCTGCCACTGTGCCCCCGGGTGGCAAGGCATGCTGTGTCAGATCCGTGAGTTTCCCAACACAGTACACACATGTACAGAATACATTAATGACACTTGGTTGCTGTTAAAAAGATGCCAGTCATGAAACGTCTGCGTCTGGTTGGCTAATTGGTGCCAGGAAGAAATCAAGTCTCTTGTCTAATTCACATGATCACATTGTCAGAAATTTCTGTTCTTATGTTTCGTTTGTTTCTGTTATTTCTCAGCTCACTGTGAACAGAAGTGTCTGTACGGCAGTCGATGTGTTCGGCCAAACGTCTGTGCCTGCCGCACTGGATACTCAGGTTCTCTCTGCTCCAGGAGGGTAAGAAAGACTGAACATGAAGCATTGTTTTAAAGTAAGAGTGAGTTCGGCCTCTGAACGGCATGAGTGTTCAATGACTTTTTGACCACCCAAACACAAAAGAACAAATAAAATCTGAAGATGCTCCTCTTTTCCTTGGTTGTCAAATTTTTTTGTCAGGGTTTCACTCCATTTTGGCCATAAAAAGAGCATAATACTACTAATGAAACCTGGGTAGCAGCTTTAGGAGGGAACTCACAAACGTTTCAGTTGTTTTTTTACTGCTACATTTTTTTCCAGTTGATCTGAGATTCACACATGTGGGTCAGTAGACTTGCAGAAAACTGGAAACACGTGAAAATGCACCCATTCTCATGAACTTAGCAGTAACATATGATGATGTATTGCTGTATTGAGGCATATTGAACAAAGCTGTGCAAAAAAAGTTTTTAAAATGTGGACCGACATTTTGCAAAAGCTGCAGCAAGAACCAGAACTTGCCATTTTATCTGTGGTAGGATGCTATAAAACAGGCTTATGGTGCGTTCAGAAGGTTTATTAACACAGCTGCTACCTCCATCCAGGCACCATCACATGACTGACTCCAACTACCAAAGTACAGTAGCAAAAACACACACAAACAAGTGTGGATCAAGTGGTGGACCAAATATCCGACCAATAACATGACTTTAAAAAAACTTTCTTGGTCCAGCAGTAAGATTTTCTCCTTCAGTCCTGGTCTGTCTGTCGCCCACTCTGCTACACAGCCCAACATCTGTCTGCTCATGTAATAAGGAGACACATGCACAGTCCTTTTTGGTTTCCAGCTACACCAGATGAGTCTAAATGTTAAAAAAAGGAAAGTTAATGAATGCAAAATTAAAGTATGTTTGTGTTTAAATCTTTCAGTAATATCAACTTTTCCTTTTTGTCATGAAATTTGAAGAAGGAAATCTTGAGAAATGTATTCAACTTTATTTATTTAAATAATAAATATGATTTTATATTAATGTATTCAAATGTATTCATTGTATTCATACAACTCTAACAAACTTAAACAGGAAGTGAGGGATCAATCATCTAAAACTTCACGTATTTTTTTTCTCAGCTCCCTGTTTCCCAACATTGAGACCCACAACCAACAAACATGAAACAGCTGGAGCTCCATCAGCACAGATAAAACCTTCAGGTGATCCAAAGTCATCAGCACAAACCAGCACAAGAAGAAAAGTGTCTGAATCATTTCTGTCCGTAAAGTTTAGCCTGATTTAGCAGGAAAAAAATGGAAGCAAAGGAAAATGTGTTTTGAAAGCTCTACCAATTACTGCCAGGTAGATTTAAAGATGCAAACAAAATCTGAAATATTAGCAGCATAATCTGATTTCTCTGTGTAACCTGGTTTTATGAGTGGATTTAAATGTGCTGCGTGAAAATTGGACAATTTAGAAAACGTGTTTTTAGGTCTAGAAATTTCTCCTAAGTTCTACAGCTTGTTTTCTGGTTCTTCCAGTCTCAGTGCTAAGCCAGGCTAATTTGACACAGGCTTTTTGATTAACTTGCACAATCCTACCCACAAGTACGCACTCTGTAGACTGGAAATTATTAACTGAATTACATCATTTAGTATCACAAGTAAGTGTCAAATTATTTTCTCGACCCAACATTTCAGTGTGCCTCAATGAGTCATAGAGGTTTGCCTGTACTGAATCACTGTGTCAGGTTAAAGTTATTTTTAAATGAAAGTTTTCTTATTTTTTAGGACTTCCTAAATGAAATGTAAACTAATTGTTCATTATCAGGAAATTAAAAAGCAGCTGTTTCACTAATGTTTTTAAAAACTAGGAAGAGTTTTCACTGTAAACGCCATCAAACCATAAACCTCTATATGAGTATTTATTTATTTGGTTGTTTTATACTGTCACATATTTCTTGTTGTATATATCTTAGTCAAGATATAATCAATGTTGTTTCTTATTAAAGTTTGTTTATGGTTGTTTTGTACAAAAACCAAACAAATAAAGATCCTTTTAAGGTATTGATTACATTAGACCTCTGCTTATTATTTCCAGAAACAAATTATGCATCCTGTTTATTAACAGTTCACTGAGTTTGTTGAGTAATTAAACTTGCAGTTAAACTTGAAGTTTGTGATGTTCAAAGTAAAAATAAACAAGAAAATGTGATGTTTCAGGTTTATGTTTACGCTCGCCTTTAGCAGGGCTTGGAGTAACGCAATACCATAGCTTTACCACTTTTTTGAGTTAACTACAGTTGTAACAATTCACTTATTCAAATTTAATACCACAATTACATACATGGGATTCAAATTGGTAACAATATATATAGTTTTTTCTTATGTGAAATCAAAGGTGGGCCGCAGACAACGTTGTCAACAGTTAACAACAAGCTGATAGAAGCGGGAATTCAACAGGATTTCCAATTTAGGGTGCCATGTCAACCGAGTTCCCGGTGGCAAGAACCAGTCTTTTATTAACTACTGCTAACTACTTAACTTAGTATTTAACTAATAACTACCTAACAGCTACTACTCAGCTACAAATTGTTACTACCTAACTGCTTAACTAATGAGCTAGATTAGCATGTAAGCTACTTCCAGCATCGCCTGGTTCTTCTTTTACCAAACAGTGCTGAGCGCCAGTCGTTGCTGCCTCCTGGAGGTCGGGAGTATTAATAACTGCTGTGACTACAGTGATAAGGGCACAATTTGATCAATTTTACACTCGTCCCACAATATGCCACAGAAAAAATATATTTGAAACATAGCTATTGTGCACTGATAAGAAAATTAAAGCATTAAAACAACCTAAAAGTTACTTTCTCTAGTGGAAAAAAGGGGGAGAAAAAGTTGAAAGATGAGTACCAGCATGAGATGACATCATAGGCCATTTTTGTCTTATGAGGTAGATGGATGACATGATTAGCCTAGATAGGCTTTGCTAATTAATATGACAAGAGAGGTAGTAAATCAATCATTCTTTCATGTACTGGACTGATGCACAAATCTGATCGGTGAATAAAAAAGCCGGAAGCAGAATGACTAATTTCAGACTCATAAGGGCCTATATAACTTAATTGGAATTAATTATTTATGCATTTCTGTACATGCAGCTCATAAAGCTCATTTTAGGTTGTTAACCAAAAATATATCTTAATCAATTTTTAATCATATATTACAAATACCATGGCTGTCAAAGTATGCAATGGAGTAAAAAGGACATTTTTTCACATAAATGTATCCACAAATAGTTTCAAATGCTGCATTTGCAGATGATCCTCCAGCTTTTCGTCGACGTCGGCAGCAGGAAAAACATTTGACTTTGTTGCGGGGGCCAGACAAGTTCACGACCAGCGAGTCGGGGCCACGGGGGCGGTGAGGAAATGAGGATTAAAAGATTAATGAGGCCGCATTAGCTCCGCACCAATTAGGCTTCCTCTCCGCCGGCCTGCCTCTCTCTGACTCCTGCCTCTGCACGACCGAGCACCGCGGAGCCGGTTGACCTTTTGCAACCGATGTGGACGAAGCTTGAAGGTTTTTCAAGCCACGGCAAGATCAACAGGCTGTTGATACTTTTGTTGCCATCACTCTAACCTCATGTGACTTTTGAACATGATTTATAGCCTTTAAGTCTGTGTCAGTCTTTAAATGTTCTAAAAAATCTCTCAAGATTCAAGGAGGGTTTATCTGTTGATTCTCTTTAGCTTAGTAGCTTTTCACCTCAAGGGATTATCACATATTTAATTGTTTTTGTTTATTTATTGGGAAAGTGGCTGAATATTTTGCAATAAACCTTCCAAATAAAAACTTTCTAGAGTTGATCATTGGGTTTTACTGCCCTCTTGTGGTTATAAGGATTATGCCACTGTGTGAGCTTTTGAAACACGCAGTTTAAGAAGAAATCTCCTCCTGGATTCAAAGGTTTGAATTAATTTAATCCTTCTGGTGTCATTTGAATGAAATCGACAACCTGACTTTTTCTGAACTTCAACAGCAACACACACACAAGGCATCGTCTGTTCACAGATATTTATATCCACCCCCAAAGATGGCTCTGGGCAAGGTGGAGCAAGAGAGGAGGGGGCGCGTGCATCCGTCCTGATGGGCACCGACAGAGCGGGACGGGACCGGCGGGTCCACCTGGGCTGCTCACTCAATGGACGCTCCGAGCCGCCGGCCAAAGCAGCAAGGTTATCCTCCAGCCTGGATGCCAGCAGGCACACACACACTCAAACACACGCACACGCACACACACGCACGCACACTGCAGGTTACTAATAACCAGTGTGTGTGTGTGTGTGTGTGTGTGTGAACAGACTGTTTGGAAACCTAACTGGCCATCAGGTTTATCAGTCTTTTGTTAGTCCACAGACCAAATGCAAGCTGAGATTTTACCAATTTGAATACGATTGTTTTTCTCATTTGTTCATTTGTTTGGTTGTTTGTGGGGCTGGTAAGTGAAGCAAATACCTGCCACCAGCAAGCAGGCTATTTTAGTTAAAAAAAAATTCCTAATTTCTTTTTACCCTCTAGGAGGATATGAAGTAAGAGGCAAAAATGTAGGTAAATTTTCTTCAACATTTTTGCTTAAACTTCAACTGCAGCACACAGTTTAGTGCACTATGCCATGATTTTCTTTTCACCTGACCAATTATAACCAATCAATTTGTTGTTTTTTTTACATTTATCCATTTTTTGATTAATTAAAACAAATTTCCTATTCATCTTGGCTATATACACAGTATTTTTTAAACTTCTATTTACCTGTTCTACAGTTTGGTTGATATCGCACAGGATTAAATATAAGGAATTGTATTTATATCTGTGAAGTGTCAACAAAGTTAATACCAAAAAACAACAGCTGAGCATGAAAAGCTTAAACCATTTACTTATATTTTTTGTTTGCTTTGATTTTTTAACACTGAATATTGGCCAAAAAATCGACATTTTTAATCCGACATCGCCGGTATCGGCCTTGACCCCCATCTGTCGAGCCTAATTTAAACCTGCATCCTCTAGACCACAACAGGTGCCCCCTCCTCCCCTCTCTTTTACGTTCCACCTGTCTTCCCTTCTCCGCGGCGCGCTGGCGACCCAGAAAGCAGCCGTCATTCATTAGAAATGGTATGTCGATCTGCCTGGGGGCCGGACGGCACAAACCCCTTCGGTCACCGGATCAGCGGCAGCTGCTCGGCCCCCCGGTGCTATTTTCACCCTCAGGATAAAGTGATGTGCAGCCGCCGCCCGCCCCGCACGGCCCTAGCAGTTCCAGTTAGACCATAGCAGAGCCAGGATGAAGTCCACAAGCAGCGAGCGCTCCGCGCAGCCCGACGGCTTCACCTCCGACCTGGACGACCTGGACAGCGGCAGCGACAGTTCCGACGGGAAGTCAACCGGCGACTGCAGCCCCCGCATACAGCCGGATGAGGCGGCGGCAGGATGCGGTTCTCGAGCCGGTGTCACGAGACGGAGGAGGAGGCGGAGACGCAGAAGCAGCGGAGTTGGAAGAGACGAGCGGCTTTCCGGCGTGAGTCAACAGAGGCAGGCGGCCAACGCGCGGGAGCGGGACAGGACGCACAGCGTGAACACGGCCTTCACGGCACTCCGCACGCTCATTCCCACCGAGCCCGCCGACAGGAAGCTCTCCAAAATAGAGACGCTGCGCCTGGCCTCCAGCTACATCTCCCACCTGGCCAACGTGCTGCTGCTGGGGGACGACTGCCGGGATGGGCAGCCCTGCCTCCGCTACCAAAGCATCCTGCACGGCTCCGCTGCGCTCGGCGCGGCCTCCCTGCGGCCCATCTGCACTTTCTGCCTCAGCAACCAGAGGAAACTGGTAAGTGGCCATTTCCACTTGTTGTACCATGCTAAAACGCTTTGGGTTACTTGAGTGCTAATTTGCACGCAGAACTAAAGGGGTAGACGCCTGTCCCTAAAACATGTTCCCTATAGTGTGATACTTAGGTGTGTGAAACAACACAAGTGTGTCCTGTTCAAATAGCATCATGTGTTGAAAACAGGATTTTAGATGCTGAGTTTGCAGAGTTCACATGTTTTGGTTTGAGAGGCACCTGTTTCTGCAGTGATTGACAACATGAAATGAAAACAAGCTGTGCTGTCTTTAAAAAGAAGTCCTTGACTCCTCTTCACAAAAACATATTACAAGCACAAGTCCGTCAGAAGTGTAAAATAATGGATTAATAGGTCAGTAGTTCGTTCGAGGTGGACAGGCAGCAGACTTGATTATAGGCTAATTATTGATGAAGTGTGTTGTTTGGAGTGTGAGACACCATAAAAAAGGTTTCAAAATGGATTTTTATTGGAAGAAACAAATGGATATTATCAATATTAATCAATGTGGATGAGTCTGAACCAGTGGATGATGATTTTAATCCCAAACATAAAGGTTGTAGACTCGAGGATTAGAAGTGTTTACAGTGGTTGTTAGTGTTTGGCTGGACACTTTGCTATTATAAATAGAGACCAGAAACTGGCACAAGATCAGTAATATTATGTCACTGTTGCCTTTAACATATAAAAGTGTTTTTTCAGTTACAGCAGCCCAAACTTCAGCTGCTCTGTAAAAATGTTTTTTGTCTTTAAATCATAATTCTCACATTAAATAATATGTATATTTTAGGCAGTTAAATACGGTAATATTTCTCAATAGTAAAACGTGAATTAGCCTAATGCTTACAAATCAAAACACACTTCAAACCAGTAAATGGCCTAACTGAAATTGTGCGCTGAAGATCAGTGAGATGGTGCGTTCACTGAACCGTATCTTTGCCTCCACAGCTCAGGGATGGAGGGAAGCAGTCAGCTGCTGTGTGAGCGGCTCCGGACGGACGGGGCGTCCACACTGATGTTGTTTACATGCGGACACGTGGCGAAAGAAGACACCTGTAGGACTTTGTACATAAATTCATGTATTTATTTCTGGTTTATACTAGAAAACAAAACGAACACTGAAAAGCACTTTTCTGTTCACGTTGTGTGGTTCTGTGCCTCTGAACCTCTGTGTTTTGGTTGAGCTGTAACCTGAGCCGATGTGTAAAGTTGCACCTGACGGGGGGCTATTTTGGTCCTACGGATAGTACAAACTACCCCCCCCCCAACCCCCAACCACCGCCCCATCCAACAGCTCCTAAAAAAAAGTCATGTCGCCTTCAGTCACATGAAGGAAACTGAAGCGCAGGTTTTGCAGCGGTTGCTGTCAGTTGAGTGGCTCAAACGCTGCCTTCAAGTACTGTCAGAAATATCGTAAATACGCATTTTGAATGGACATTAAGGGCTCTATCACCTCTGATCTAGTGGTGAATAGAGAGAACCGCAACACGACAGGCAGGGTAAGGATGCGTTTTGGTGCCACACCTGACCTGGCCTGACATCACCTTGAAAACAATCACGTTAAGTGGCTAAACCTCGACCCTTCCGGTTGGCCTCATCATACCTAGTACAAAGAATCATTGATTAGATTAAGTTTAAATGAGGTCATCCAGTAGGGGTGACCTTTAGGCCCTTTATTCTGCAAAAGGACAAAAAAATTCGAAAAATTCTTTGGTCTTGATAGTTTTTTCTGTCCCCATGTTAATTATTACAGACACTTACCAGCAGGTGGGAAAAAAAAGTCGACAAATTTGGTTTAATCTGCTTAAATATGACTTGCAAAAATATTTGTCCTTGGCGAGATAACAGTGCATGAAAAATGATTCTTGCATAAAATCTTTTAAAAGATTTTTTTCTTTTCAAAAAGATCAACATATATCCTCCACCAGGAGGGGTTGATTCTATCAGATCGGGGTCATCCGACTAAATTCTGATGGCATCAGTCAAAAAAATGAAAACGATATTTCCTCCTTAAGACAGTATTAATATGTTTGAGTCCCAATCATAGTTGCCTTCACTGTAATGGTGTAAATTGGACATCTGCAATTTTGAAACTGTTAATCAGTGGAAGTTTTGTGCTCCTCTGGTGCTGTTCAGCATAAACGCTGTTTCTTATCTAAAGACTGAATTGCAAAACTGAATAGGATGCTACTTCGACAACAACCCTTTTGTTTATCTCTCGGCTGATGAAATGAACAGAATGGTTAAATGTCAGAATAAATATATATCTACATAGTGGTGAAATGTTTACTTTTGCGTTGTTGCACAATCTAGTATCACTTTAAAAGCACAAAACTGTGATGTTTTCTGTGCATATGAATGTTGGAAGGAGATGGAATTTGAAAAAAAATCTAAAAGTAATCCTTTTACAATGAATTGGATCCCTTGATCTGCTGTGTTCGATGTGCTGTTTGTAATACAGCACATCTGGATGAAAACTATCACTGGGAAATGTTGCACACTACCTCAAACCTCTGTATTGAACATCAAGGCCTACCTCTAAATCTAATGTGTGACACGACTGTATAAAAATGTACTTGAATATCTGACAACTGTGTTCTTTGCACATCGCTAATACTGAGAAGCGGCTTTAAAACAAATGTATTTTTGTACAATAAAAGGTAAATCAGATCACTTGTCCTTGTTCATTATTCAAGAAGTGCTCAAAATTTTTGTTAAAGTTAACGTGACCAAAAATGTACAAGAACTGAATGCAATCTATCAAAGTGAAGCGGCAACTGGAGCCAATATTTGACCAAAAAAACAACAAAAAACCCTAAAACAGTAAATAAAGAGCTCTAAAGCAAGAAAATAAGCCAAATTACTCTGTTTGGTACCTGTTCAAATGATCCTACAGGTTCACATAGCCTATCAGATTTGATTAGAAATTAATAGTAAAATTGTGCTTAAAAGAAAAGGTTAAAAAGTTGCTTGCGGCATGTAGATTTAGATAGTAAATGAAAATCTATGAAGAATTGATTACAGACGAATTATTTTTTAGGAACAGAAGAAAATTTCAAGTTCACTATAAATGTTTAAAACTACATCATATGTTTGATGACTCAGAATTTGAGACTAGGAGAAATTAGTTTTATTAATTTCCAACAGGTTTTCACTTTTTTCAATCCATAAAAAAGTGCTGGTAAACCAGTGGGTAACAATCTTTATCTATTATTTGAATCACATATTTACACTATTAATGAAAATTGTTGAAGCATGGGCAAGACGACCATTTTAGAATCTCAAGGCACAGAAATTTTAGGAGGGTTTCAAACTTAAATGAAAAAATAATATCAGGGTAAAGATTTTACTTGGTTTGTGGTGAAAGCAACAGGTTTTTTTATTTTTCAGTGCCTTGTGACCTGTTTCAAAGTATTTACTTGTTTTATGCAATAACCTTATAAATTTTGTTATTTGTATAAACTTTAAGATTTTACTTCTTTTATCACTTTACCATACATACATACCATCAGGGTTTAATATAAGAAATAACAAATTTAATGTCAGTGTTAAGAATGCACATCAGTAATCTACGAACATATAAAAACTACTACAAAACTTTAATAAATGACAAAGAAAACAGTCAAAGCATTTCAATAATCTTTATTTCATAAAAAAGTCAATCGGTTTATATCAGATTAAAGAAAGTAGAAACCAATAATAATCATTTAGCTGGCGAGGCATCTTGCAGCCCGCGTGTCTTCTGACGGACCGACCAGAGCGACCTCGACACGCCGTACAGGTTTACCCAAGAGTCAAGAAAGACGGCGAGGTTTGAGACCCAACAGGAGCCAAAACATGAGCCAGATGAAATGATATAAAGTTAAAGGGGAGATTTAAAAAAAAGAAAAAAAACAAACAAAAAAAAAACTTTGGCAAAATTGCATCAATATTTTCATCGGCCTCATAGTCGCGTAGCAAAAACGCAGACTTGAATATTAAACAAATCCTGGTTCAGATTCATAGAAGCAGTGGCCATCGAGATCACGTGGAATGTTTTTTCATCCAAATTACAGAAGGCATTGCCACAATAATACCAAAAATAGAGAAAAGAGGGGAGTGCTCATCGTTTTCCACTTCCACTGTGAGCCGCGACGCCTCTATGTGTGACGAATAAGGACTGAGCCCTTCATGTTTCATTAAAATAACATTTAAATGTGTTGGAGTGGTGGACAGAGCCAGTTTGGGGATAAACAAGTAACAGGAGGTAGAAGAGAAAGAAGGAGGGGAGAAAAAGACATTTTACTGCTCCTGCTGCTACTTATTTTAAAAAAAAGAAAAAAAAATTCAAAGAAAAATAACAGCTCTCCTTGTGGTAGAGGTTTTAATCCGTCTCCTCTTCGTCAGATTCTGACTCTGTGGGAAAAGAGACAGTTTTAAAAAGTTATTAATTTTATCACATTGATCAGTTCTTGACTTTATGGTTTTACGCTAACATTAAGAATCTCATCTCATTGTGGGTTCAATATGACGCCCTGTAATGTAGGGCTAAAAAGAAATTACTTTATTTTTGATTAATCTGATGCACTTTGCCGGGTAATAAGTGAATCTTTTCATCTGTATAAAGTCAAAAAGAAGGATATAAAGCCCCTGACCAACAGCCTAATAAACCAAAAATATCCATTTTTTATTACATGACAAAGAAACAACCTAAAATCTTCCCAACAGAGAAGCTTAAACTCAGTTATGTTTGGCATTTTTACTTCCAGTGGTGGAAAGTAGCAAAGACCTTCTACTTAAGTAGCATATGCAAGAAAAACTTTGACCAACTTTTACTTGACATGGGTATTTCATCTGTATATATCTGTTCTTACATCATTTTGTTCTTTCGACTCAGTCCTTTGAAGATTAGATTCAGACATTTATCAACCAATAAGTAATAGTTTATCATAGATTCAGTTACCCAATCGATTCACTGATTTGAGGGCAAACTGTAGTTTTACTTAACAGTTTAAAAAACTTCTTCCACGTCTGTTTTTGTAGGTAATGTAACAACTTGATTTTTGTAAAATGTGGATGTTTTTCGTCACTTGAGAGGTAATCAAGAAAAAATATTAGCACATTGATACTCATAAAAGGTTTACAGCCTTATCTTATTTTCAGTTTCTTAAAGACTGCACAGGCTGTCTAAAGCCACTTTGGAATTTAAAACACAGGTCTAACTCTGACACCGGCAGCACAAGCTTTTCCTGCCATGACAAGTCAACATATTTACTGTGTGACTGGTTTATGGCCTCGGTGTGTCTGCTCTGTTTTCCTTTTACCTTCCTCTGCGTTTTTCAGCCACTCGACGAATTTTTTCATCTGCTCGAGGAAAACGCTCTTCCCCTTGTTAAGGTGGGCATCGGCGTACCACTTCAGTATGGGCTCTTCACTCAAAACCTCAGCTGTTGCGAGAGAAAAGGACAGTGTCAGTGCTGTGAAGGACAACAAGGAGATACTACACTTAACATAACAAAAACACAACGCCTAACATTTAGGAGACAAAAGATATTAAGGCTGAGAAAATGGTAAAAATAACTTCTTAGCATTAAAAGTGAACAGACTTTCATAAACTTTTAAACAAAATGAGACAGTCAGTGGATAGATCATTTTAAATAATCTGGCATCGACGCAGCTGAGCACTCCTCTGCGAATGTAACACCCACCTTTATAGAGGAGCACCACGATCTTCTGGAAGGCCTTCATGAAGTGGATGTTGTCGTAGCAGTACTCCTGGATCTTCAGCAGCAGGCTGAGCTCAGACTGACCCTGGGTGGTGAAGGCTTTCAGCAGAAGGCTGTATTGCTGTAGAAACAAGAGACAAAATAAAGCAACACTGGAGAAAATTCATGGAAAGACACTCAGCTGGCTCACACAGGAGTCATGATGGATGCAGTAAAAGCTTGATGGTGCTTTGAAGCAGACTGATTACTGGTAGATTTTTGTTCACTGACAGCTGATTGACTTCACAGTTCTAGAGCTTTGTTGTTCTCATTTCTGTCTCTGTCTTTTCACACATTTAATGATCACCACACTAGCAGAACAAATTCAACTTCATACAAGCCGTCTGTGCTGAACCATTTTACATCAGCCAGAAAAAAAGCCTCAATTAAATTTTTTTTTTAATTAAATTTTCAGATTTGACACAGGGTTCCTCAGGAAATCAGGCTACATCCACACTTCTATATACTTTTTTACTTTAAAACAGTGTTTTAACACTGGAACAATGTCTATCCAGGAGAGTGATTCTGCCCAGTTTCAGAATCGAGACTAGCATGCCTGAAAGGGTTTATCACTTGACTATTCATGTGCGCTTGGCCTGTTTGTGCAGGTGAAAACAGAAAGCAGAAGGCTAGTTCTTTGACTTGTAGAAAAGACTTGGTTGAAGAAAGCAACAAGGAAAAGTTACACAAGAGTTTTCTTGGATTGGAACCATAACAGCATTTCTGTCCATTTAGACTGCAATGCAACCCCGCAGTGTTTGGATTAATCACAACCAACAACGTTTCAAAAGTCACTATTAATATGGAGAAAGCTATGTGTTTTAGAACAGAAACGTAGCAATGTGGATGCAGCCTCACTGACTTGATTATTCCTTCACTACAAAAGAGAAAGCTCCGCCTTCATCAGTGTCTTAAAGGTTGGTGCTATATGGGAACCAGCATGTGTGAGCCAAGAGAACTGAGCTCATTACTCCTGTTCTTAAATCTCTACGTTGGCTTCCAGTCACTCGTAGATTTTAAAGTGCTGCTGCTGGTAATAAATCACTCGATAATCTCAGGCAAAAATAAATCTGAGCTTGAAGCATGTAAAGCCAGCAGGGCCCTTTGGGAAACTGTCAGCTGGTAGAACCAAAGTCAGAACCAAACAGGGTGGTGCTGCTTTTAGCTGCAACGCTGCACTCAAACGGACAGACTTCCTGTTTACAAACCAAATTACTCCTTTCACATTATGATTGAAATCTCTGCTGTTCTTTGCTTTCTCTACTGTGCTTTTTTATTTCCTGTCTTGCATCTGAAGCACTTTTCAATTTATTGTAAGGCAACTTCTGGCCTTTTTGCATTTTATTAAATCCAGCTTTTTAAAACATTTATTTTATCCTGAGTTTATTTCTTGCTTTTATTAAGAATCCTGAAGTTCTAGCTTTTTATTTTGCAGTGTTTGGTTTTAAATAAAACATCAAACCTACTACATTAAACATGCTGATTATATCTGGTATTTACTGCCTTAAAGGAAGAGGATTTTGTCTTTATACCACAGTGAAACAAAAAAAAACCTGATGCATTTTTACCTAACAGAATATTTAATCCTCTGCTGAAAAACACTTGAGGCCTTTAACTCACAACATTTTTGACTTGCCAAAACCTGCAGCTACTGTGACAACGGTTACAAACCATTGCTCAATCCTGAGGAACACAGAAGCATTTTTTTTTTATATTGGTTCAGCTGCCATCATGACATCTGAATGAGCACAGAGCAGCACTGAAGCAGCTTTGCAGTGTTGCGTACCTTCAAGTGTTTGATGGCTTGTTCAGTCACCAGCTCTTCTTTCTTGTTCCACTCCACGCAGCTCATCACGCTGGTCCAGATGATGCTGATCATGGTCTGCTCAGAGAGGTTGGCCTTTTTCATCTCCTCTTTGGTGAAGGCGATTATCTGAACGGACGGGGAGGAAAACACTGCTGCGTTAGAGTTTCTCATCAGCCACTAAAACATCATGTTCACACTCAAACAAACCAACTCATCGTGTCCAAATGATTCATGTCAGGCAGTGACAGCCTGGCCTCTTTGTGTGTGTGAGTTGCTCTGGAAACATGTTTTAAAATGATGACTATCAGGCCTATTAGCACAAACAAATTACTTGTATGGCTGTCTTTGTAGCACAAAAATGATGTAACATGGCAAAGAGGGGACGCGTCAATAATGGCCAAACGAAAAAGTCTGGTCACCAAAGAGGAAAAATGACTACAAATCTTAAACTCCACAAGTTACAAGACATTTAACAGGATAATTACTGTCAAGAGTTTGCCTCCCTCAGCTTTGACCAAATATTCACACGCCAGGCTGCTTATCAAATTTTTTTTTACTGATTTTAATGGTCAAAATTTCAACTTTTGTCAGCCTCCTATAGGTATGTTTTCATGCAAATTAATCAAGGATTTAACAAAATTTTCTGCATTTAACTTCATGTTGTCTGCAGCAGTGCAAGCATTTAACCTCGACCCTAAAGCCGCCTCACCTCCTTCTGAGGGTCACCGCGAGACATCTGCTCCTGGAGCTCCTTCTGCAGCTCCTTGCGGGCACCAATGGATTGCTGGTTGCGGGCGAAGTCAGAAAGCTCCTTCAGCCCGGCATCAGTAAAGTACTTAGAGAAATGCTCGCAGCTCCGTTTGTTGGCAGGAAAGAGTTCCTGTGGGGTAAATTTGTATTTTAAAAAAGTGCAGCCACTGAAAAATCTTTTGAGGAAAATGTGATGACTTGTGCAGGAGCAGCAGGATTTTAACATTTCATTTACCATCAGCCTGTTGTCCATGCTGACTTTGCGGAGACTGGCAGCAATGGAGTTGATGTCCTTCTCATTAATCCATGATTTGAACAGCTTGACAGCAAAGGCCGGAGACACTCCTGATCAGAGACAGGAGTCAGAAAAGTGGGTTCTTACCAAACTCATAGTATAAAAATTTATCTGTGTCCTCACAGTGTTTCCTGTTGATAATTTAGGCTGTTGTGGGCCGCCATAGTCTTATTTATGAGACAATAAAATATATTTCTGCACATCTAACAACATAAAGAGATGTGAAGTATTGTGTCCAGTGTGTTACGTAGTTTACAAAAGCACACCTTTTTTCTAAGACCCTCAAGTTCTTCTTGGATCTCTTTTCATGGATCATTTACTTAACATTGTGAAAAATTTTCTTACATGGGGGCACACGAAGAGGTCCACCCACCACAGTCTCACAAAATCCCAAGGCAAAAATTGCCCTGTGAATCCAGAATGAATATTTTTCAGAGTTTCTCCTCACCCTCTTTGACAAGGTTCTCGTTGAAGAGGCTGTTCAGGGTTGAGGCTGATATGTCGCCGTTGGCCAGCAGGATGCCGGTCAGCATGCCCAGTTTTTTGCGCTCAGACTCAGTGAATCCCTTTAGAAACAGCAGCAACTACAGATAGACAGTTAATATGTTAATTGTGATTTCAAGTTGAACAGGTTTGTCAATCCTGTATCTCTGATGTGCCTACAAGCAAATTCAAGCTGTTTACAACTTCGCAGGTGCAGCTTTAGTTTCAACCTCACTATCATGCCTAACAAACTGCTTTTGAAACCATGTTATGTCTGTTTTGTCACATCACAAGCACAACTTCAAAGAGAATTTTCATATTAAATCTGAAAAGATTAGTCTATAACTCGATGAATCTATTAATGTGCACAAATATTGGTAACTGAGCTATTGTTCTACAATCAAGACATTGAAGCAATCAATCATCAGAGACATTCCAAATCAGCACAAGAAGTAAGAAGCTTGGTTAAAAAATATGAAATATACATTTCAGGTACAACTCAGAACACTTAACTCAAGTTAATTTTTTCAAAAACGCTCACCTTCTTGATCTCCTCCTCCAAAGCCTTCTCCAGGTACTTGTAACGCCTGATCAGCTTGTTAAAAACCTGTTTTTGGTTTGAAGAAAGAGTGACACAGTTAATTCAGTGCGTTAAGATGAGCATGAAAAAGTCTTCTTTAAGTTTCTATGCTGTTTCCCCATATCTGAATTAAATAAATATTCTCATGAGGTTTGATACTCAATAAGTGCGAATAAACTGGTATCAACAGTAGCTGGGCCTGTTTTTTACCTGAGCGTATTCCTGCATTGTCTCCAGGTCTTCCTGTGCCGTGAAGACGCAGTAGTCACTGCGGGTCGCTTCGTCAGACACAGTCCCACCTGGGGCTGCAGGGAGAAAATTAATGACAAACTTGAGTACAAACAAACACTACTCGATTCCAGTAATATTTTCTGTCCACATTACTTTACACAATAGATCTTTCTATTTCTTGACAAAATTGTTACATTCAAATTTTGTAAGACTTCAGATAATCCACACTTGAGCTTTAAAAACAACTCACCCAGCATTCCACCGGCCACCAGGATGTCAAAGAGTATCTCTCCATAACGGCGGTAGTCAAGCTTGGCGCCAGAGGCATCAAGGAACTTTGTGAGTGCTTCAAAATCAAAGCCAATTTGATTCAAGCCTTGTACGATACTTTCTTGAAACTGAATAGGGTCAAATTTCTCCTTTTCATCTGTGGAGAAACAACATATTTGATTCTTTATTGAGATGCAGTTAGACATGCAAAGCAGGACATATGTAAAACAGCAATGAAATACACAAACCTCTTTTCCTCGTTTTGAAACGCTGGCCGGTTAGCGTTGGCTTTTGCTGCTTTTGATTATTCATAAAAGACACCTTAATGGGGACAAAAAGAGACAGTTAATGTTGATTCAAGTTGAGAGGACTACACGTTGACACAAGTGGAGGGTACACAATGTTCCTTTAACTGTTTTGCTATGCTAGCTTTAGGGTGTAACCTGGGTGAGGCTCCTTGTTTGTGTAATGAGATCAAAACATAAATTATACTTAAATAACTCAAGTTTGACAATAGAGTTTAGAGCCTGTCACTAGGAGATACATGAAAAGGACAAAACTGGTGGTACTGACATTATGTCTCATGCTAACACCAAAAACAACAATAAATTGATCCTTCTGACTACTATTGTCTGTGTAGACCTCTGTGGTTATATAAAAAGTACTGCAAACACACCATGGCGCCACACTGTTGCACTGAAGGACATGTCTCTTCACTAACATTAACCCACCCACTGTAGTTTATTTTAACATTAACTTACTTACAATCCAGCTGCTGAATATGCTCACTGAAGCAGGGATGCCACAAAGCTGTCCAACAAATGCGCTATTTGATTATATCTTAGCTACCCTCTGTTAAAACTAGCCTGCCTGATGCACCTTAACGAACCATAAAGGGAAGAAAACAATAAAGTTGTGACCCACATTTAAGGATTAATACCCTCAACAGAAACCACAGGAGATGTAGCTGACAAGCGTGCCATGGAAGTTAGAAACTATCGACACTTTCGTTTCATTGGAAATCAGAAAAATTGTGTTTTATTCATTAAATATATCCGTGTGTTATCCGGTAAGGCAGGGATGTGGCTTAAGTGCCTAAGGCTTATAATTTATGAGTTGTGAGCTAAAATTTCCTTGTAATTATTAACATACACAGCAATAAAACCAAGTTACGTGTGAGTCTAAATCAAATATACACTTTCCTGTTACAATATTCAAATTATTTGCATAGCCTAATAATTACTTATTTGATACCAAAACAAGACAAAACAGACAAAAGACAGTACGAGATGGTACATGGAGCTGGTGGGTGTTGTAAAATTAATTAGGAAATAAAGGAGTTTAATCCTTCATCAAGAGTGGGACATTGTGGCAGAAATCTTTGATTGAACAACCGAGACGTAAATTATATGTTAAAGCTTAAGTATAATAAGGGATTTCTAAAATCTTCAACTGGCTAATTGTAGGTTAGCATTGGGCTAACCCTGGGCCTCACCATGCGCCGAGCCAGCGCTAGTTAGCCAGGCCTGCTAGCTAGTTATCCGTGTTTATTTATATCCTAAACCACCGCTTAGATACTACAAACCACCAAAACACACTGATTTGCCGTTAAACACAGCTTTGTGTCGAAATGTCACTACACGCTTTCAATCCATATCGAGGCATTGTGAGCTCATAAGAGGCTCATGCTAAAACAGCCAGCCGAACCGGAGAAAACCTAAATTCGCCCTACAGCGGCGCCCATGATGTCGACATTCCCGGGTAAAAAACGTTACTTTCCAACATCTAAACCAACAAAATGGAATCTTTACGAGCAAGCTGATGTGTTTGACAATATAGAGAGGCTAAAAATAAAGGTACTCACCGAAATTAATGCAGATAAAAAACGGTTATTAACCAGGGGAATCAAAGCAAGTGACGAGACTCTCAGTGGCCCAAACAAAAAGACCTTCCCGTCAGAACTTCCGCAGGCTCCGCCCGCTGCGCATGCGCGATTTAAAGGGGCTTTCCGCTCCACAAAGAAAAAAAAAGGATTTTTTTTTTTTTTTGTAATCCTTATTTATTTTAAGAAAAGCATCGTCGCAACACTGTCTTCGCACACATTTTTTTTAGCGTTATATTGCAAAAATATTGGCTTATTTTCATTCATGTAATTTGACAATTATTTTACATTTAATATGAATAAATTCAATTTTTAAAAAAGGCTGGGATAAATTGCATTATCGAAACGGATATTGTCCTAATTAACCTACAATTTTCTATCTTAATGTTTTTTTCTTTGAACTCTGTTTATCTTTCAAGAGTGCATTGCAGAATTTTAATAAGTGCTGTATGTTTATCAATTGTAAATTTATCCACTTGCCTTTGTACATTTTTGATTTTTTGGGTAACTGTTTTTTTTTTTTTAATCTAATCTTCACTACCTTACTGACAAATACCCATCTTGCAGTTCAATTAAGGGAACAGTTCACCAAGAGATGAAAAGTTTGTTATTATATATTACCTCCAGCGCTGATAGAAAGTTGGGATTTGTTAGTCTACAAAATGTTACAGTTTTCCTGTAAAAGCAGCCTAACTGAAGATTTTAGCTTTTAAAGAAGGTGGAAAAAACATTAAAAATGCTTCAATATCTATACTTTATTTAATCCACTGTATATTCAAGAACTTTAAATGACCCCTGTCCACTTATGTCTGTGTTCAAGGACTTAAAGGCATTGATTTTTTTCCTTTTAAACATATAATTATTATCTAAACAGCCATTTAATACAGTGTGTTGCATAGCCCTTCCATTTTCATTAAACATCCAAACATTTAACGTATCAATAAAATATTACTACATGAAATTTTAAAACCAGCAGCACATCCTGACCTCCTCCTCCTGCTCCTCCTCCTGTCAAAGGCCAATGATTCCTGAAGGCCTCATCTGAGAAGGACTGGACCGCGACCCAGTGGTGCAGCGACGTGTTATTGGCCTCCGTCATCACATCTGTGTTAGTTTGCAAACAGTCATGTTCTATTTATTTCAGCTGTTCTGTGTCTGTGATTGTGAAAGGCTGCTAAACAATTACAGATGAAAAACTGGGTTCATTTCATTTGTTAATAACAATTTAAACATTTATTCTTCTGTTATTAAAGTGGTGATACTGTAAGAAAAGGGCAAAAGCACAAAAATTTTATGTCATTTCAATTTTAGGCATTCATTATACATTATTACAGTTTAAAATGAGAAAAATTTTGCAGTAAAAGAGGTTCAGAAGTCTGATTTGTTTTCTTTAAAATGAGCATGTAAAGAGAGTTTGCATGATCATCAGTAATTAATTACATGTAGTTCACGGTTAAGTTCAGTATTAGTTCCAGTGTTAGTTTTGGTGTTGGATTCAGTGTTAGATGTTCAAGGCCCATGGTTTAAAAGATCCTGGTTTGCTCTCTGGAATCTGTAAAATAAAATGCACAAAAAGAAATAAATTATTTTGCTGCATTATCATGATTTAGAATGGACTTATGGACTCTAATAAGGTTTATTAGTGTATAATATTGTTTTAAGTTTGTTTTAAGAGACTGTTTTCCTCCCATAGACCAAACAATAAGGAAAAATATTTATTAGGAGATAATAAATTGAAGGAAAAATAGATAGAGGTCTTCTAAAGCTGTTTCCTCTGCAAGTCACGTCAAGTCATGTCAATTTTCTGATTAGCCTGTAATTAATCATCAGATGTTATTAATTTGTCTTTTTTTTTGTACACTTGTATTTTGTAAACCTGGTGCATCAAATTAATTTGTTGTAGCATTTTAAGCTGCTATTTCGTATGGCAGGTTTCTTCTCCTTCTTCTTAGCAGTTTGGTTAAGCTGGTTTAGTTGAAGAGTGTTTAATGCAGGTCTTAATGCTGTTTCAAAGGCTTTTACACCTTAAAAAAAGCAAACTTGGGCAGAACTTGAGACATCTTGCACACTAGTATTTCAGCATTTTTACCTTCTGAGTGAATGGGGAGACACAAGCCAGACAAGCCCTCTCCGGTGTGGCGGGGCTGTTCAGGGTGAACGGACCAACTAAACCGGACTCCGAGCGGGCTGCAGCCACAGCATCTTTGATGGCGAAGTACACCGAACTACCCAGGAAGAGGACTGGTTCTCCGATACCCTGAAGAGAGGAGGATTGCTCTGAAAGGGTTATGTCTCTCTGACAAACAGCTGGCTAACACACCTGTACATCCTGGGCCTGACAAGCCTGAAAAAAACCTTTCTAGTTTGTGTTTAAGGCATAAAAAAATAAAGGAAGAAAGATGCACAGAGACAAAGAAATAAACAAAGATTCAGATGCACATCGGTGCGTCGTGACCTCTGACCTTGGAGGAGTAGATGGCGTGTGGGTTGTAGGAGTCAGACAGCAGGTAGACGTTGAAGTTCAGTGGCACGTCACAGACAGCAGGGATCTTATACTGAGACGGACCCCGAGTGTAAAGGATCCCAGAGGGGGAAAACTTCAGCTCCTCCATAGTGAAGAGACCCAGACCCTGCATGAATGCTCCCTCAATCTGGGGGGGGGGGGGACAGAGGAAGAACATATTACTTAACTTGTTCTATAGATGCAAAGAAAATATGCAGGATCATCTCCGACTTTAAGATTTCTTTTGAATCAAGATTCTTTACTTGAAACCAAAGAAAGACCAAAGTTATTGTCATTTTTAAATCAAAATGTTTTTGTCTTGAGGCTTTTAGTCATTTAATTCTCAAGATAATCTTATTTTCTTCTCATTTTCATTTGTTGAAAAAGAGTGTCAGTAAATTCAATCATCACTTTTGTAATGAAACATTAGCTTTTATAAATTACCATCATGTTTTCATCTGCTGGTGTATAACATTTGTCAGTTTAATTAAAACTGAGCCGGTATGATAACACAACCAAGCAACTCATCTGCATGAGATACTGCAGCGCAGAAATGAATCATTTGTACTCTGTGAAATGTCTGGCTCAATCCGTATGTTGGTCACAAAGTAGTTTAAAAAATGTAGCAACACAGAGACGAATTTGAACTTAAACAAGTTTGCCGATAAAACGTAGTCTTTCTTTCTCTAGTTTTAGTTTTAGAAGCACACACTCTGTCCTACAAAACCTTCCAAACATGTTACAGTTGCATATTCGTACTAAATAATTTTGTATCTGTAAAATGACACATTTTATTATTTTTTAATCAATCAATCAGATTATTTTTGTATAGCAACTCTTGTACAAAAAAGATGTAGCACAAAGTGCTTTACATAAAAGAATAAAAGACAATCCCTCAATAACCCCCCATCGCCACCCAGACACATCCATCCACACACCCACCCACACACATCCACACAAACACATCCACTTTCTCTCTCTCTCTCTCTCTCTCTCACACACACACACACACACACACATACACAAAGGAAAAGCTATTTATACCTTCATACTTGACAATGAAGGGGACTCACCTGTCCGATGTCTACCGATGGGTTCACACTTCTACCCATGTCGACCACAATGTCTGTCCTCACAGTCTACAAAAAACAACAGAGATGTTCCTTCAAATTCAAAAATTGTTACTTTATCACAAAGAGTTTGGCTGATGTTCAGAGTTAAGATGAAAGATGTTGGATCAGTTCAGACCCTGTAGTCTCCTGAAAGGCAGTCAAGCTCCACCTCACTGCAACACACGCCGAATGTGAAGTAGGCATAAGGCCTCCCCTCCATCTTGTCCCAGTCCATGTAAAGGTCCTCACCCCTGGGGACACACAGGACGCTCTTAACGCCACTCAATAAAGAAACACATCAAATCAAGAGTAGCTTTATTTCTGTCATACCTGAAGTATCCAGTCGCTGATAAACTGATTTTGTCGAAAAACGCTGCTTTGACCTGAGGACAAATAGAGAAACATTTTTGTCTGTTTGCTGTTCCTAATGAAAGGAACATTTTTTCTAAAATAAGGTACTCATACATTGTCAGTGTATTGCTCCCTGTAGGTGGCAGTCAGCACGCCCCCATGTGGAGAAGAACAGCAGCAAAACACATTCTAGCTCCTTAAAAAATACAGTTTCATCTTGTGCTATATTTACATTATTTTCATCACTTTAATTTGACTTCAAACAGCTATTATGACAAGAGACTAAATCGGTTACATTGTTTTTTTTAAGGCCCCCGTCAATCCAAACTGATCCTTTAAAACACCTAAGTTGCACAGTAACACAAACAAACTTACTGATTGACAGTGTCGACCAGTAACTCATGTGTTCTGCATGAAAAAATTAAATAAGTGTTTTTGTCCAAAGAGTCTGGAGACTGGAGAGAGGGATTTAAAAAGGAAAGAGTTCCTGATGCAAAGTGCTACAAATACAATGCAAAAATGTGTTTTGCTGCATTTCTTTGTTTAGCCTCTTGCATCGTTACTGCATCGTTAGTAGCAGACAAACTGTAGGAAACACTGAAATTTCATGTTTTCTTTTCCCATTAAAATCATACCCAGCTCTCCCATGATCCTTTGGGGTCCTTCTTCCTGATTGGCTCCAGCCGCTGGTACAGAATCTCGCAGGCATTCTAAACAAAGGAAAAACAACAATGATAATTGCATGAAATAAGAAAATGGAATATTTAGAAGAAAGTAAAAATAAATATGTAAAATGAATAAAACAAGTAAAAGAAAAAAGTTTTCACCTTGACCGCCATGCCGTTGGCGTCGGTACCAAAGGACGCGGCAGACGGGCAGGTGTTGGGAACTGTGTTGGTGCTGGTTTCACTGATGAAGATCTTAGATGTTGGGATATGAAGCTCTCGACTCGCCACCTGACAGCAAACAAACCCTGAGCTCAAATAATATTCTTCTAAAACAATTTTCTATATATTTGTTTTTGTTGTTAAATCCCAATAAAAAAACACCTCACAAATATAAAGTTTCACTATTAATAAAGAACAAGAGCTTTAAAACACACCTCCTTTCACTTTAAGCCACAAACTAATCACTCCCTCCTCCTTTATTATGTGTTCATAGTCTGACCAGCAGGTGGTAAAGTGGTAAATAAATGGAGATGTAATTCAGCTTAAATGCTGTGGAATACCTGCTGCACTTTGGTGTGGATTCCTTGACCCATTTCTGTCCCGCCATGAGTGACCAGAACAGAGCCGTCTTTATAAATGTGGACCAGAGCTGCAGCCTGTTACACAAACACACACACAATCACAGTCAGCTAACAAAATAAAGATGGCAGATAAGTTTCTGTGCAAATTTGCAGGTTTCTGACAAAAACCCTGATCTTGTGCGAAAAGCTGCATTTTATGCCGAAATCCATACAAAAGTCAAACTGGTATGAGCCAGTATAGATGGGAAATATTCTAAAAACCACAATAACCTTTTCAAAACCAGAAGAGTAAGAGTAACAAAACTCCCACAGACCTGATTCAAGAAGCCTTCTAAAAATGCAATCCCATATTTGATGGGGATGATAGACATGCCCCTCTTCTTCCAGCGGTTTTGCTGATTGAACTGCTCAATAGCTTTGCGGCGGGCGCTGTAGTCAGACTTGGCCTTACATTCCTCCCAGCAGCGCAGCATGTTGTCTGGGCTAAAGGCGAGCTTGTAGAAGGTCACTGACGGCCCCTTGTACATGTTGATCTCTCGGATCTGATGAATAAGAAGAAAACAGGAAGTAGTTATACTGATCTGTAACTGGTCTGCTGTAAAAAATATGATATTGAGAAGTGTCTCGGTTTTTAAAAAGTTGTTACTTTTGTCTTTATTAAATAATCAAAAAGATAAATAGCGTCAAGCATAAGATGGAGTCTGACCTCGTCTGCAGGGCGTCCAAGCACCACAGCCACATCATTCACCATATTCTCCACCACCATGAGGGACTGAGGCACGCCAAAGCCCCTGAAGGCCGTGTTGGAGGGCATGTTGGTCCTGCAGGCGGCTCCATGACCCAGCAGGTTGGGGATGTTGTAGGTGTTGTCCATGTGAAGCAGAATCTTTTCCGCTACCTGCAAGAGGAAGGAAAACAATGATATTCTTGTTTATTTCCTTCCTGTCACTGAGACCTGAAGAAAATGTGAATGTTAAATAACAAAAAACAGCAGCTTTCACCAACCTGAAGAGACTCATCGATAGTGTTGCCAGCGTTGGTGTGGTACCGGAGCTCCGCAGCCAAGATTCTCCCATCATTCATGAAACCAACCTGAAACAGACAACAAGCAGCTTTCAGGATTTCTTCTCATCTTTGCTGACAAACAGCACAAACTCACCAAACAGTTTGGATCGTGATACAAAATTCTTCTTCTTTTTAACCTGTCAGATTCATCTTTAAGACTCTTGTAAATGTTAAAATTAAAGATGCATATTGAGAACATTTCTTGAGATAAAAGTCAAAGTGTGTTTTGTTGTTGTACTTTGTATTTTCCCAGGACGGGGTGACGAGCTCCTGAGATCAACATGTCCTCGCCTCGCTCCAGGATGCAGCGCACCGCACGATTGGTCCTGAGCAGAAAATCAAACAACCATTAACATGTTCACAGTCTTTTTTGATATATTTTATTTTAATATTTGATTTTTTTTGGTCTAAAAAGGCAGTTGTCTTTTTAAAAATGTTGTTGTGACTTACTTCCACGCAGCCACGGATGTAATACTGGCCAGTATTGAGGTTTTGGTGACCTTACCACCGAAAGCTCCGCCCAACCTTTTGACGTGACAAGTGACTCTGTTGGACGGGATGCCCAATGTCTCCGCAACTGCATCCTGTAGACAAAATAACAGTTCACTTTACTTCTGATTATAGCTATCACTGCCTCAACAATTACCCATGAACACAGTGTGAACCAGTTTCCATCACGACTGATTTAAGTAAATCAAAATATCTGTGTACCTGTGCTAAAGCCGGCCACTGAGTGGAGACGTAGATGTTGAACTCTGTCTCCTCACCAACAGGAACGACCAGCATGCTCTGCGTCTCCATGTAGAAATGCTCCTGTCCGCCAATTCGAATCTCTCCTGAAGGAGCAATAACAAACACAGCGAACGAATGAATCTGAAGGCTGTTTCAGTCTCATAACAATTTAAGTACAAGAAGAGCAGCAGAGGAAAAGATGTTAGAAAGGCAGGTTGGAGACAAAGGTCACCAATTTTTTTTTTAAACTGAATAAAATAATTGGAGATTTAAGTAAAAGAGCTCTGCTTGGGCTCAACATTATTATACAACTACTTGACTTGAATAAATATTAACAACAACAGAAAAAGACTAACCTTCATGAATGTGATCAACAGTTTTAAAGGCTTCCTCCACGTTTCCTTGTCCAATCACCCTCAGAGGTTTGTAGAAAGACGACTTCTCAACAGCTTCCTGTCACGGAGACAAACAACTGAACATTTTCAAATCACAGAACTACATTTGAAAATCAAAAATGTTCAGAGATACTAAACACTTCAGAATAAAACAGAAGGCAAAGTGCACAAAATGAGAACTTTTGTGTCTTTTTTTTTCATCCATTTATCCCCACAGACCTCTACGGTAAAGATCGGGTCAGGCAGGTCTTCATAGCTGATCTTCACAGCCGCTGCTCCCCGTTTGGCGTGCGCCCTCGTGTCAGCGACCACGGCACATACCATCTGACCGACACATGATACCTGCAGACAAACATCAGAGGAGACTATTAAACCGCAAACATGAGAAAAGACAATCACAGCAGCTTGTTTTGAAGTGGAAGAATAAGGAATGAACAGAAGCGGAGACAGAAAAACAGTTTCCATACACAAAAATTTAATGTTACAGTCATTGTACATCCTGACCTGCACAAACATATATTTTATTTTGTTACCTTTATTTTTTTATCATCATTCAGTTTGATTTTCTATCTTACTTTGCATTAATCCTCCAATCCTATTTTTCTGCTCATGTTGTATTTTGTTTGATAAGAAGCACTTGGTGCATTCATGTTTTTTTATATATATTTGAGCTGCATTTCTTGTATGAAAGATACTATAAAGATTGTTATTTATATGAAAACAATATTAAAAAAGTAATTAGTTACCTCGCTCTCAGCAAGCAGCTCCTCCTCATAATCAAACATGACTCGGACTTTCTTCCCAGGAATATCTTTGGATGTGATAACATCGACTACACCGGGAAGCTTCAGAGCCTCACTCACATCCAGGCCTCTGTTGGACGAAAGACACATTTAGAGCAAAATGTGTGGATGTAGATTTACGACTGCAGCAAACTTTCAAAATGTTGCAAAAAATAACACAAAAATAGAGAGTAAATTAGGTGCATTTTTATCATCTGGTTTGGAGCACAAAAACAAGGGAAGATCAAGCATCAGAGGGTGGCAGTATAGGCTACATTACACATCACCTGATAAACAAAGTAGAAGACACTGAGTGGCAAAAATTTTGAAAATTTTGACGTTTCCATCAACCTTTTTACATGTGATACTTTAAGATGTCCAGAAACTGCTGTCTAATCCTCCTTACGTGATCTTAGCATGAGCTCGAGAGCTGGTGACCAGAGCCAGGAAGAGCTCCCCATCCGTCTGGGGGATGTCGTCACAGTACACGGCCTCGCCTGTGGCCTGGCTGATGGCAGAGCGGTGCATCATGGGACGCCCCACTGCGTCCTGGTCACTCTGGTCCTTTGACACATGCTGCAAAAGGAGAAGAAGAAAAGGTTGGTTTTATTCACCGTTAAGTAGGGGTCAGCAGGAAGGGACACAACCTTATTCTCTGCTTTTAAAATGCCTTGAATGAGGGACATTTTCTGACCTGGAACTCCTGCAGGCCGGGCTGGATCTCTCTGGGTAAAGGTTTGATCTGCATCCTCTCAGGAAGTTCATCTTTGATTATATTCTGTAGACAGAAGCTCTTTGTAACCCTCTGGTCTAAACCAACCACATTACACTGCAACATGTCAGCTAAAAATTCACACTTAAAACCAAGAACCTGATATTTTAAAGGTGCCCTGTCTTACCATTTCTCTGAGCTTCTGCAGGACCTCCAGGTTAAATCTGAAGAGAAAGCTTAGAGTCAAAGAGCGACGAAACTCCACCTTTCCACCTGGAGCCGAAGGAGGGAGGACCAACTCATCCAGGAGGACGTCGTAGGCCCGGCTGAGGGTCTCATCATCCCAGGGCCTGAAGGAAACATAGGAACACTGTCTGTTATTTTCAATTTACCAGGAGCGAGAGGACAATTTATCAGAAGAAAACACAGATCAAAGCAAAAACAAGTGGAAAAGAGATTAAACTCCCCAAAGTTTTTGACCCTGACCTTGCGACTATGGCTGCACAGGTTTTGGTGGCACCGATGGTGGTTGGCCCCATTCCTCCATAGTAAACACTGATGTCCTGAACCACCCTGGACCCATCTGAGAAAAATATTCTCATCCCGGCCGTCACAGTGGCGAAGGAGGCCTCTTTCCTTGGAGCCTGGCGGAAAACTCGGACAAACTCTCCCTGTAGGACACACAGTCATGTATCTGTGAAGTTTCCAGCTACATCAGTATTTTAGCATTTTATTAACTTTTCTTAAAAAACGGCAAACCATATTCAATTACTTAAATGTAATTGTCATGTGGGAGTATTGCGATTTACTTTTGACCTGCATGCACATGGAAAAACTGCAGGGGGAGCACTTTTATAAAGAATATCTGTACCTTCCTGGTGAAGGGAATGAAGACAGACACAGCAACGTCCTCTGGCAGCAGGATTGTTTTTCCGAAGCCAACAAAGAAATCTTGATCCAGAGGAACCTCTCGTGTTCCTCCTGGTGGATTAAGGAGTGAAGAAGAGGTCAACTATATGACATGAATCTAGGTTTTTCTTCAGTTTGAACAGCAGTCATTCTCTCAGAGGTTGTGACTGAGTTCCTTGAGAAAACACATCAACTTACCGTTTGAAATGACGTTCACTCTGCAGCTCCCAGCTGCCAGAACAGGGTTCAGGTCTGAGTTTGGGTATGCACTCATGATGTTGCCCCCAAGAGACTAAATATGCATTAAAACAAAAAATAAACACTAATCTCAAATAAATAAATTCACATTATTTTATTTGTTGGATTTCCTCTCAATTATTGTCCATTTCAACTGTTATTTTATAAAACATCACAGAAAAATTTGTCAAAAATCTAGTTAATGTGTAAATATAATTATTTCTTATTTTCCAACAACAGGAGAGAGATGAATATGACTAAAGAAAGAAAAGATGGAGAAAGGAGGGAAGAAAGTTAAAGATTCAAAATGTCCAACATTTCTCATTCATCAGTAAAGTTTGGGTGACCTACGGCAACGTTACGGATCTGCTGGCTTCCCAGATTCCTCAGCTGTTGGATCAGAGCTCTAAACAGTTCAGTCTTCTCCTCTGGAAACTGGGGAACCAGCTTTTCTAAGAGAGCCTGAACCTCAGACAGACTGCAGCCTGCTCCCACCCACACGCCTGCAAAGATGCCAGGATGTTGCTCAATATCATTTGAAGTTCAGTTATTGTCCACGCAACAAAATCACATCAAAAATGTAGATTACAGAAGGAGGATACACACCATGTGGAGTCTGTGTGACCTCAAAAAGCTCTACGACTCTGGTTGGAGATATTACCATAGGATGCAGGATGCCTTTGAACTTTATATCAGGACCTTCAACACAAAGCAGAGACCAAAGTTCAGTTAAAACGGTTTAAAAAACTCAAACAGCTTCTTTTTCTCTGAACAAAAACAGCAGAAAAGCAGCACATTTAAGAAGCTTTGAGTAGCAAATGTTGACATTTTGACTACAAACTTTTTTAAACATCAATTTTTTTGAGTCATTTTTTAAGAAAACAATGTTAAAATTTTCTGATTTCCACTGTTAAAATATGAATATTTTCTTGTTTCTTTAATCCTCTATGACAGTAATCTGAAGGTCTTTGAAATTTTAGACATATTAAGACATTTGATGATGTCAGTAATCAACATTTTTACTATATTCTGACAATTTCAGGACCAAACAATAACCGTTAGTTGCAGGAATACTCTGCACTGACCCTCCACTTGAACCACAGATGCTCTGTGAATGAACTTGTGTTTATTGCTCACCAATGTTTGTGTTTCCAATGAGCAGCGGAGCTTTGGGGTTGCTGGCCTTAAGCTGGACGAGCTCCTGCAGGGAGGCAGGGGACACCCACGTCATCCTCTCCCCACAGAAGGTGAGAGTCTGTGGGTTCGGCGTTTTTGCCATCAGCTGTGGACAGAGTGCATGGTTTACATGACTGTTACCATTGAAAGTGACATGTAGCAGCAAAAATTCATCAACTTCACACTTGAGATATTTATGGAGCTTTATAATGTGGTTTATTCAGCACAGTTGTTTGACTTTGAACTTTAAGTCATGGAAAACATCAAAGCTGGTAGCTAAAGCAGATACACTGATAAAAACTGTGCAAAAACTTAAAACAACATCTGACTCACAGTCAGTTCAGGAGGGAAGATCAGCTCCTGTGTCGGGTCCAGTGGCTGAAAGTCTTCCTTGTCAAACAACTGAGGCTGTTTTTTATTGTCAACAAAATGAAAGTCATTATCATATCCACATGAATTAATCCAGTAAAAACTTCCGAGGCTATTTTTACGGAAGAGAACAGAGGCCAATGCAGAGCTTCATCACATGGTGCAACAACAATCACTGGAAGCTTAATTCTAGCAAAATCATTGAGTTTTTGGTGGCTCTAATGATTCAAATTATGTAAAAACCTGGAGAAAGATCCAAAAGAATCAACACAGTTTCAGGGTGGACAGTCAGAATTGTTGGAGTTTTGTTATAATTATCATGAAATGTCTAAAACTATGGCCAAAAATGTGTTTATCCTTCAGTCCAAGTGGATGTTTGTGACTAATTAATAGAAATTCCCCTAAGGGCGTTCTTGAAATAATGCATTCATTTAAGTAAGAGGAATGGCTTGACGCCAGTGCAGACGCATACACATGAGCAGCAAATAAAAAGTGAAAAAAAAGATCAAACAAGGGGGCAATTGAGAAGAAGGGAAGAGCCTACAAAGACAAACACTGAAGAAGGAAAAAACACAAGATTAACTAAAAAGGAGAACAAAGAAAACAAGAAAGAGAGCCTGAGTTGAACTCACAGGCTCAGCTTGATCGGCGCTCCCCCCTCCATTGAGGCCACAGTTCGCATTTCCATTGGCTTGGCAACAGTTCGCCTCCTGTTTGGATTTATCAGCAGTTACCCCTCACACATTAACCTGACACAGGATGTTTAATCAGATGTTTTTATCACCAGATCAAATGTTCTGTCACTGCTCAAGGGTACTGGTCATACTTTTTCCATCTCCCTTTCTGTTTCCTTTACAGTCAGATCTAGAACTTGTGTATTATGAATAAAAACAGTCCTCTAAACAAGATTAGGTTACATCTTTTCATCCAATTTGTTGACTGTTTACTGATTATCTAATTTGGTTGCTGAGCTTAACTTTAGTACCTGACAGAAAGTCCTGCAGCCATCAATGATGGGTCGATATCCAGTGCACCGACACATATTCCCTGAAAAGCAGCAACACACAGTGAGAACAGTGCTAGGTGCAGTTTGTATTTCCTAAAAAGAATAATAAATATCACTTGGTGCTCATGAAAAACTGGATCATAACTGCATCACATCTATGACCCCTTTACATATACTGCTTCCAGTTGTAACACACCTTTAAACATTTTAGGGGATGCAATTGTAGTAGATATTAGAGGGAAAAAAAGCAAACAAACCAGCCAGAGACTGTGTGATGTCGTCCATATTGGGCTGAGGCTTGTTCCTCAGCAGCGTGTACATGGACATCACCATCCCCGGAGTGCAGAAGCCACACTGGGAGCCGTGAGCCTTCGCTATTCGCTCCTACAAACACAGCAGCCACAGGTTAGGGTGCTACCAAATGGTCTTTAAGTCATACATGTTGTCTTTGGCTCGTTTTTTTTTTTGCATTAAACAGAATTTTTGTCTGGGGTTTTACCTCTGATGGGATGTAAAGTAGTCGCCAGGAAATAAAGGCAATTAACTGCTTGTGCTGTTTGACTTGAGGATGGAGTTTTTTACATGAGATCATAATCAGATTTATATGGATGGATTTGCTGTTAGCAGACATTGTGGTGGAGGATGTTATCAGACAAAACAATAGTTATACTAGTAAGTTACCTTTTTTATTTTGACATAAAAAATGTAAATTACAAGCTCAAACCTGGCATACAATGAATAAACAACTAAAAGAATGTGCTCAAGTGAAGAATTCTGAGCAGAAAATAGACACTCAATGTGATGATATTTAATTTCTTTCTTATTCAAAAAGGAATTTGAAGGTATAGCTAAACTAAAACAGTACGGAGAATCAAAAACAAAATTTAAAAATACAAAACAACAAGGCAAGGAAGAGCTGAGCTGACAATGTGTCTGCAAATCCCCTCAAATAAACCATCACTGTATGGAAAACGTTTAACTTTGCACCAATAAAAATGAAACTGTATTAAACTGCAGTTTGTATGGTTACTTACAGCAACTCCTTTATGATAATTCTGCATTGAAAACAGTCATGTGTTGAAGATAAGCAACTTCTCTCTCAGCACATAAAGCTGAGACACTGAGGTGAGGGAGCTGTCCCAGCACTGACCTGCACCGGGTGGATCCTGGTCTTGGTGCTGCCGATGCCCTCCACCGTGGTGACTGCAGCTCCATGAAGCTGGCAGATCGGCAGGAGGCATGCGGTGGCTGAGTAATGTCTGGTGTTGTGGTGAAGGTGCCAGCACTGCAGCTAAAACCAGTTTTACTCCTGCTGCAACTCAAACTGCCCCAAGTAATGCGATTGCTGCTGCTGCAGAGGTCAGAACAACCTTTTCTCTGATTTTTTTGCTGTTTCCTTGTATAATGCTAGAATACTTTTGGTTTTGTTAAACAAACAATAAAGCTTCTAAAAATTATTCTCCCATTTATCATTTCTCATCAGTATTAGTTTGGCAAAAATCACTTCCAGTACAAAGTGATGTCTCAAGCATTCGGCATTTAATCAGTGTGTAAAATTTACTGTTCAGCATCTGTTTTACATTTTCATGTGTGTGTTTGTGATCCATTTCCTTCTCTGCCTTCTAACTGCTGCAGGACGGTGAAGGACTGACACAGATGTTGTATTGATTTGGTTCCAAACACGGAAATTACCATCAGCCACCAGAGAGTTTCAGCTAACTCACAGTCGTAGACGTCCAAACCACACTGGCACATAACCAGATACCATTCAGACTCTCTATTGTTCTAAAAATCTAATTTAGTTGATAAAATTAGAATATCTCTTGGTATTTAGGACCTAGCTCAAGCTGAAGAAATTGATTCTTTGCAACTATTTGTAAAAACTAGTGACCCCGGTGAGAGTTGAACAGACTTGGAGGTTTTTATTTGACGAGCTGCCATCAGCTGCGTCACTGCCGGGAAACATGGGGAATTTTCTGTTTGTTGTTAATATGGAAATATCACAGCTTGGCTACAGTTTTGATCAGAAACACCAACAGCAGAAGTATTTTGTGTATTTTGTTTTGATTTTAAGGCTAAAATTCTCAACCCTTAAAGAATAGAGGTTTAAAAGAATAGCACTATTTATGAATTTTAAAGTCATTGAAGGATACATGATGGTGCTGGTGGCTGGTTGGTAGCGTGACACCATGACCGTGCACGCCCCGCAGCCTCCACCGCCGCAGCCATATTTGGTTCCAGTCAACCTTACTGATGTTACAGTCAAGAAAACAACCGGCCATGGTGGTTAAAACCTGAAGGTGGCGCTCAAATCAGCATAAAATTCAATCATTCCCCCCCAAAAGAGAAAAAAAAACTAACAAAAAAACAAAAACAAAACAGTAAAGGTGGATTGGAAGCTAATGTAAAGGATACGCTTCTCCCTGAGGTAGGACAACAGCATGGTTTCAGGGTCTGCATGGCTTTCTGTTACCTGTTTTCACGGGAGAAATATGGCATGACTTAGGTAAAAAGTCTCCACATTTACAGAATAAAACAAAACAAGGCTTCAACTGCTAATTATTTTTGTTATCAATTGACCAGCAGATTATTTTTTTCCACCATTTGACTTATCATTTAGTCCCCACAGCTGACAAGCCGGAACCAGTAAATATCAGGCCTTTCTGGTTAAAAAAAGGACAGAACTAGTAGCTTGAATTTCTTTTGATTGAATTCGACTGTGTTGCAGCTCGAAAACAGAATCTTTATACCCATAAAATTTCATATCATTTCAAGTATCAAGTTGAAATTTTTTCACTAATTTTTCTGAGCTAAAACAATGGAGTGTTTACAGGAACTGCCTGTGTTTCTTGTCACATCTCCAACAACAAATATGGTTAGTGAACAGCCTAATTAATTTAAGCTTTTACAAATTTACCTAAATTTGTCACTATTGTTGAAATTGGTACTTTTGTGAAAAAAGATTCTTCTTAGTTAATATTTTTTATTATTACTGTTTTCCTTCTCCTACCACTTACCGAGATAAACCTGTTCAATCCAAACTTTATACTCATTATACCAAATTAGTTACTGACAGACTGACATAAAAATAAACTGTCTTCTTTTTCATGTTAACTGAAGTGAATGGTTGACGTTTACAGTTTATCTCAAAACCTTATGAAAATTTAAAACAAAGAAGATTGAAATTGCATATGGAATATGTTTATACAGTTTTAAAGAGCTGCTAACATAGCATATTTATTTTTTAGCCAAAGAAAGTGAATCATTAATATAAATAGGCACCGGTGGAATTTTTTTTTTTATCTTATCTGATCTCTTATTTAACTTCTCGTCACAAAATTTAAAGGGGTCATAAGTTTTGTTGCTACATCTGTTACTCGAAACATACGTTACTTTAAACAGTTTCCGTGAGGGTTAATTTTCCAAACTCTTATTACTGTTTTTATGCAAAAAATTAAGAATAAGAGAACTTCATTTCTCTTGCAACGTTTGTGAAAAATGTCTTTGCAGCCTGATAAACAACTGTGCGGCGGAAACTAGCAAAATATTAAAGATATTAACGGCTATCAGCTAAACTAGTTACATTACGATAATCAATTGATGAAATGAATTATGAACGCACCTTTTTTCCGTTGATAAAGAAGCACAAAGTATCCCCCGGTTTTGCAGAAGACATCTTTCAAGTGCAAGAAGACTTTCTGAATACAAAGAGTCAAGTCTCTCCGAATCTACAGCCCTTCTGCCTGTTAACATTTTCAAAATAAAAGCAGGCGGAAGTACGTTTATATACTCAAGTATTTTTTTTTTATTTTAGTGACATTTATTGACTCATAATTTTAAACTGAAAACATTAAAACACGGCGAGAAAAATTAATCATAAAAAATATAATTTATATTACCATGCATTATACCTTATCATCATTCTAAAATTCACATTGAACAGTTGCCATGCATTTTGTAAATGAATTTGATTTTTTGCATTCAAATTATACTAACTGACTGCAGTTTGGTCAATACATTACCGTAATACCGTCATAAATCATAAAGGTCATCATAAAGTCATAAAGACACAAATATACCATTTTAAAATAAGCAAGTCTGGCATCATACATTATTTTAGGTAGTTTATTCCTTCTTGTACTACGATAACAACTTCTGAGTCATGTTTAAGCTCCTCAGATATATACTCTGAAATAAGAACGCAATAACAGTATATGTATATATACCTAAATGGAAATCATCTGGACCACTCAAACACACACAGAATAACTGTTCTTCAAACTAATGAGGTAAATAGGTTTGGTTTTATAGTACTGTTAAAATTCAGAGGCAAGAATTGTAGAACTAAATCAGAACAACCAAATACAAAAGGTCTGCAAATCAATTTAAATTTATTAAATTGAGAAAAAAAAGGTCGTTTGCACTCCTTAAAATCAAGTGAGAAGATTATGCTTTTATTTTAATGAAAATCAGTCAATTTCCTGTCTGCGTCTTTCATAATTGATTAGTCTGGTTTGCTCTTGCAAAGCCGGAAACTTCCACTTCTCACCTTGTATGACCCGACCCTCATTCTGCAGAGGGTTTTAGATGGTGGGATAAAACAGTAACTAAAACCAGATCGGTATTATTTAGTTTCATAAGTAAAAGAAACTAATTAAATTCACTATAATCCTCCCTGAGATCATTTGTAAGCTAAGGAAAGCCTATCATCTCATCATGTAACTCCAGCATGATTTTAAGTGACAACACATTACAAATTTAACATTGTCTCTCACTTTCATCTGTTGATTTACTTTTCTGCCTCCTGTAAAACAACAACCTGAATTGTATAATAATTAACCTGAACTCTGCTCTCCAGGCAAAGACCAGCCTGTGTCAGGTTCATGCAGTAAATATAAATAGAACTGCAACATGACTCAGCATATATTATAAGTAAAATATATAAAATATTTAGCTCTCAACTACAAGCCAATTTTATTTGTTAGTATCTGCATATGTGTGAGACAAACAACTGCTGAACAAACACAACTAGAATGGAAATTTGTCTTTTCATGTAAATAAAGAGTAACATGAAGTTAGATTAGGATAATTCATAATAAAGAGGTTTTTGGTTTTTTTAAAGCCACATATGTGGCTGAACTTGGAGCTCCAGTAGGTAAAACAATCAGCCTCAAATCAGTAAAACTAAACTCACCTTCAGAGAAATATTTATGCTCTTTTACAGTTGATATGGACAAATAATTTCTCTTTTCATGCAACTTAGAACATCAACACATCTTAACTATAAAAGTTAATTATTGTTCAAATAAAAGACGTCTCTTTTCACATTATGTAAAATTAGCATTCAGAGGTTTGAATGAGGAAAGCGTGTTTTTGTTTTTGTTTTTTTTTTTGTTTTCCTTTTTGTTTCAATTAAACTACAGCAATATAGCTGTTAGCTGCCAGATCCAGAGTGCAGAAGATGAGTCTCACCACAAGAGGGAGCTAAAGGAGAGGAGACACCAAAAGTAGCATTAACAAAATCACCTCTTCTGCTCTGTTTTGTATATATCAGTCTCTTTCTCTGGTTTATATAGCATATGTGTGACTTTGGTAAAATATAATCTGTGTTTTAAGGCCTGCTGGACTGAAATCTCAGCTTTCTTTTGATTTATTTTGAGAAGATAAAGAATATGCATACTTTTATTTGGTGTATTTCAATTATATTTATTTCTTTTTATCTACATCCTAAAAAATGCTACTAATGAGTTTAAATGCACCCGATACACCTGGTGACTGGTGATTTTCTACTTGGCTCAGCGCAGTGTGGGAAAGTCTCGAAGAAACAGCAGTCTGAGCACTCGGCCTTGTTTATTTACTCAGCTTTTGTTCCAGGTCAAACAGAAACTGCTCTACCTTTTTTTCAGCAGATTGAGTTCCAGGTGTGATTCCTTGACAACAAATCAAGCATGTCCTACTTTACTGCTCAGCTTGTATTCACTTATCAATGGTAATTTCAAGGTTAGTTGAGAATTGTTTTTGAGTGTTAATCTTTAAACTTCTTCTGTTCCTGCAAACTGTCAGCATAGTTTGACCAGGACACATTCCTCCTTTGTGAGTGTCAGACAGACTCAGTTCTTTTACACAAATCACAGCATGTTTGCTTGAGATTTACAGCTTATGACACAGCAGACAGGTCAAAGGGTCACAGCAGAAAACACACACACAGTCACACCCTAAGGCTGCTGAGGCTCAAACTGTCTGCAGACTGTTTATCTTCGCTGTGGAAACTGACAGGTTTGTGCAGATTAAAGTAAACACTTACAGCAAAAACAAAGGGCAGCTCCTCTAATGTGATGTTCAATCACTGTGTCGCCTTCATGTAAAGCATTTAAGCTTTTTTTTTTTGCTTAATTTTATGCATCAATCAAGCGACAATCAACCCTGTTTAACTAAATTTTGGCTCTGCTCTTTTATTAAAAGTAAATGATCTCTATATATTTCGAATTTCGGTCATGGCTTCCTGATAAATCTTATTAAATAAAGCCCCCTACTTGAATGAATGATGATGAATGAGTGTGTTTTTTATTGTCATAGAATTGAATATTGAATACATTCCATCCCACATGGATTTACAGTCACACAATAATATATTTGTACAAGATATCCAGCATCTATGTAGACAGAACACAGATTATTGCAGCAAAACAAACACAATTATTACCTGAGTCTGTAAACTTTACCATTTTGGTTTAGAAATGTCAGAATTAGTTCATAAGAATTAGCTCAAAAGAGACACTATACATAGTTTTTGAATTTTGACTCATTGCAACTTGCAAATGTCCAAAGTTCACCTGAAATATTAAATGAATTAAAATTACTAAGTACCTGACCTCAATGGTAGCTACAACTCTGATAAAGAAAACAAGTTCATTTCAGTTTTCATTTTAAATGCACTTTTGTGCCACCACATGTCCCACTTCATCTAAAGATGAAAAAAAAAGATATTTTAATGATGAAAATGCAGTTGTTTTTTATTTTAATGTGAAAATTTTACATGTTTGATGTTTGACTCCTATAACAGACAGAGTCTTTCCTGTTGATACATAGTCAAGAAAATTAATTACAGTTTATCAAAGTTTCCAAGCAGTGGTCCAGTTGCACTCTGCAGTGGATGGTATCTGGTATATTTTTGGCTTCAAGGTGTCAGAAGTGATGCTTTGATTTTTCACTGGAAATACCATCAGCCTTTAACTATGTGTTCAGTTAAAGACCTTAACAGCGCTGCCATTTTTGATGGGTGGTTGGGGATAATTTCCTTCCATAAGTACAGCTTACATGGGCCAAGTGTGGAAACTACCACTTTTATTTACTTTCTTTGCAATTAAAAAACTCAGAACATGACATGGGCAAAAAGTGCATGGAGTATTTGGAAAAAGTTTTCGACCTGAGGCAAGCGCTGCTGTAAAAGGCTGCTTTTATTGATTTATTAGGACAGAAAAGAATTTAAATACAGTATGTTGAAATATTTTATGTCTGTAATGTTTAAAGTTATCACTGTGCCTTGTTTTATCAGTCTTGAAAAGCCTTTTTCTTCAGCTGTCAGCTGACTGAGCTAATGCAGAGCCTGAAGAAACAGGAAAGAGACTCCACTTATGTAAAAATAAGACTTTGGTTTCGCCCCTGAGGTGGATTCATTCCATGTCACTTCATTTCCACTCTAAAACATCAGAAACCACAAGAAGGCTTTGGCCAAGACATCCATTTTGAAATTATTTACGACCAAAAGGACTCAAATGCATGACCCATTTCCAGATTTTGGAGCTTGGAGCATCCATCACACACAGGAGATTTGCACTTAAACAAAAGGTTTAAGGTTGTCTTTAATATATTAGACAACTTATAACCCCTTATCGGATTAATTTGAAAAACAGAAAATATGGGGTTGTGTCGCTCTGAAACCACCAGAAACAGATTTATCATTCTTGTGTCAGTTTCATGAAAGAAAATTATCAGTCAGGGAATGGGTGGAAAATCTAATGGACAGATTTCAGTTCAGGGGGTTGCTTTTACAGAGAGGAAGAAGCATGACTAAAGAGAGGGATGTCGTCATTGTTAAAAGTCTAAAGCCCTGTTACCTTCCTCTTGTAAAGAAAGCACTCCAAAGCACAGAAAGTCTGCCATAGGTATGATGTGTGTATGTGTGTTTTATAAGAATGTGTTATTTATTGCTGCTGTTTTTAACTCCTTTTGCACTTG
>JAQMCX010000041.1:6769412-6812385 GCA_029814765.1 Acanthurus leucopareius | reverse complement strand
TGCTGTTTTTAACTCCTTTTGCACTTGGGACTGCGTCCAATTTCGTTGTGCTTGCGCAATGACAAATAAAGTCTAATATCTAATATCTAATTAATCAAAAGAAGAGAGAAAAATAAATAAATTATGTCAAGGGCTGCTTTTGAGAGCTAAATGCTAATGTCAGCAGGTTAGTATGTTTAGCAGTTACTGTATACATAAAGTATAAACAGTATACTACAGCCATGCTAGCAGTTCTGGTATTTAGTAATACATTTAGGCAAAGTTGTGTTTTGAACGCATGCTAACATGGTTAGCAAGTAGTATAGCCACACTTAGTGCACACCTAGTGCACACTAGCCTGCTCATGTAGCAAGAATCTATAGCTATGCTCGCAGCTCAGTTCAGGTACTCAGTGTTGTGTTTAGGAACAGCTCTGTTTTGAGCCTAAAGGTTAAGTGCTCACAAAATCAGTAAGATTCATCCTATGGAGGGCACTACTGTTGCTTGAAAACACCATAAGAATGTAGCCGACAGTTGGGAGAACAACTTTGTTTTTGCAAACATGTTAAATCTCATTTCAACATTGATCACAGTACCATTTCAATAAAATGTCTATAAATCTGAGACTGATACACAGATATAATTCATTTCTCTAAGGATTCCCAGACAGATTAGAGATTCTGAAGTACAGACGGGCCGCTTTAACTTTTTCCCACCATCCTTTAGTAGAGTTCTGGCAATGAGGGACCCGCCTTCTGGATTACAGAGGTCAGCTGTGTAATTTAACATGTTAATGACATGCTCCACCACACAGTTGTAATTAAAGTTACAAATCCAACACTGTTATGACTCTGCATCTTAACCTACAGAACTCTGCTTTGTGTAAGTTTCTCTAATTTCCTTTTAACTTCTTCACTCCTGCGTTTTTTTCTTATTTTTGTTCTAAAAGGCATCATGTGTTTGTTGTAGCTCAGTTTGTACCAAACACTGTCTATTCACGCCGGAAAAATAGCATAAAATCACATAAAAGATGCAGAAAACACCCTGCGAGTGTGTTTTGGCTTTGATTTAAAAAAAAAAAAAGGGTTTTACATTGGCCTGCAAATTTCAATGATAAAAATTATGATTCTCCTTAAAAAAAATTTTTTAAAGGACGATTCATCGTGTGTCACAATCAGATTCGTCTCAGTATCTGTGAAATCCCATCTGTGGACCCCCCCCCACACACATATACACACACACACACATACACACACACACATATGAAATAATTGGCTTTGACAGCAGCAAAAAGAGAATTGGAGCTTTGCTGCCTCCTACACAGAAAACAAATCTGAGCAGATTTTTTTCTCATTTCAGCAGCGACTGGCAGCTGCTGCTTTTTCTGTCTCTAAAGCACCAAATTTAGCTTTCGCACTGTAACACATGTCTATATTATGTTCATTATTTTAACAGTGTCAGTGTATTAAATCATGGTAGGATTTTAGGAGTATCAGTTGATTGATGATGGACGTAATATTCATGTTTCTTTTTATTTTTTGGGGGGGTTTATTCAATCAATGCAGCTTTCCAACTGCCTTTAACTTAAATTCTCTCATCTCTATTCTTTTCCTGTTCTGAAGTAACATTCAATCAATGTGTCAATGAGTCAAGGATTATCTTTTTACTTCAAAGCAGCATTTACTATCTGGAATGCTTCTCTGTAATTGAAATGATGCCATTTTAATGGAAACATTATATTATTAATCTCCCCTAAAGGACTAAAGACTTATTCTTACAGACTTCATTGTTGCATCAAAACACACAAAAAAAACTCAAATATTTTAACCTTAAATTCAACTTAATTAAACTTTTAATTACTTGTTGATGGCTCTCAGACTTCGTGCCAGAAATGAAAAATAATTAAGCATGTTTCTAAAATTGCCTCAGCCATTACGTCAGTGGTGACTCTCAGTTCACCCCGACACACTGCATACAGCATGAAGCAGCTAGATTAGCCTCAGCCTGAACCGGCTAACAGCGCCATGAGCCCTCAAATACACCCTACAGTGAGAATGTGTGTGTGTGTGTGATGGCATTTACATTTTTATAAGAAGAGTTTATCTCAAAATCTCAGCCTTTAAAAGACCAAAGAAGACTTGACAGGCCTCAGTGAGACAGAAACCACAACGCATAGGAGCTTTAAACAAACCAAGACCAGAATTTAGAGACCAAGATCAGAGTTTACAGATCAGATTCAAAAGCCTGCAGTCCTGTCTGTCTGCATGCAGGAAGACATTTGAATTTAGAAAGACTAAAAAAGAACTTTGATTAAAGCTGAAAAAGACTGATATTCGCCTGAAACTGGGACTTGAACATTAAAAGACTGGAGACAGAATTTTGTAAAGTTAAACAAGAGAGAGGTACCACAAAAAGAAAAGATTAAGACCTGAATCTAGCAAATCTTTATAAAGATTAACATCAGAGCTTCAAAAGGGCCAAGAACACAGATCAACATCTGAAAAACCCAGACAAGAGCAATAACAGACAAAAACAGGAGCAAGAAAAGCAGAAACCAGAACAGCTTTACTGTTATCAAACTGGTTTTAAATCCTAAAGCCTCTGTTGGCTCAACACAAGCTGCCTTTACAAACATAAAACAGCAAACTGAACTTATGCAACACCAGTTTCTATCTGCAGCATGTTGGGCACATTGGCAAGACCTTGATCAAAACACTGTATCTGTGGGAAACGCCTTTAATTTCCCCTGATTAATAACACAGTTTAAGTGTCAGATGTTGCACTTTGCTAAAATTCTGATGTGGTTTAGTTGTTTAGTTGGTTTTCATGCAGGAAACATGTTTTGGCTTTGAGTCTTTGGATAAAGTTGAGGGTTTTCTATTTTTATTACATCTGTGAGCGGTTTTTAAGAGGCTGCATCTAGTGCTCATTGGTGGTACTGCAGTTTAGGGCACTTTACAGACACATTTTCTGACTAAAAGATGTAATTTAATATTCTTCAAAAAAAAACTTTTTTTTGAAGAATATTGTTTTAAAGGCTTCAGATGAAACACCAGAAACAAATACAGGAGAAAATTGCTTGAAAAGGTAAAAATTTTAATGCATTTACTACAAAAACAAAGCCAACATTCCAGTTTTTTTCCACATATTTTTCATTTTAAAAAACCAGACCTTGTTGAGCTAAAAAAAACCTCTGGTTGTAAACTGAACAGACGACACACAGCCGAATCATCAAAACACATTTTTTCCTCCTGACACACAAAACATTTGTGCCACCAACAAAAATCCAACAACCTGCTTTTTTAAAAACAAAATAATCTCACTCGTGCACATTCAGCGCCATCCAAGCGGCCAAACGGATTTTAAAGCCTGTTAACGTCACTCTTGTTCTTTGATGTTCAAAGCTTCTGGATGCTCAGCGAAAAGAAAAAAAAACAAACAAAAACGTGACAGTCCTCCATTTTTGGGATGACGAGGGTGGAAATGTGAGGGATTATCATCATCCCGGACAATACAGATATAAACATTAAATCCCTTTTACGGCCACCCACAGAAACACAGAGAAGATAAAGAAACAGCAGAAACCTCTCTGCTCTGTCAGCGGCTTGAAAAGGAGACACATGTAGAATCATTTTCTACTGAGGATGAAGACACTTTACTGTAGCTGTGAGATAAACTGGCTGGGAACAGAAGCTTTGCTGACCAACGAAAAGAGGAAACAAGTCTGTAGTTGGGCATCAAGTCAAATTTATCTCCACAAAATTAGTAAGATGGAGAACGCCTGTTTAGTTAGGTTATAGATAAAATATACCAACTACCCAATGATTACCACTGAGGTTAAGGTTTAAGGCTTTCACAACTCACAACACACAAATCTGCATGATTCTGAAGAACCACAAATGCAGTACTTTACATTTTTTGCATGAATTTTTTACAGTTTGGAGCATATTTTTTCCAGCATTTTATGTTTCTATACAGTGCTAAAGCACTTTTAAATCATGGAAGCACTTATTGCATTTATTTATGCAGTTGCATGTGACAGTAAACTTTGTGAATCCTAGAATTAGACTCAGTGGGCATCAGGTGATGTATTATGAAATATTGTGTGATTAGATCTTCTAAAAGAGAGAAATGGATGTCCAGCATCTGAAAACAGCTGTACAGTTTGTAAAATAATTATCTGCAATATTACAGAATAAGGTAATTATTATTATTACTATTATTATTATTATTATTATTATTATTATTATTATTATTGCTCAGAAACATGTATAATTTCTTTTTTAAAAAGCTCAATAACTTCCAAAAGTGTCCCTTACAGTAGTTTTTAGCAAATGTTACTTGAAAAGGAGGAAACAGTGGGGACTCTTTTGGGGACTATTTTCAGCAACAGAATAATCCACATTTAGCGCGGTAGCAAGTATTTCAGGCAGCAGGACAGCATGTGTATGTTCGACTGAGTCAATAAAAACTACAGTATGTGTGTTTATGGTAAAGAATGGACACATCAGATTGAGCACAATGTTGCTCACTGACATTTTTTTTATAGATTTTGGACAATAATAGAGCTCTTTGGCTTTGATACACACAGAATATTTGCTAGATGCTACATGAGCCACATGAAAGTAAAATGTGCCACATGTTGCTCATGTGTCCTCTTGCGTACCTTTTTTAAGTCATCTGAGATCCAGTAATGCTATAATATTTCTTATATTTACAGGTTCTTGATTCTCGTCACTGCAACCACTGACCTTCTGTCTGTGAGCGTGCAGCTCCACATCCATCTGATATTCAGACAAATCAGTAAACATGAGCATATTTAACCTCAGGACAATTTAATCCCAGAGGAGAGATAAAAACCATCTTATTTCAGGAACACAAAGTACATGGTGCAATTACACCAAACAAGTAAATAACAGGAGTCAAATAACATTTTCCTCATCAGTGATTACACTTTGACATGAGGCTTTGAGGGACACAAACCACAATAATGGGACAGCAGACAGTTGGGTTGTAAACATGATGATGGCAGGAAGGTAAATTTGGTAACAAGGAGGAAAGCAAGTCCTTAACATGTACTTTGTGTTCTTAGATAGTATTTAGCGGGGCTCATTTACAGCACAATCAAAACTACTATCTAATTTTCCTTATGTTCCTCTGTTATAATCCACCTTCTTCTTCCTACTTAAGTTAATGAGCCGATGCACATTTATTTAAAGTTTGCCAAATTAACTTTAATTAGTTCCTGCTTGCAATGTATGGGTGGAAACAGTCAACTGTCGCTGGATGACTTTAATACAGAAGAAAATTTAAAAATATGATGATTCTCGGGCAAATTCTATAGCATCTTCATCTGTGATTCCCAGCAGATAAACAGCAGCCACTGGTTGTTTGTTATTTTGCTAAATTTAGTCCAATTCCTAAAAAAGGAATCTTTAATAAAGGTTTAAAGAATTGTAATCGATGCCTTAATAAATTATTAATAAATAGTTTATTATTTGTTGATCATTTCTAAGTCATGCATGTTTATTAGGGGTTATTAATAGTTTCACATGGCTCTCTGATTTTGTTAATGGCTTATAACTCCTTAAAAACTCTTTAAAGGTGTCTTGCTGCACAGAGGCACCAAAACCTCTTGTTACCTCTGTAATATTAGAACAGACCTTTATTAATATTGAGACTGTTACTGATAAAACTGTAAAAAAAAAAAAAAATCACAGGCTTATTATTTTCTGATATGGCCTTTAACTCATCTTTAAGGCATTTAGTAAATAATTTATTAAACACTGATTAAACTTTTGGTTAAAACATAAATAAGCCCTTTTAAAGATTAACTTGCATTATTTAGACTTACTCCTTAGATTGTGAGAAATAGAGTTCCTCATTTTTAAAAATACAACATGCGCTGTTTTACTGGCACAAAGCTGAGAGCTGCTGGGAAGTTTGAGCCCTGATTAAAGCTTTTGAAACTGATGACACGACACACGAGTTCAATTACAAACAGTTTAATCCCAAAAATACTTTTTTTCTTTTCTTCCATTTTGGCATGTAATACATTGTTTGGTCTTGCTGTATCTTGGCTGTAACACTACACTGTATAATTTACATCGTCTGAATAAGTGGCTGTCATGCAATGTTGAACACAGCTCGACTGAATAATGCAGAAAGGAGATGCCACGTTCACGTCTGATTTATGCCGAAATATTCTTTAGACTGCAAAAAAATAACACAAATAAACATATATATCATATCTCCGCCCCCTGGTGGTTATTACAAGTATGACACGTGAGATTTTGTAGCATTCTACCATATTAAATAATGTTAAAATTACCTTTAAGATACGACTCCAACATGCTGCATTACATTTAAAACCCATAAAGTTTGATGACTTTGTAAAAAACAAAGCTGCAGCAAACTAAATTTAATCAGTTTTTTCTTTCTTCTGTTTAGACGTGAACGCGGCATGAGACAACAGTCCATGTGAAACATTCAACAGTCCTGTCAGTTAAGACAAAATGCTAATTCCAGTGAGTTTTTATGAACTATTCTGCAAGCTGTCAATCATGTGGGTGGAACAATGTGTTAACGTTGAAAAGATGGGGGACTGAGCTGAATAATTTGATTAGAGGAGCTCCCCCACGCAGCATGTTGTGGTGATTAAATGTCCTTCAGTGAGAGAAAAGTCATTTCAGGAGCAGATAAACAGGTTCCAGCCCGTCTGTTTGTTTCACCGCATGTTTGTTACAGGAAGACACGTTGCTGCTTGTCTCTCTGTCCTGCCACTGTCAGACACTTTACAGCCCAGACAACAGGATAGAACGTAGACATTCTACATTTCTGCAACAACAAATTTGTCAAAACTGTACATTTCTTAAAATTCCTATCAACATTTCTACAACATGTTTATGGGTGAGGATGGGGGGAGGGGGAGATATTAGGTTACATGAAGTCTGTATGAGCTGAATTTCTCATCAGGTGGAGGTGATGATGGTGTCACAGCTCAAACCACTTTCTTGTTGTTGGGTAAAATTAAAAGAGTGTTTCAGCCACCTTAAGCATTTTTTCCAGCTGTGTTTGTGGCGACAGATGGTGTATTTTAAGCTTCAAAACCAGGTATTTTTTAGCAAGATCCCGGAACATTTTTTTTTTTTATCCCTGACAAAGTTTTTTTTTTTGTTCCCAAAGTTTCAACATATCTGTCATTTGCAGAAACGTACAATGTCAACTTTAATTCTGGTGCCATGGTTGCTCTCTCTCAACAACTCTGAAAAACAGCTGATACTAAATTTATTTAGCAGGACTGTACAGATGTTGGTCTAATTTGTTTTTTTTTTATCAAAGTCTTGTGCCTAAATTCAACCATCACACTTTATTAAGTTTTGTTGTAAGTCGTCATTATGGTAGTTTCAATTTTTGTTAGGTAACCTCACTATTTTTTGTGGTATTATAAGATGTAACTACAAAATAGCACTGCTGAACACTGCTGATGAGAAAATATTGTATGAAAAACACAAATAAAAACTGTTTTGACATTTTGCAACCATATCAAGAATCTTGCACATCAGTTTTATGGGAATCTGCTGTGCAAATAAAATGAACAGCTAGTGCTTCTTTTTATTCATGTGTTTAATTTCCTGATACCTTAAAGAGAAAACTAGCAACAAATCTAACATTTAATTCTGGCAGCTGGAAAATTGATAATCCGCCTGTAAAGCAGTAAATCTGGCAGCTTAAGTTCTGATTGGCTGCAGCAAATACTGTTTATGCAGCAATAAACTTACACATGGTGTCCATTAGCAACTTATATAGCAACTTTTGCTGGGAAAAAGGTGGTAACTTTGCACACAGGCTAAAAACAGAGAGCTACATGTGAATGAAAACATAAAAAAGCTTGTTAGAGATCTGGGCTGAACAGTCAAAATCACACACACAGACAGACGTCTTCTGAGCTCTGAGGACCCAAAAACAGATGTTCAGAGAGCTCAAGACCTCTAATATGGCTTCCCAGGGGGTGAAATTAAAGGTGTTTTCTCAGGTTAAAGAGACACCACACAGAAAATGTGTCAAAGTGCAAAAGGAGCCTGAAGTCAATGGGTGAATTTTATCATTTTAAGCCACTGAATTTGTGCAAATCTCTTTCTATGACTGCTTGTTTCCAGAAAAAATCCATGCAACACAAAGTTTCCACCTGTGAGCAACAACACAAAGCCCTTTTCATCTCCTTTCTGCTGTTTTTGAGCCACAACACTAGAAAAGTTTGACACTGAAAAAATATTCCTATAACATTGAGAGTTCATTGAACTTTACCTCTAGAACCTAAACTAAGTCCTATTATCAGCCTTGGCCAATTATTACAATATTTCCCCTTAAATCTGTGATTATAGTAACAGTTTTGTGAAGTTATGTCATTAATATGTTTACTTTATGATTATCTAGTTGTTCTCTGCAAATTAACATGTTGGTGGATGAGTTTAGGCAGCTTTACCTTCATTATGTCCCTCTACAGCCTTCATGTACAGTTTTAATGATCCTAATGAGTTTAGAGTGACAATATTGGCATTTTTAGCTCATGTAGCATCACTATAAATATGTTCCCGTCATATAAGGAGACTTGCAATGTTTCTATGGTTATCAATGATGATATTTATGCTTGATGATGTTTTTTTTTATCTGTTTTGTTTCACTGGTAAGTCCCTCCTGAATCCATTCTGTACATAAGAATTCATTATAGCTTTCTTTTCCATGATCCAGTTTAAAATCTGCCATCACTGCCTCTTCTTCTTCTGCTTCAGTGACTTCCTCCTCTTCACTATCATCTCATACAGCTTGTCCATGCCCTCATCCAGCCCCTCTCCTATGATGGCGCAGGCCGGCTGGACGTGGTACGGGGTGGAGGGGCTCAGCTCAGCCAGGGCCAGCTGCCTCTCTATCTCCCCGACATCCAGCGCCCGAGGAAGGTCCTGCTTGTTGGCGATGACCAGCAGCGGGGTCCCCTGGTTCTCCGAGAACCGGGTGATCTTGTGCAGCTCGGTCCGGGCCTCCTCCAGCCTCTCGGCGTCCACGGAGTCCACAACGTACACGATGCCGTCCGTGCAGCGGCTGTAAGGCTTCCATAGGGGCCGCAGCTTCTCCTGGCCCCCGACGTCCCAAAAGTGACAGCTGATGCCCCTGGAGGCCCCCGCGCCGCCGAGCCGGATCCTCTCCGTGTTAAAGCCAATGGTGGGCACCGTGTTAACGAACTCGTTAAATTTTAGCCGGTATAGCACGGTGGTTTTGCCTGCAGAGTCCAAGCCGAGCATGACTATGTGCAAGGACTGGAAGGCACCCAGATTGGAGAAACTGTTCCCCATTTTGCAGCCTGGGGAGGAGGAACAGTATGCACTGCCACAGTCCCAGCAGCGAGCGATATCACAGCTTAAAAGCCCCAGGAGTGATGCACATCCCCCGGGTGAGAGTCAAATCATAAGGTCGCAGAATCGCCTGATCCGCGCCTCAGATGCGGAGGGCGCAGCCCCTCGTTGCGCGGAGGCACTCCGGCAGCCAGACGAGCCGCAGCATCCCTGGACTCACTCCAACAGCATCAGGCGTCCGGAAACAGCCAAATCCCCCCACACACACCGCGCTTCGTCTGCCGTGCGCAAATTACGCGTGGCCGCATGTCACATCATGCCTCTGCGTCTCTGTGTGTCTCCAAGTGCGTGGCCTTCATGTAGTGACACACACACACACGAGTGATGGTGTGTGACGCGTGGTTAAGCCTCTAAACGTTGCCATGAAAGACTGCGTCAAGTGTAGGCAGAAATATAAAAAAAGGCTTCCGATTAGGCAACGTCGTCTCAAAAATAAAGGCACCCCCTATTAAAAACGGTATTCAAGCGAACGGCAGGAGGAGTGAAGAGAATTTTATTTTGAAAGTGTTCTCCCATGTATTGGCTTTAGTGTTTCCGCTGCGCACAGAACTGTCTGAGCAACTAAACTCTGACACCTAGTGGTGACATGTGACAGCTATGCTCCCTAATGCCAACTGGAGGCTGCAATAAATAAATAAAACATACTCAAAAAGTGTCTTTTATGCAACTAATTCTCGAGGAATATATGTTTGAATAAAAAAAATAATGTTTTTATTGATGCATTAAGACTAGTTGAACGTCCCATGTCATAGTGAAAGAACATGTTAAAGAAAGAACATATTGAACATTTCGAAGATATGTACTCATGTTTTTTTATTTACATATAAAATATTAATTTATTTATTAATGTATTTACTTATTTATTTACTTATTTATTCATTTATTATTCTTTTATCATTTACACACGGTCTCCAGGTTTTTGACTCGTATTTACGACTTGTTTTTTAGCCGCACTTTGAGAAGAAAACAACTCTGTTCCCACGTCTTTAAGCTTTGGCTACCTGGTCAATACATTACCGCTGCTTGCATCTTTGCAAATTTTGCTTTAACACTTTGGAAAATGAAAACGCTCAAATTCTTACATCAAATGTCCCGATTTGTACTGCTGAATTCCCAGAGTAGCACAGACAGCTGCAGGAACTAAAGAAATGTACAGAGAGATTTCATTGTAAAATAGTCTGAATTTTATGCTGTTGCAAAAAAACAACACAGACGCATTAAGGCTTCATGCGTTCATACACCAATTTTACAATATAAAAAGTCTTCAAGTTAACTTTTATAGAAAAGAAAACGAATTACACTAATGAGAATTTAAAAAAATTGAAACGCTTTAAAAACGCTATTCGGTAAATCAGTGTATCATTGCGATGCAATTTAAACATGGAAATGGTCTTGAAGTTTGGCACATGTGGTCTTGGAACATCTTCGCCACTAGATGGCAGCAAAGTTATGCATCATAAAATGAGATTCTGTGCAGCCACAGGAAGTTAAACAGAAACCAATCCTATAAATTTATCTGGTAACATATTTTTAAAATTAATATAAGTCAGTTCTTATTTAAACAGAAACTATTATTATACTTTTGCGGTTAGTGTGCAAGAAGTCAGCATATGAAAATGTTCCATAAACAGAAAACAATGAAATATGTTTTTTTGGGTGCAACTTCCAGTAAAATTTAAAGGTGATATAGACAACATTTATACCTAGCATGTCTTAACTAATGCTAACGTAGCTATTCAGGGATTGAACCTAATACTTCTCTAATTTTGACAATCTAACTGGTATAAACACTTTAATTCAGACTGTAAGGACTTTGATTATACTTTATGATCAGACGTTTTAGCAAAGAAACCTGTGCGCTAATGATACAGCAACTCCTCAGAGGTCGATATCAACATAGCTCTGCTATTGACTCAGGGATCCTTAAGCCATATCAGATCTTGTGAGTAAACTTGCTCAAAAGTAACTGTTAAGATAATTTTGGACTGTCAAAAATTTTTCAATAATTATTTCCCCTCTATATTTTTTTTTTCAGGAAAATACAGGCTCTCATTCTACACCTTTCTTAAAAATTATGTGGATGTATTATTTTTTTTTAATGATTATTTGCTGACATGCAATTGTTTTCTATATGACATTTAACAAGCACACAGTGACGTGTTTGTAAAAAAAAACTAAATACATAAATGAGCTGTTTCACTCTGTTCCAAATGTCCGTGAAAACATTTCAAAGATGCCAAAAAAGGAATTTAAAGGCCCAGTGTGTAAGAAATAGAGGGATGTTATGACAAAATATGGAGGAAAGTGAATATAATATTTATAATTGTGCTCAATAGTGAATTAACACTTAAAAATAAGAATTGTTGGGCTTTCATTACCTTAAACTAGTTTATATCTACAGAAGAAGTGAGTCCTCTTCCATGGAGTCCGCCATTTTGCACTGCAATGTTTCTATGGTGGTCAAGAGCAAACCAGACACTGAATCTAAAGGGGCTTTTGGATTTTGAGCAGCTTTCCTACATACTTGAAGTGGAGGATTAGCTAATGGATATTCAGTTCATTGCAATGTGTAACTTCACCACTAGATGCCACTAAATCCCACAGACTGGACTTTCATTACTTTGCTGCCTCACAGCTGCATAGTTTAACTTATTCATAACTTTTCTCTTACAAAAAATACCTCTATGTGAGATGGTTGCTTATTCCAGCAGGTTTTACTGTCTTTGTAACTTGATGCAGCCAATTTTAACTGCATGTCAAGTTTGGTGATTCAGGAAACTTCCAGCAAAGCTTAACACACAAAATGAAGCAGTTTACTTAGTCAGAAATGAAAACACGAGAATGGAAAAAGCAAGGTCTTAAAGAAGTATTAGTATAAAGAGACAGAGAAAAAGGAAAAAAGGGAAAAAACAGCCTCTAAACACACACACACACACACACACACACAGAGGTAACAACACAACCTGAGTCATCAAGACCTCACTAATTGTTCAATCCAACCTCCCTTTTCATTGATTTCCTCACTAATGAGTGTGTGTGAGATCAATAAAACAAATTATAAACAGGGCATGGACACACATACACAACGCTCTAACTCCACTCTCTTTCTCTCTAACAAGGCTGAGTCACCTGAATGTCTCTCGCCCACTTTTCCCCCACAGACTTCTCATCCATTAAACAAGAGCCTCCTTCACTGGTTCTCCTCTAATTAATTCCGTCGTCTCCTTGCTGTTTCTCAGGTAACAAACAAGATGAACTGTTTGAAAAAAACACTGATCACTGACCAAAATGAGATGGATGCTACGTAAAAGCGGATTTATGATGACAAAACTCGATGACAACGATGACTATGATGACAAAGTCTATGCACACTTTGAGTAATCAAAAAAAGTGATGATGTTTGATAATTTTGTGCCTTATTTTCATTTTAGAAGAATCCCTAACCACCAGAGGGCAGCAGCAATGAGCATACAGTCAGACTTATTAAAAAGAAAACTGAAATTTGATGCTAAATGTACATGTTAAAGGTACAGTGGTTTGGGTTTAAAGGATCTAGTTGTAGAATATGGCTGAAATTGAGTGATATATTCTTGTTTATTTTTTCTATGCAGATATTAGAACAACTGTCTGAATGACAAAAGATCGAGCAGGAAGTGAAATTCACCTGCAGCAGAAGAGGAAAATCAAGATTAAACAGCTGTTTTTATCCCATAAGTGAAACAAATAACCTTTCAGCTGAAGATGTGATAATCACAGGACTGGAGGTCTCATGAGGTTTCGATATGAGAACAGCATAATGTCTCTGTGGCTCTAAGATGATAGAGATGCTGGAGGAAATGCTAGAGAAAAGCAGAAAAAGAAGGTTTTTATTTTTTGTACTTTTCTGATCCCTGAAAGCCTCATTGTATCTCCACACTGACAAGATGAAACCTGCCCGGCCTGTTTACACACATCCTCCATTAAAAAACCCCTTCAACAGCAGATGAAACGGGCCGATGCCTCGTCCCAAAGCTTTCATCCCACCACCTGCTCTGCATTTTCAAAAGCCTCTGGAAGCTGGCTAATTTGTGCTGAATCAACGCAGGAAAGAGCTGGTTGGAAAATGAATGCTTTCCTCTAATGTTAGTCTGATTCTTTGGTTTGATGGACAGGAAAACAAACTCGTAAATAAGCAGAATAAATCCAGCGGTCCCCTGATTACAAGCCAGACAGTTTGTGATCAATCATTTATCAACTTTCTATCCTGCTCTGCTAAAAATGTTTACATCTAGATTGCTGAGCATGGTGCATCCTTCGAATTTAGCTTTTTTTGTGCAAAAAAAATACCAAACATCAAGAACTGTGCAAGCTGGTAGGAAGCTGCTGCTTTGCTTCTGCGTCCCAGAAGAAACCACAAGGTTAGACAGTTTTGAGTCTTTGGAAAGGAGCCTGTTTTTATCTCCCTATGAATATTTCCTCTTGTGCAAAGGGAATGTGTAAACATGAGGGGCTGCACACACTGTGAGGAGATTTATGCACTCTTCTAAACAGCAGCTTGTTAAAATCTCAATAACAGGAGAGTTTTATCACCTTGTTCACTATAATTGTGCTACGCTCGTTTCCAGGAGACGAGCAGGAATGTTGAGGGTTAGTCATCGAGAAGTAAAGGACGAGTCTGTCAAGGTGGCCTGTCCTCTGAGGCTGAATAATTATCTGCTTTAATTAAAGCACATTAAAGCATGAGTGAGTGTGTGTATGTGTGTGGTGCAGAAAGCATATGAATAAGGATGTGTGTGCATTCATGTGTGCTGTTTGTGCATACAATTGCACATGTTTGTGCATTCCAGCGTGATACTTGGATGTGTTCACATGAAGGAATCTGCTGCTTTGTCTGTGTGGAATTCAGGACGACTGCATCACACTAACCGCTACATGACACACAGTCATTTCATGGACGCTGTACTGTAGGAAGAATCACAGTCAGGGGGGAGGCTTGCAAACTCATAGAGATATGAAGAATTCATCAACTCTTTGCTGCCTCTCTCAGGAATCTGTCCTCAGAGTTGGATGAAAAGATGGCAGTCAGTTTCACATGTTCGCATCCAGTGCAGACACATAGCGACACAAACAGAATCTTGGATGTGTTTAACCTAGCTTAGCACAAAGACAGGAAGCAGAAGCTAACTGTTAGCCTAACTTGCAAGAAAATGGAAAAAAAAACACCTACCAACAGCTCCAAAGCTGTTACAAATGCATGTTTGTACCTTTAACAAAGCTATGCTGAGGAAACGGTTGTTTATTGCACTAAGCTGATAACTCAGGGTACCTCTCAAAAACAATATGGCAAATATAATCACAATACAGAAGCCCAGCACAGCCATGTTTGCAATTATTTCTTTTGATGCAGTGACGTTGAATTCATTACTTCATTATCTTGAGAAAACAAACGTTGTAGTTCAAGATAACAAGTGAACCAACTTGTTATCATAAATGAACCAACATTTAATCTGTTTACTTTGCTGATCAGAGATCAGAAGTTCTGTGTTAGCATCCTTTATGCTGTAAATGTCAGCTCAATAGCATCAAGTATTGATCATCACATCAGAAGATAAAAGGCTGAAATGTTTTGGTGTCAAAATGTGCACTTTTTAGCAGCTTCGAGCTGCTTTGAAATATAATCTTCTGACCCTTCAGCTGGTAGCTGTGTGATCCATTTTCACTGAAATAAAAGACATCCTGCTGAATTAGCTACACCATAAATGTGCTAAGAATATAAAGCTTGCAGTCAATAGAAGACGCTGTGGAGGAACTACGAGGAGTGACTGGTGCAACTTTGGTCTAAGGTATAAAGAGTCAGTTTAAAAAAGACCTCTAGATTTATTTTTCTCATGGTCACCTCCTACATGAGCTGAGATGATTAAAAAAATTAAACCTGAGAAGAAATGAGAAGAATAAGTTAGTTTGAATAGTGTGACATCATTAAACTCTGCTTTCAATTTTCAAATTTCCAGTTTTATTGAAACCTTTTGAACAGAAACTCTCAGATCAGCGAGCTGTCACAGGTAATATGACGTGCCAATACTCAATCAATGTTTAGTACAAATATAAAAACTCCTTGCAGATTTTCTGTTCAGATTTCGTATTCCAAAAGATACAGAAACACTGCAGCAGCCACAAAACATGTTGAAAAGAAGTGAGGAAACAGAGCAAAATACTGAAATGAATAGGTAGAAAGAAGTTAACGATAAAAGCATCTGAGCTGATCGATTATACTCGTTGAGATCACAAAATCAGACAAAAGGCTTCTGAAATATAAATTAAAGAAAAACTACAGATTCTTTGATACTTTTCACAGTTTAAAGTCGCAGTAAACTGAAATGGACTGTAACAGCTGATGCATTTATCAAATGAACTAACCCTCTTTCGAAACCTCAACAGCTAAAATGTACCACAAGGAAAAACAATATACTTATGCTGCCCATTGTTAAAAAGATAAGAAAATTCCAAACTTAGAGGAAAAAATGCAGCTTAACATCACCTTTAGCTGTAATTTTCAGCAATATCCTGTTATTATGATTGTGTGCACTGTTTGCACAAGTATTTAACATGTTGAGCATTCTGAAATACAAAAAACAGATCTGCTTTCATCATATAGTTTTAGATAAATCACACATCTGTGTGTGCAAAAGTTTAGAATCTGAAAAAATATTAAATGCACTTAATGCAATGCAGATATCCTTAATGTCTATCCGCTAACTAGCTTGATAACTAGCTAGCTAATCCTGTTTGTAAAAGAATGCAATATTAGCTTTTGCGCAGAGAGCTGCATTTGGATGTGCAGCTAAGAACTTAAGCGTCTGTTTGTTTTTAGATCAGCGGGACAGAAAAAATAAGGGTTGTTCATTTTTACTTTGAAGAGGCAATGTGCACAAATAAAAAATATGCAGAGAAACAGCTAACTGTTGCTCTGCATGCTCTTTGCTTGGGGCTATCCCCGGATGTAGCTAGCAGCTGATGTTAGCTTGTTAGCTTAGTTAGCTGTTTTTTTCTGTCCACTTTAAATGGAGTGTGTTTTATGAGCTTGGGCTAGCTGGTTAGCATGCTACCTTCAGCAGCAATCTCCACAAAACAATTCTGTTTATGTTTGTTCTTTTTTTAACATTTTGAATTCAGGCATGTTGCAGCACATTACTCCCTTTAAGTATGAAAGTTGAAAGACTGCAGTATTGTCAGCATGGGTGAAGTAAGATTGAAATGACATGCACACAAAGAAAAAACAAATTAAGAACAGTACATTAGAATAACACTGTTGATAATACATCATTGCAGTGTTCTGCAAGTATCAAAAATAGAAGTATATCTTGCATAAACAGATATACTGTACCTTTACTGCATGGGCTACACTGAGTTACATGAAGAGTTAGCAATGGGCTAACTGTTTTTGGCAAGCTAATTTCAGACAAATGATTTTTATGTTCAAACAATTTTCTGATTCTTTTCATTGAAGAATTCCTTAAAAAATATCCACTCTGCCAAAAGAAATAAAGGAAAAAAGCTGCAAAAGTTTAAGATTGTGCCTGTAAAGGTTCGTGAATACAGATAGTTGAGTATATGGGTCAAAAGAGCTTTCAAGGATGGCAGAGAGGTCAAAGGTCACAGTATGTGTGGTTATGTACTGCAGTGGTTGAGGTCTCTGATGTTGTCCTGAGGGTGAGGTAAAAAGAGATTTTGTATTGGAAAGAGGGGATTTAAATGGACTTTAATTTCTGCAGCAAAATGAAAAGAAAACAGCAATGAATAGTTGAAGAGAAGAATGTGAGAAAAACAGAAATTGATAAAGGGTGAGGTAGAAAAGAGACAAGGAAGAGTGGAAGGAAAAAGAAACAGTAGACAAACAGAAGAAGAGGCATACAAAACTGAAAGGTCCTCCAGTTTCACATTGACCTCTTCAATGCAAAAAAATCATCCAATGGCATTTCTACAGCTGGGGCTTCCGAAAAAAATAAGCGGTGCTGCCACGAAATGAATCCATTGCCTCAAACCAGAGACCATGACCTATAAGTCTGACCTGAAGATCAAAGGTTCCACAGATAAACTTTAAGACCAGAGAGAACCAAGTTCCAGTGACTCCCGCCATGATCCAAAGAGGTTGACCCTCACTGACTGTGTCAAAACGTTGTCCAGGTGGTTGAAAATGTTCACACAGCGAAATCTCCGTAACCGGTGGGACAGAAGGCAGCACTGCGGAGGGTATCGAGGCAGTTGACAAGGATCAGTGTGCCCGTCAGGTGCTTCCACCTTTTGGTGATGGGGTTCTTCATCTTGTCCAGGCCGAGGTGGAGCTCCTGAATCACGTCTCGGTAGCTGTCTCCCACATGGGCAGCCCAGGTCAGGAGGAAGTCGTAGGCTGGCTTCCACATGCACTGAAGGGTCAGGATTCCGGTCAGAGAGGGAGAGAAGAAAGAAAAGAGAAGAAGAAAAAGAGTTTACAAAGAGACAGAAGGCAACAGATTGGATTGAGAACTGAGACCATTACATCACTCTGCAAAGCCACAAGACTCCCTTGACAAAAATAGTGATTTTACCTTGCAAAACAAGGGAGTTGCCAGTCAACTGGTGCTGGGATTGGTTGGTTTGCTTCTGTAATTTAGTGACTTTTGTGTTTTAAAGGTTGGTTTGAATTCACATAAGTCACACAATAACACAAACAAAGGCAACAGTAGGTTATCAACTCCCTTTTTGTGGGAGGTAAAATTACTATTTCTGTCAAAGGAGTTTGGCTGCTTTGGACAGAGCAAGAGCACAGCTTCAGTTTCCCACCAGAAAGGCTGTCTGACGCCAAGGTAAAGCACTGAAACTATATAAAATGCAGTGTTTACTTAAACTGATACATGTGTTTTGCTGTTGTCTCCATGCAAAGCAGTCCATTGCTTAGCTTCCTACCCTGGATCTGAGCACACAGACTTAATACATGTAAATGTTGATTCAACGTAACTTTAACTTCCGCAGAATATTATATCCCACAAAGGAAAACATTAAGAAATGTCCATAATTCTAATTGCAAATCAAGGAAAATAGGAGCTCCTTATTATCCCAGAACTTGCCTGAAAATTAAGTTTTCTTTGGCATCAAAATAATCCAGTTACAGTTAATTGTAAATTCATGGTAACATTAAAAACAGGAACTGTTTTAGCAAATCTTACACACTTTAAAAAGTGCGGTACAGTACTTTCTCAGGTCTCTCACCTCGTTGTCCAACAGACCATTCTTGTCTCGGTGAGGAGCCTCGTAAGCCTCCATCTGCTGTCTGGACACTCGAGCAAGTTTCTCGGCCAGTTCCCTCCACCTGGATGCCACCTCCACCGCCGTGGTCAGCAAGACGAAATCCAAGACGAGTTTGGCGACCAGACCCTGGCAGTCCATCTTCAGCAAAGCCTGATGGAAGAAAGACAGATCAAAGGATGAGACATAAAGCCAGTGACTGAGTCAAAGAAGATTTTCTTTCTCTGTCTTGGATTATGTCATATCTGTTTTTCTTCAGCTAATTATTATTTTTCCAAAACCCTTACAAGTATCTGTAACCAATTATCGTGGGTTTAACACAATTAAGAGTGGTGAGCAGTTCATGGCAAGTAAAATTTTTCCCTTAAAAACAAATTCTTTTTAGGTACTTTGTACTCTTTCACAAGAAATAAAAGCAAAACTTGAAGCTATACGCTGTTAATTATCCTGATCGCTTTAATTAACTTGATCGGAGACACTGTTCTGGTCTGTAGATCTGCTGTTTCTCGTTCAACTGGCCATAGAGGCCAACAAAGAGACCTAAAACAGTGTTCCCAGAGAAAAACAACCTTCTTTGTTTGTGAGAGTACAAATATAATCCGTAACCCCTCCTGTGTCCCGTCCCTCAGGCTGCTGCTGTAAATATGTTCTTACTCAGCTAACCCGGTTAAATGAGGGTTAGAAAACACTGAACATTAATAAAAGCAGCTGACTGGAAAAACACCCTGCGGGCAAGATTTTCTTATTTTGGTCCAAAAATACAGAGAGGTCTTCCTTTTCATCAGGACCAAAAGGTGCAGTGTGTGCATGTGTTTGTGTGTTTGTGTGTGTGTGACTAATCAGAGAGAAGATTTTGGTCTCAACAACTGCAGCATCTCTCACGCACACACATACACACACACACACACACACACTTTAAAGTGATGCACTGTCCTGTGGTGACACCTTTCAGACTCTTTGCAGGGCATGTTTTTCTTTACTGCCAGCTCCTAGTGTTTGAAATCAAAGATTTGACGCTAGTTAACATGAGATATTTCAAACTAAACTCAACATCCTGCATAGAGAAAAGACTAATAAATATCAAACACAAGAGAAGAATTGTGTACTGTTAGGGCTCAGAGATCACGCATGAGCTGCATTAATCAAATCTGTAAGATCAACCCGGTGTAAGCTGATGACTGGCAGCCAGAGCAACCAATTTAAATGGTACAGAAAAAACAGGAAGCAACGGAGGTTAAAACAATGCATTTAGTAGTGCTCTGGTATCCTGGTTATGATCAGAATTTTTTAAGTGTCCTAGTTATGTTTTTTAATGTGAATGTCTTATCCTGGCACATGGAGTACATGCTGCAACTTCCTGATAAAAGTCAGGAAACTGTGGCATGTAAACACCTCATCCTGCTTTCTGAACGAACAGCACAGAATGGCTGAGAGATCCTGAATACACCATGATGTGATTTGACTCGTCTGGCTCCTGATAACTCACGATAACACAGAGAAGTAAATGTAATTCAGGTTGTGCACTTTAATGTAAATCATATCAGAAATGTTCAAGATGCACTCTGAAGAAACGTGTGTCAATAAACCAAAACACATTTCGAAAACCTTCAATGTGCAACCTCGACTTAATTTAAAGTAGCTCGAGTGGTTGTGAGTGAAATCAGCCTGTCAGTCAGTTGCAGCTTCAAAGCAACACACAAAAACACACATACACACAAACATATACAGTCTCCAGCCCCAAACACACTCTTTTCTAAATCAAACAGACCAAATTTCACACAGATTCCTCCCAGTTTTCTCACACTCAGTCATTCAGATTCATTTTCATGATAAGCAACAACATTTTGCCACAAAAACATGTTTTCAGTTCTTCTGCTGTAACACTGAAAATATCACACATCAGTTAATTTCTGTAATAAATAAACAGGAAGCAATATAACAGAAACAGAGTCTAGCCTTTGCCCAGATTCTTCTTGCTCAGTTTGATTTTACACTTAAGGATGCCAATTATATGGCTACGTTAATGAGCAATTAGTGAGTAACAATTAAAGGCTCATTAAATATACCAAGGAGCATTTGAAACAGACGACTTGTGACAGTATAAATTTGGTGTCTGAATCACACCTTAAATACATAAATGTAGGGAAAATAATTGAATTTTAAATTAAATGCAACAAATTAATAATTACAAATAGAATATTCAGTACTGCTTCTGGTTTACTTGTTATATTCAACATATATTTAGCATAATAAACTGACTTGAAGGCCTTTCTGGAGGACAAAAGTTTAAATAAATAAGACTTAACATGTAACAAACCTTGTAGAGGCAACTTTGCTGTATTCATGTGTATTCAGGCTGAAGCTAAAGATAATTTCAATATCAAATCACCTGCAGATTATCATGATCATTAATTATATCTATGAAATATCAGAACATAGTGGAAAAAGATCCTACTGTTGTTTCCTACAAGAAATGTGTTCAATTAGTTAATTTTTTTAACCAACAGTCCAAAGAAGTTTAGTTGATATTCACTTATGAGAAATAAAAGGTAGTATCCTAACACTTTGGACCCGTGAACAAATGTTTGGACATTTTTACCTGAAAAATGACTAAATATATCAGATTAGCCATCAAATATGTGCAGATTACTTTTTTGCCAGTTAACGAAGAATTGCAGCCCTTTTCAACATAGGTTTGTTTTGCAGCCACCTGCAGAAAAAGCTGCACACATCATCTTAATCAAACTGATTTTTTTAAGCCACCACTCTGAATGCTTCTGGTTAAAAAATGTCAGAAATGTGCTGGTATCATCACTTATGCTCCTTTTAGGGGAACCAATCGTATATTAGACTCATCACCCTGGTTACCAAGAAAGAGAAGGAGAAATCTGCTCTGGCTGAGTTTTATGTCAGACAGAAAGTATCATCACAGAGGCACAAAAGCTCATATGTGGGAGCAGATGGGCGAACAGGGTTTTTTTTTATCTGCAACTGCAGTTTTGCAGCCTTGAAGTTTGTACCTGGAAGTCTCTTTTTGTGGACGTGCACATATAATATTCCATATGATTGCTGCTGCAGCTGAATGTTGTGCTTTTATCACCTCATGCATCGTAAGCTTGTTATTGGCTTTGCGGTCAGCCCTCTGTTAACATAATGAAACAAAACCCCACGCACTGCATTTTTCTCTCTCAGCATAGGCACTTCATCTCAGCACACAGACAGAAATAAACACAACGTGGACATGGGCCTTGCATGTACTGCAATAAGGTTTGTAGATAAATTGCAGAAAATGCTGAGATGCATGACAAAGGCATGAATATTTTTGTGAGCATGTGCACAAACATATATGATGATTTCACATTAAGGAGGAGAGCTTACAGTCTTGAGAGGAACAAAATATGCTGATGAGTTTCTGGTTCTCAATTGAAAATATGTGAATATCTACACAACGTGATAAAGAAACAGTCTGAGTGGTGCCACTCATCATTAAAAATACTAACTGCCAACTCATCATAACTAAAATACTACCAACTGGGTCCGTTTTTTTCCAGGATCAAATTGCAGGTAGAGAATGATATAAGAGGAAACAAAGTGGCTACCATTGAAAAGCACTGATCTGATTACAACTGCTCCAAACACCTGCACACATGGAATCAATAATTCATCAATTTCACCTGTAATTGATTAAATATTTACATCTCTGTGCACAAGACTGCAGATATCTTTCTGTGTAATTTGATACTTATCGACTTAAAGTCAGACAGTGTTAGAAAGTATTTAAATACATTTATTTTAGGGCTGTCAAAATTAACGCGTTAATACACGTTAACGCATGCGAATAATCTGGAAACAATAACGAGTTAATGAAAGATTAACGCACAATTAATTGCGTCACGTGACTTAGGTAGAGCCTGTCTGACAGTCTACGTTCTGTGTCGCCACCCAAACATGCAGCCTGGCAGCGACAGAGAAGGATGGCTGAGGAGGAGGCATCGGACATAGGTGTTATACACAATCAGTTTCTGTTCATAAAAACTCCAGATGGGGATTTAGACGAGACCAGAGTTGTTGTTCTTTTCACAGGATTTAGAGACAATAAAATCACCAGAATTGTAATTTATGGAGTGAACTCTGAATGTTTTTATTCTTTTGGCTAAAGGTCACAATGCAGTTTGATGTGTGCCAACATTCACAGAAGCACATTTAAGCTTTAAATTTTAAGACAGAAAGGACCTTAAAACTAAGAGGTCATTTCCATTTATTAGAATAATCCATTTTTACAACCTCTTTTACTTCTTCTCCTTTATCTTTTATCTTCTGTTAAGAGCTGCAGCTCTGTCATAATATAAATTAACCTCGATAGTATACAAGGTTACTCTTTCCAAACCAAAGTGACATTATAAATTATTCGGTTTTGAAAGAGTTTATCAGCCTTCACGCCCTCTGTCCTTGTCTCTCTCTCTCTCTCCTTCTGTCTGTCTCTTTCTCTCTCTACAACCTGGTCGACGAGCTCTTTGGCCCTCTCCTGTGATGTTGCCCGTCTGCTGATTCACGCTCCACACAGGTCTCAGGCTAAATATAAACCTGGTCCAAACATACACACACGTCAGGGGTTCAACGCTTGAGCCTGCTGAAATGAGCATGATGTGTTTAAATGCAAATCAAGAGCTTCTGAGTTTGAGCCGGAAAGGATTAAAGCAAGAAGATGGGACAGGAAACCAGAGTTTGTGCTTCAAAATAAAAGTCAGGGAGTGCAGAGCAGTGAAGCCATGCATCTTGATTTCTGAATTTTCTTGATAATTCTCTGAAAACTCTGAATCTCAGTTTTGTTTTTAGAAAAAAAGGACAAGTCATCTCCCTCCGAGATACCGACGGCCTGCTCCAACTGCAACAGATGGAGGTTAAAGGTCAGTGTCTTGCTCAAGGACTTGTGGTCAGCTGTTGTTACAGCTCCAGCTGGAGTCATTTACATGCACATTTTAGTTCCTCGGTTTAATTCATGTTGACTTCTTCATTTTGAGGGTTGTTAACTTTAGGGTTTTTTTTAGTTTGTTTTCAATTTGTATCAATTTCCCCTTTTCAGGAATTCTAGATAATCCTGCTCCTAAAAAGAGGAAAGCAGAGCAAGTAATGCAACATAAGACAAAGTAATTACATGTTTGAATCATGATGTGCTCTCCATGTAATGTAAAAATGAATAAGAGCTACACAACATGTTTTCTTGAAGCCTGGTTGATGATGCTTCCACAATATTAAACAACAAGATGATTCTGCTCCTAATATAAAAAAACAGTCTGCTCCATGAGGGATGACAGTGTCTGAAGAATATGAGATAGCTGCAAACTGCAGGAAGCCCCGAAGCAGCCAGACAGACGGAGCTGACAGCTGACCAGGCAGCTGTCAACTAAATGAGCTTCACCTCCAAAGCCGCGACAGGAAGGAGTGTGGAGGAGGGGCAGATGATGATACTGACAGGTAAAAAAAAAAAGACACAGAGAAGCAGAGGAGGAGAAAAGAGGCAGGCAGAGAAAAATGGAAAAAGAAAACAGCAGCAAGAAGAGGCTGTTTCAAGGCCTTTGGAACAGTAATTCAGATGTCAAAATTGTATAATCCTTGTCCTAATCACAAACTCGCAGCCTTTGGACTGAAATGTGAAAATGCAGTTTTGCTTTCTTTTTATATTTCATGGTTTTATTTGTTTGAAACTGAGATATATTTTTAAAAAAATCTGCTCTAATAGACAACTGGTTTCAAAATTCCCTAAAAAACATTAAACTGACCAAGAATATAGAAATATTGAGGAGTTTTCATGTGTAATTTCAGTTACCTTTTCCTGTTTCAAAATAAAACAGTTACCATTTCTGCACAGGTTTTTTTGCATTTTATATCTACTCGGACCAAATTTTGATGGCAAATCCAAATCTTTTCTTCTCATTATCAACCTGAGGCCTTTGAAAAACTGTGACAGACTTAAGTCACAGCAAGAGGAAACATAAACCACATGTAGAAAATCAGCTTGTGAATGAACTACATGCAAGTCACTGCGGACAAAATCCATGACTTTTGACTTTCGACTACAACAAAAATTTAAAATTCTTTAGCATTTATGATTTTAATGATTAAACAGCAATGGAAAGTCTAAAAACAAGTGAGGTTAAGACAGAACAAGACAAATTAAAGTGGAAATAATAACTAAAGTTATAGAAGAAGGAAGAAAAAACACCCTACAAAAGATTCTTTCTGGTATTTTCAATGTCTCTTTCCACCTTTAAACATCTCCTCTCTACAGCTTATTTTCTCCCTGAATGCAAAAAATGACAGCTTGGTCTATTTTTCTCCAGATGTGGCAGAAAGGCAAACGAGAAAAATTTAGTTTCTACACTTTAAGTCTTGACTCTGCAGTTTAAATCAATCCTTTGTGGAGCTGGTTTCTCAGCAGGAACTGACAGGAGGATTTATTTTGAAAATCCTTGGCCTCTGCATGCAGTTTGGAGTCTCTGCTGTGTTCATTTTACCTGGAAAAAGCGTTTTTTTCTTGCAATTTTCTCAGCTTTAACAAGCAGCAGCAGGGTAGGTCACGTTTCTCTGGAACATTTCTAGTCTGTTGTTCGATAAAATTCACACAGTTTGCTGTGCTAGCAAGTTAGCACTTCTGCCACATTAGCAAGCTAAAATTAGCAAGCTAAAAACAAATATAACATTACAGTTATATATTTCACTTAATTTGCAGTAATGCTAGTTTGATTTGGGGCCTTGTGTGAGTTGTGTTGATGGATGACAGTCGGGTTTTGATGCTAGAAGACTTTCTAGACAAAAGTTAGCCGGCAGCGCTGTAGAGGGGAAGTCCTTTACACTGAAATCATCCTGTTTCAGGCATAAAGTCTACTCCATTTACACATTGGTAATACAAATCAATTCATGCACATAATTACTTTACATTTTTACATAATGCACTTTTCATTAATGGCGAAGAAGTCTAACTTTCCGTGCTGTGGTGTCAGACGGGAGCCTACAAGCTGGGGCTTGATTCTGTCCCCTGAAGTAGTGATTTGCTCCACCTCTCTGCATGAATGTATTATTTAACAACACTCTCCCGGCCTCTCAGCCACTCTTCTCCCCGCTGACGAGCACAAGGCACTCTCTTTTTTTGTCCTCTGCCTGCGTAACTCGAGCCGCGGAGTTGAGAGATCTGCTGTGGCGGTGTCAGATACCCCCCAGGCCTCCAGATCCATCCTGATCAATGCCTGCTCACATTTCACATGAGAACACCTGTCAGCTAGTGTGGAAAAGAGACGGGGAGATGTGATGGGCTAAACCCTTGAGACAAACCATAAGCGCTTATTCTGCTGCAACACTTTCATTTTCCTACATTTCAGACCGTCCAGGGCAGCAATTAAATCCAGAAGGGTTACAGCTGAGATCTATTTTTCTGCTTTGAAAATTTCCCAGAAGTTTTTTCACTTTTGCAGAAGCCAGAATTTACAGTCAGATTCTTGACTCTTAAAGCTACAAGAAAAATAGTAGTTTTTGTTATATTTATCTCACAGGTATACCTAAGATACACACAGGCTAGATATTTAGGGATACCTGCGCTGGCCAAAGCTCTTGTGGTCCAGCTACTAAACTGATTTAAGTTTGATTCAACTAAAGAGTCAATACTTTTTAGTGGAGTTAGTGGTCAATTAAAGTGGTTTAGACATAAAAGTATTGAAATATTTAGTGCAAAAACTGCAAAGGAAGAGCCAAAGTGAGGTGATCTGAGCAGCAAACAACAGGCGATTACCACTTTTTTGTGGACATCACATAATGTACAGCTTGACAACTGAGAAATGCTACTAAGTGTGACAAACACAGGCCGTGCCATGCAGTGTTGTGTCATGGACACATTACACTGACAGAAAGGACAAAGTGACTCCTTGTTATACTTCAGGACAACAATGACCCCTAACTGTGAAAAGGCTGTGTGTGCTTTGTGTTTTTTTTCCCATTTTTCTGGAGTTCTGGGTGACACTGAGATGTATAACAGTACTATGTAATTTTAACAGAAAACAACTGCAGCTGACAGCATTTATTTATAATATAAAAAGTTCCTTTGGTGATCAAAACTCTTGACTTTTGACTAAAATGAATTTGCACTGGATGAAACAATGTATTAAAAGAAGATTAAGTGTTTTGTTGTGTTTCTAAAATGGCTGATAACAAACTAATGTCTTCATGTCTTTTTTTTTTTAGATACAAAGCTGGAGTTAGAATGTTGGTTAGCTTAGCATAAAAACTAAACAAAGAGGAAACACTGTTTGTTTCTGTTCGATTCACATTTTTAGTTAAACACTCCCATTAAGCAAGCTAGCTCTTTATGCTAACCTAAGCTAATCATCTCACTGCGTATCCTCTGTTCTGACCACACAGACACGAGTAGCATCAATTTGCTTATCTGACTCTGAACAAGAAAGGAGCAAGAAGGTGAAGTTCCCAAAAATCTTGAATTCTTTTTCAGATTTCAGTTCATGCGCAGATGTTAACAAATAAATAAAGTCAGGAAGAGCGTTCCTCTCATTAAAGTGAGAACACAAACTACATTCTAACTTAAGAAGCAAAGATTATACCTTGTTCTTATTTAGCATCTTGTTCTTGCCAACAGCACACAGATGTATCTAAACTCATTGTTTCCTACTTGCATCAGTTCACACATCCCTCCCACCAGACCTATTTTTTCTGCTTCTTTGCCTCCTCTCTCATTACAGAAACCTCAGGGGGGATAATGAAGCTACCTCATCTCCCCCAGCTCCAGTCCTCCTCTCTGTGTGGGCTCCTCTCCATGACACCGTCCAGGTTTTACTCATCACTGACTCCAGTTCGACCCTCTGTTCGACCCCCTGGAGATAAGATAATTCCAGCACATCCTTCCCCAACACATCAGCCCAATTAACTCAATTGCATTTGTAAGTGGGGTGGTCTCTGGGCTCAAAAGTGCCACTGAATTTATATCTTGGACAAACCAGACCAACCTAATGTTCTCCACGGGGTTTGAATTTGACCTTTCTTATTTGAACCATTTCAAAGATTACTGTGGATTTGGTTATTTTCATCCCAAATAAGGGCCGGTCATGCCTGGATAAAAGCCTCATTATTCAGAAAAAGCACTGGATGCCTTGTTTGCTAATCAAGGATTTTGAAGCCAGAGGCTCTCAACGCAGGAATGTTTTGTTGAGTAACATTCATGCAAGACTGGCTATTTTTCCTTTCTAGGAGAAGAATTAGTTATTCAAGCCTGTGTGACTCACTGGAACTTGTTCCTGCAGCCTGATGACGATTTACTGCTCTCAGGGGAAAATGTCGCAGGGCGTACACACACTTTCACACACATCCTGGAGTGGTTTATGACCAAACTACAGCAGCAAACTGAGCAGTGAGTTTCACAGCAGGAACGACAAATTTTAGACTTGTCTGCACATAAAACAGGAGAAAAACAGCTTATGAAAACCTCTTCATAAATCTACTTTTCAGGAAGAAAGTAAAAAACCAAAACCAAGCCAGAATGAGCACTAAAGAGCACATCTGGCACTGATGGTCAAGGAGTAATCTCATATCCAAACTCCCAAAACCAAACATCCATACAAGAAGCACATTAATAACCGGCAAACACTTACACACCCACGAATACTGTGATTTCGTGATCATGTATTTTATATAGTAAATCAGAAGAGGATATTTAACAGAGTGTGCCTTTTTTAAATCCCCAAACTTTACGACGAAAAAAATAAACTACAATTCATCTCAAGCGGGGAGCACCACAGGTTTTTTAGTGCCTTTGATTGAAAACGACTTAAATGGCTGATTGATTATCCTTCACAGTTGCCAATAAATTTTCCCACTGTTCCACTCATCAGTTAATCAACAGACTGTTTCAGCTTTAGTCTTGATGTCTCCTGAGAGCTCAGTGTTTAGAAACTTTATGAAAATGTTGCTTTGATTCATTGTGAACAGAGCATCGTGGGACACTGAATGTCTGGAGTAATGGAATCATGTTTTGCTGCTGGCCCTTTAACTCCGGCTTTAAAATCAGTTCCACTGTGGCTGCATCACATCAGAGGTAAATTGCACATAATGGCAAACCAAACTGACTGATTGACCGCATCAATCAGTCTGAACGCTTGCATTTGCTGTAACACTTTTGAACAAATCATCCGCTCAATCAAGGTCAATGGGACAAATTCTGTTTCGTCCTTGAAGATGAAAGTGTTTCCAACTTCAGAACAAAATTTCTGGACTTCAATGAAGGACATCTGAGTGTGTCTTCTTTCATTCTTGGTAAATATTAAAAAGTAAAGCTCAGTGGAGTCAAGGACAGAGTCTGGTTTAGAGAGAAGAAAGCCAAGGTTCTCTTTGAGCAGTTTAAAGCCACAGCAGGAGCTGAAGGTAGCCTCCAGAATAAAAGTCTTTCACAGATCATAAAAACATACATTATTTGCTTTGGACTTGGTGAGATTCCTTGGAGGTCACATGACTTACAGCCTAACAGGGAGAGGCAGTTGCCAGGTTAACAAGGTAAAACCTAAAAAAAGCAAATGAGAAACACTCTTCTTTTGGTCACTGACTAAAACTACCACAGAAGTGCATGCACGTTTTATCAACCCTGGAAAATGTACTTTGCTAAAGTACCTTTTGAATAACAGCATCTTGTGAGGCAAATGTCTTGGGACAATTTTGCTTCCCCTTGGGTGCCGGTGCTGTCAGAGAAGAAAGCACAACCAGGCTGGAGCGCAACTGCTTGACGGAGTTGTTTTTGCTCAAACTGCAGATGTTAAGTTTTATTTCTATGCTTCCCCTTTACAGGAATTCCTTCTCCAACCTCCTCTTTCATTTTTCATGTGATGGCTGTTCCCGCTGTGAGCAACCTCGGGCTGTAAGAGTTGTTTTCTATTCATGTGACTGAGCGTAAGGGCTCAAATCCTTCACGTCACATAGCCTGACTGCAACACAGGCCGAGGTGGAAAGAAATCATGTTGTGGGTCCAGATAACACAGAGACATTAATCAATCAGACAGTGAGTGATGGACCGTTTAGGATATTAGTTATTTGTTCCTTTGACCTTAACAAAGCTTAACTAACAATGCAGAAGCCATCTGAGGGGCACAGATAAACATACTCAGCTGATAATGTGCATCATCTGAGAATAAAAGCTGTTGCTGCAGTGTTGCAGTTTTGTAATGCAGGGCAATTTTCTTTACCAATTATCTGTGCAGCAAATGCTTTTGCAGGGCATGAATGGTTTTTGAATAATCTAACATTTTACGATATAAGGGACTGGCTATAAATGTAAGACAAACTCTTTATTTCTCTGACATTTCATTGACTGTGATCTTGCTCTAGTTTTACCTACTAAACAATGAGAAACCGGTGAAAAAGTGCCTTTGGTGTAAATATTCTGGTATAAATCAATCAGGTTAAATTAAAAAAAGTCATTTCTCAAATATATCACGTTATCTGTTTCCAGTTTCTAGAAAGCAAGAATTTACTCTTACTATTCTGTTTTATTTAATTAGTATGCACCTTTTTCTGTTTTGGATTGTTGATCAGCCAGAATGAGCAATTTGAAAACATTGTCCTGGGCTCTATAAATTTCCCACAGGCCTGAGAGATTTATAGATAAATGACTAATTGAAATTTAGACCTCAAACAACGATTAGCACCACATTCTTTGTCTGAGAAACAATGACAGATTTTAATCTCTCTGATAACATATTTAGAGTTCAGTTTTCTAGTTTCTCCTCCCTTTGGAAAAAAGGCTGTAGCCTCACAGTTCCTGACTGAAAAAAGACTCAAGGCCACCTTAAGCTTTTCTTAGCTAGAGGACAAAGCTTACACACAAGCTTTAGAATAAATCTAAGATTCATGCTAAAAATTCCTACAGGATTGGCTTTTTTCACAGGAAAACAGTATATCTGTCACGGTAGTTTCTCTTGTGATACAGTACCAATAGTCTGGAACCAAATATGGAGATTTATTATAAACCATGCAGCTGCTCTGATTTACTACAGTAACTCTTCAATCTCTACAGTGAATGATACATTTCCAAACTTTTCTGCTTTCTGGCAGTTGCACTTTTGACCATTTTTTCGCTTTTTTACACTTCAATGATGACATACATGGACATAGACAAGTTACAGTTGGTGTGTTTGTTGAAGAGGCACTGAGCTCAGACTCTACACACCTTTCTGTCCATTTTTTCTTCTCAATATTTCAATTCTGTGAAACTGACACCTGGAGCCTCCACCTTTAGTTAAAAGAAGCCATAATAACACTGAGGCAATAAAATAAAAACACTTCTTAAATGTCTTGGACTTACCATCATGAGTTCCCTCTGGAAGGACTTCCTCTCTTTGTTCTCCATGTTCGTACACTCCTCTTTAAGCTTCTCCAGAACCGACGCCACTTTCTCAGGTTCACTGTCCAGTTCAGTCCGGCAAAAATATGTCAGAGGCAAATTCCCATACCCCAGGGCATCTGCAAATGCCCTCCAGTTGCCTACGTTCTCCATCAAAACCGTTCTCACTGTTGCGTAGATGTATGTAAGAAATTTGCAAGGCTTGAGGATCTGCTCCAACAGCATCATGGTCGTTAGATCAGGCCCGCACCAATAAATGGGCTTAACCTTACCCAGAACTAAAAGGTTTTTGGCATGGACGAGGCCTATCTTTCCCTGATAGTATCCAATGTACCACTCCTTAGTCCGCAGTTGCCCTCGCAGTTTGATTTTCTCCTCGCTGAGCAAAGCAATAACATCCCCCTTCTTGTACTCCAACAGGTAGGTGCTCTTGTGCTGCCTGATGACTGTTTTGATCAGCTTGCCAAATTTAAGGTTGGTAATGCACCGGTCCTGAAACTTGGGGTATTTTGAAGTGACAGCCAGTGGTGACAGGACAATCTTATCCACCTCTTTCTTTTTCAGAAACCTTCTCTGGCCCGTTATCCTTGCTCCTGCCCTTGGCGGAGGCTGCGGAGTTTGGACACAAAACTGGGTGAGGATACAGTCCAGGGCATCCTTGACTTGAACCCTGAGAGTGAAGTCTGAGATACTATTGGGGTTGTGAGATGTTATCATGTACAGCAGCCTGCTGACTTTACCAAGTTTGACCTGAAATCCCTGAATCAGCCCTGCACCCTCACTGGCCCTCACCTGGTAGTTAGACATGTTGGAGTACAAACCAACCTGGAGATCCTGAGGGTAGCCCAGCACAAACTGGTGCTTCCCCCACAGCTGAAGGGACACCGGCGTGGTGGAGCTAGCCTGCCGACCCACCTCGCTTACCAATAAGGTCTTAGGGGCACAGTCATGCCCGAACATGGCCACGACTGTCTTAAAGGAGGGGTGGATGTGCTTGGGTCCGTAGACACCCAGAGTTACCTTCCTATGTACTTGGTCCCAAACAGTCATATTGTGGCTGATGCACTGTGACTGAACCACAACAGCCACATACATACAAGGCTCTAGATTATCCAACTGCACCTGGACTGTATCTTTGTAAATGTAAGCATTTGGGATGGGTGTGTAAGGCCCGTCTTTACAGTCACTTCGAACACAAAGCACTTCTGTGTTGGAACAACTCTCTTTTACAGTTACCAATACCTTCATCTCCAATGTGATGAATGACTTGGTCTCCATGTTGCTGAGCTTGATCTCTACCACAGGGCTGATGGTTGAACAGCGGTCACTGTTGAGCTCTAAAGGAGGGTCTAGTAATGCTTTCATGGAGATCTGTTGGTGATCTCCATGGCTGACATGGCCCTCGGGGATGTGGGCGCTGATCTGAGTGTCCGGCAGCTGAACAACTCCTCCGTTACTGTCCAATCTGCACACAATGTTGGTCTCCACTGGCTGTGTTTGGCCCCATCCAGGACTCTGGCCCAGGGAGTCGAGGTCATGGCAAGACCTGGCTAACTTTCTGTGGTTCAACCAAGCAGTCCTGAAGTCCTCTCTGCTCTGAAACTGCTCTGGTGAAGGAGCCTTAAGACCTGTAAAGAATCCTGAAGATGGCAAGGTTGGATTTGATTGTGCCTGGAGGACTGACAGCTCTGAGAGACTGTGGGAACGTTTACTCCTGAAAAATGGGTTATCCCTGTGAAGGTTAGGTATAACCTCTTGGTTTGGGCTGGTGGGGGTGGTACTGTGGAAGCTGCTGAACCCATTGGTCATGAATGTACCAGAGTTGAAGTTTGAGCAGGAAGATGGAGATGCTAAAGCATCAAACAGAATAAGGTCTGCTGAGTTCCTCACATCTACATCTTTGCAGTTTTGATCTAATGGACAAATAAAGGGGTTCACAGAGAAGGGACTGTTGTTGTAAATATGGGAGGTCTTCAGGGCTATCCCTGTCCACTCCCCTAATCCTCCAAATTCCTTCGACCCATCCTCGTATCCTTCCCCAAGGCTGTCAATCATCCCACTGTCACTAAGAGAAGAGTTCCTGAAGTTGACTGGCTGAACGTAGGCGGCCGGGATGTAGCCCATTTCCGTGTTGTTGTGGGCATACCACCACTCCCCACCTGACGTGTCCAGCACATAGAGCCGATCACCTTTGGAAAACTTCAGCGTGGTGAAGCTGCTGGGGCAATAATCCTTTATGGCAACCACTTCTTGTGCAGCTCCATAGGAGGCCGAAGTGTCCAGCCTTAAGGCACTGGGAGAAGGCACTGAAATGGAAAAAGACCAAGACCAAAGCACAATTCAGACCTGTAATGATGGTCTTTTATTTGTCTTGATTACAAAGCATTAATGTAAGTAGCTTGGCCTCATTCTAGATAATTGCAGTTTATCACTCAATGGCTCATTGCTTAAAATCGCCTCATCAGCTACAGACATAATAAATCAGTTGCACTGATGACGTGATGGTTCTACAGATCTGAAATAAAATCCTGTGTTTGAATAGTTCAACAGTTGGTTTTAACTTCTTAAAAATTTTCACAAAAGCTCAAAAAGACATCTTAATCATGGAAACAAATACCTTGTTTTTATTTATTCTAACAACAAATACAAAATATATAGATCACTACATACAGTTATGCAAAGATAAAGTGCATAATTTCCTACATTTGGTTTCCCTCATTAGTGTTTATGAAGCATGTATGCAAAGCTGTAATTAAGGGCAACCAGTGAAGTGAAAGAGCAAGAAAAAGAACAATGTTTTCAACAATGTGACTGAATAATTACAAAAGAAAAAAACATCAAATAGCACAAAATTCTGAAGGGAGTTAGTGCATTTTGATTATAGCTGAAATAATGGAGTATCATCCCTTACAGAACATATTATTTTTAGTGACAATGTCGTAAAACTCTGGTGGTTTTAGTGAATCACTGACCTTTGACATCGTTGAGACTGGCTCCGCTGACCCCTTCACTGAGGTCGATGAGCGTCCCCTCAGACTTACAGCGAGGGAGGATGTGGTTGTTGTTTGTCACTCTGATAATGCGATGGGCAGCCATGGCTGGTACTTATCATAACACTCGTTCATTGGCAGCTTTTCATCTGGACGGGAAACAAAGAAAGGGTTTCAAAATGGGGGCAACACGCCAGTTTTAAACACATTTGCACTGGGGGATTTAGCTGATGCTTACATCTGGAGTGACTTCCCAAGGCTACGCTGGAGTAAGAAGCTTAATTTTCTAGATCAATAACACAGTGAAAGACGACAAAGGTCAAAGCCACTGCAGCAGAAAATAAGGTTGACAAATATCACTGCCTTTTTAAAAGGAACTCAGTATGAAGGATGTCACTATGAAATAATGAGTCCTGACAGAACAGGGAGATTTTTTTTAATCAATGCAAAGACAGTGAGCGTTGAACTGCTGGAGAAAAGGGAGACAGAGATTTGATATAAGGGAAGAACAATAGAAAGCAATACAGCAACATAAGGAAACAAAAGGAAGCAATAAAGAAATTAAGCAATGAAGCAATAAAGAAAAAGGCACTAAAGAAATAAGGCCAGCTTTAGGTTCTGAGTGAAAGGCAAAATAAAAGTCAGCCTCATAATGTCAAGCAGAGATGTAAAAAAAAATCATGAAATAACATTTTGGTATGTGTTAGCACATGAATTTTCAACTATATGTGATTTTTTTTACATGTGATCCTAATACCATAGTTTTTAGTTGGCTGCTATTACAGCCTCTACTATTTCTACAGGATTTTGAACCCGACTGAGATTTTCTCCCATTCAGACAGAGTGTCACTGAGGTCGAACGCTGATGTCTGACAATAATGTCTGGATCACAGCTGGTGTTGATGTTTGGTCTACAACATTTCAAATGGCAAAATTTTGTGTAAATCAATTCATTTTAGTGGAATTGCATTTACTGTTTAAGTGTTGCACCATCCTTCTTTCTTTAGTCTCTTCTGCCAGAGTTAAAATCTCTTAAACAAAAAGGGGAAAGAGAATTATTTGCCAACAGTTAAGGGAGGGATAAAGATAATATACAAATACTATATCTTCAAAACAAAAAAAGAACGTATTTTGCTTTTATCATACAGGCTAACAAGCTTGTTAGCTAGCAGTAGCCCTGTTTTTCTATTGGGAATTCAAGCCATGCATCTATTCCTCATAGGGCTGCATAGACTGCACTGCTCTGTTTGTTTTGAGTATTTACATCTGTGATTGTATCAACCAAGCTACCAATTTCCTCGTCAGAATTGAGCTGTGATTCAATTTGTGTATGAAAACACACAGTCAGCAGAAGACTGTAATCTGATTAGAGAGGCAGCAAAAAATTGTTTTGCAGCAAAATGTGTTCCCTTCAATCACAAGAGACTTTATTATTCCTGCAGGATGTGGCGAGCAGTGGCAGCAATGGGAACATTTGCATTCGCGCTCTAATGATTCCATTTTAATCTGATTAAAGTAACACAGACTGTGGAAGCTGCATGTAAATGTCTTTCACTGATTAGCTTCATTAGAGCTTTTAATATTTGCAGATGAATTCTCATTTTGAACGCTCAAGGTTTTGATTCAGATGCAGGTGTTCGTTTTAATAAAACAGTGTTGCAGCGTCACTTCATAATGTTCACCAATAACATGAAAAAACAGCAAATTAGCCATTATTAACAAGGTTTGATCTCAGAGAAGACAAGCATTGAATAGAGTGTTTTTTGTCTGTAGCTGATATGGCTCTAAAAGCTGGTCAGAACTTTCTCCAAAAATTATTTCTTTATACAAAATTACAGTAAACAGCCAAAAAATGATTTTAAAACATTTTTGTTCACATCATTGTGATGTTTTCTGTAAAACTTACTGTATTGCTTCCCTTTAATCTAAAAAAAAATATTTTTAAAAAAGTCTTGCAACTGTTTTCTTTCTTACCTCACTATTGCTGTGCACAGTGACAAGGTTGTTGTCAATCTCCACAAACATGACTACAACCACAACCCAAGTAAAAGTAAAAAAATTCTGCTAAGATAAGGCAAAGAATTAAATGGGTGAAAGATCTACTTTCAACAGAATTCTTTTAAGTGTGATATGCAGAATTTCACCATTTATCACTGTCTTGTCAGCTAGAGTTTTTCCCCAAGGACAACTTTTATCTGATGAGATAAAACTTTTTATTCATTTTCTTTTCACATTATTCTTCTCACAGCAGCAGGCAGACTAAAGAGAGACCATAAAAATTAGCTCCAGCCAGTTGTATTTGAACACGAAGATAAACTCTACGGCAGACAAACATATTATAGATACCTCAGGATGGCACATTGAGGCAAGTCAGTGATGAGATTTCTCCCCAACTCCTGACTTTATTTTGGAAGCAGGACCGTCTTTTTTCAGTGTTTCCTGCTTTGTGTTAACTGACAAAACTTTGACTTTACTGTTTTATAATTAAATAGTGCAATGAGCGACTTAGTTTTAGATTCGACAACAACTCAACATTTCAACTACTATTTATAAATAGAATGCAGAAATTTGGTTACATAGATAAGTAGCTGCCACATCTACGTTTACAACAAATCCAACAGAGTAAACTCAATCTGCTAATGAGAACCATGTAATACGATCAAAAGCTAAGGTAGTGGACCTTCAGATTGCGGAGACTGTTTTGTAAACTGCTGTTTCAATTTTAGGTGGTGTAGGAGTTTCAGTGTTTGTCAAGTTTTTGAAAAGCAGTGAAATCATCTCTAACTTTCTAAAAAAAAGATATAAAGTTTTTAAATTTTGTGCATCTTATCACCTTTAATATAACTGATTAAAAACATATCTGACTAAGAATTCAGCTTTCCAGCAAAATCTCACTGGATAAATCAAGTTTAATTGACTCTTTAGAAATCAGATTGATGAAAAACAACACTAAAGTCATGTTCTTCATAATGGCAAAAAAAACTGTGCTGTTAAATAAATTTCTCTGCTAAAACTTTAAAGCTGGTACATCCATCTGACTCCTTTCATTTCAATTTTATTATCACTTTGAATATTTCATTAATTTACTGTTAGTGCTTTCATGCACAACAAAAGTTTAGTTTTTATTTATCACCTCTTCAGCTTTAGTTTACTCTTGTTTGAAAAAGTCAGAGAGCTCAGACGTGAGCAGATAGATGAGCACTTGCCTGAAAATGACAAAAAAAGTGAAAAACAGGGATTGCTTCAGAGCACCTTCTCTCTGGAGGTAGAGTGAAACTGTTGCAGCAGTGCACTCTGGGATGCAGAGCATGCAGTGAAGAGAAAGTGGGGTATGTTTAATGGCTGAGCTGAAAGCAAGTCAAACTCCTTCGAGGTGACATTTCATTTTCCTGCACCCTCACTGCTCATCAGGGAGCGTGTCGCCCGTCGATAAAACCCCTCCTACTGCTCGAAAATGAGCACTCAGTGGGCAGCCGGAGCGAGGCTGCGATCAATAACAAGCCAGCAGACAAAGACACTGTCACCGGCTTTGATATAACATCGAGGCAAACCCTGCTGAATGCAGCAGGAGCTGAGGGCGCCTGTGACTGATATACAGGGAAAAAAAAAAAACGAGGAATTGGAAACTGCTGTTTGCTGCGACAGGAAGCGCAGCAGGTACTTTAGTTCAGAGCAAACCAATGCCTTCAAACGAGCCCCGCAGGCCCACGCTGAACCCTTCTAGATGCTGAAAACGACTATGTCAGGATTTGAGAAGGAAAACTGACACAGACAATCATAGAAACGCAAAACAAGACTATGATACTCTGCATGCAAAACGTAAGACTTCTTTACAAAGATTCTTTATATTTTAGAGATATTGAATAACAACACAAAGTAAATACAGCAACTGGGCGAAAGAACTTTTTTATGTTTTATTTCACATTGGCAGAGAAATTTCAATTACAGAGGGAGAGGAAACTGCAAACTGCTGGAAGGTTTGTGGGTTAGCCTTCCTCGACACTGGAATACTTTTCCCCCCGCTGGAGCATTAATATCAGAGTCGATGAAGTATTCTGCGTTATGAACTCATTTCAGTCGGGCTGACAGAGTGGAGGAGAAGTGCGGACGTCGGGGAGTCTAAAGTTTAATTAGCCGAGAGTCAACCAGTCCTAATCCCTGGATGAATGTTGCTATAATAACCATTTCCAGGAGCCATATGCTCGCGGAGAGTTTATCGTTTTTCCATCACAGCTGTTTAAAATGAGCAGATTACAGGACAGAGAATGAGACTCAGCAGCGCAGGCCTGCTGGTGTGTGACTGGAAAACAAAACATGTCAGACCTTAGACCAACAGTATGCGATATTTAAATTCAATCTACTGTTGAATTTCTCATGTAAGCATTCAAACAGGCATTAATCCCAGATCAAAGAAAGAGACTGAAGGGCTAAAAGTCTCTTAAGTCAAGATCAAACAACCCAAAGACTGATCCTTACTCAGTCTGAGTCACGATTCTTCATTATCAGCTTAATAAAACGAAATGAAAACAACTTTAAAGGCTTGTTGGATGATTCTGCAAACCTACAAAGTCTATTTGGGCTTTAATATTAAAATCACATTCCTTACATGAAACCTCCAAAAATCAGATTCCTTTATGTTTTACATAATGTTTTATTATCATCTGTGTTTGATTGATGCAAAGAATTAATGATGAACACAAATTTAATCACCTGAAGGTGTTCGTTTACAGCTGTTCTAAACTGTTCTGCTCTCTTTTAGACAAAAAAGGGAATAAAAAAACATCACAACACCAATAAAACTCAGCTTCATTTGACTTCAAACTTCATATCAAAGGTCGGCTCTTTCATCCATTCTGCAGCAAACTGTGCACACTTAATTCACTCCTGATCTCAAGAGCAGAAACACATTTGGTCTACTTGACTCTGGCTCTGAACTTGCCGCCCTGTTGAAGCCTGTGGCACTGCAGCTCTGCTCCCAGCATGCATCTGGACGCCTGTTTACACCTGTGATGTGGCGCCAGTGAACCGACAGAACCGTACAGGAGTTTAGGGAATGAAGTTAGTTAAACGCCTGTGAAATTAAGAATGACGGGGGGGAAATGTTCAACTGTAATGAGCAGTTTCACCTTTTATTTCTGTTCAATCAAATGAGAGTTTAACGATTGTTCCCTGCAGGCCAGAAGAGATGACTCCGAGAAGCCTGTGAGTGATTTCTCCATGAGAACGCTGGGGAGTTTTTAGTGTAATGTAATGACAAAACAAATCCAAGTGTTTTAAATCATAACAGCCAGCACAGGTAAGAACAGCAATGTCCCTTAAATATGATTATGAGACAAAAATGTCCTTAAATTGAAAGTTTTGTCTTATCCTGCAGTAAACTGCAAATGGATGTTTTACTGCGAAGCCAAAACAAAAATGGGGATTCAATTTGGCTTTAAAACTGCAGTGAAAAATGTGATAAAGAGCAAGCAAGTTTTTTGTGTTGTTGCAAGGCAATGGCATCTGTACCCTTATTTGAGTAAACAGTATGCTACCTTTTAATGGCAAGTTGCTTATAACAAAAGCAGAGAAGAACAAATAGCTTTGCAAATAATCAATAACAAGGGAAATGCAAACCTCCTCAACCTTTTAAACTGGTAGAAGAACATGATGTCAGTCTTAATGTTTGTTGACTCTTTGAATCTACTCTAAATTACACTGAAACCAAGAAACTAACTTGTTTTCACAAAACAATGGTGATGATGATCAGGTTTTATAAGATGGATGGGGTAAAAACTACAAGAAAGGAACAGTATGTGTTCAACAAAGGACAAACAAAAACATAATTTTACACATTTCATGGCAAAAACTGGGCATAAAATCAAACAAAAATCACATTTTGAAATCCGCATGCTGAAATCAAGCCCGTTATTCTAATGTGCCTTCCAGCCATGAAATGTTTGATTTATTAAAGTTCAAGCTGTTACTAATTCATTAAGAATTATGAAAAATGAATGGTGAGTTTTTCCTTTCCTATCCTTTCCTCTCCAAAAACGACAATACAATGACACAAAATTGCACTTATTATGGGCCTGAAGGGGTGTTTTGTCTGAAGCTTTTGAGTTTAATTTCTTCACATTTTAGAGAAGTGCAGTGGCATAAGGGAATAACAGTCTAAAAATGTTTTGAGGCTCATCTGATCCCATCTCCCATTGCATTTTTTCTTTTTGAGCTCTGGCTCAGAGAAACTTCTCATTCCTCCCGGCTAGATGAATGGATGATTCCTCTCAGATGTCCTAATGCATCTTTGTAAATTGCTCAGTGTTTTAATTTTTTATCCTGCAAACCTGCAGTAAAAAATTAAAACATCAGAAATCCTCAGCTTGGCACGTGGTCAAGTACATTAGTCTGCAGCGCCACTATGCCCCACTGCCATCGTTCATCACAAGGGAAATTCATCCGTTAAATATTACAACAGCTCCCCTTTTCCCCCAGGATGAATTTTCAGGTAAATGAGCTGCAAAGTACTAAATGTTAGTGCCACTAAAGAAGAATCATCAGCCATCAATGCTTCAGGAAAAGAGGTTTGCACTCAGAAAGAGAAAGCCGCATCTTGCACACGTCAACAGGTCAACATCAGGGCAGCAGATAGTTTAATTTATCCCATTAAGTGTTTTAAATGCAATAATTTTCCCTTTTATAGCAGAGAAACCAGCCGAGTAGCAATTCATAAAGCATTTACAGATGGATTCTGTGATAAACCTCTGCAAATGGGCTGAAAATGTATTAATGTAATAAATACAGAGAAAAAGCACAAGTAGATAATTGTCACATTAAGCAGCTTTTATAATTTCATGAAAAGGGTTTAGCATGTTTTAACTGATTGAAGTGATAATGCTGATTGATAAAATGAGAACACAAGTCAACATCGTACTGTAAATTATCATGGCCAATGTGATGTTATAACAGCCATTCCAAGGTACATTTTTTAGCTGTTTAACCAAAGATTTTCAATTTTTTTTACAGATTGTACAAAACAGAAGGTTCTAGAGTATTTAAAGGACTGAAAATAATGTTTATTTGTATTTTACAAGTTGTGTTGAGTTGTGTTCATATCTCATCCCACATATTTCCAACAAACTCAGAGAAATCAGATGTTTCATTTTGTCTCCTGTCTGTAACTTCCGGGGAAACACCGGTAAGAGAGAGAGGAAAGAAGTCTGCAAACGTGACTAAATGTAACCTGAATCAAACTTTAACACATTACCACATCTATGAACATTTCTGCCTGAGTCAGTTACAGAGATTTGAATCTGCAATGGAGGCTGTTTGACAAGGAAAGAAACAAATCCCATGATCCCACACTGCTTCACCACGACATAAAACAATGACTTTGTTTTCATTGTTTTGGCTGAGAGACCAACTAAAAGAAATTTTCAAGTGGAAATTTTACGAACTGTGAGTCCAAGTACAAAATATGACTATTTTTTTCATCACTCTGTGTGTGTGTGTGTGTGTGTGTGTGTGTGTGTGTGTGTGTGTGTGTGTGTGTGTGTGTGTGTGTGTGTGTGTGTGTTGTGCTGAGCGGCCATTAATTACAGAACGAAGCGTACCTTTACACAGCTGGAAAACGATGACATGCTAGTTTTCAGGCTTAGCCTCTGAGAGGGGGGATGGGCAGACACCAGTGTGTGTGTATGAGACTGTGTACAATAGGTTGTTATTGTTGTTGTGTATGTGTGTTTGTGTGAGTGTGTGTGTGTGTGAGAGAGAGAGTGTGTGTTTGTGTTTAGTTTGTGTTTTGTGGCACATGCAAATCAGTTTGTGTGCATGAGTTTGTTAACAGGAAAAGAGCTGAAAAACAGGAAGATGAAGAAAAAAGGGAGGAAGAAGGGAGGAAGTTAAGAGGATGCGATGTGTGGGAGAAGGAGAAGATGAGGAGGTATGTTAAGAGTGAAAAGGACGAGGAAAAAAGGGAGGAAAATGAAGATATGGGAAGAAAAACAGAAGGAAGTAAGAAGAAAGAGGAGGCAAGACAAGTAGAAAAAAGGAGGAGAAAAAGACAACAAAGAGGCAGTAGATGGAACTAAGGGAGGAGGAGAGAAATGGGTAAGAGAGGTAAGAAGAGACAAGTCAGAGAGTAAAAGTGAAAAGGAGAGCAAGGAGTAAAAATGGGGTGAGAATAATAACAATGGAGGAAAGGTAGTGAAGAGGGAGCAGGAAGGAAAAGGAGGTGAAGAAGAAGAGGGCTGGATAAAAGATGAGAGGAGCAAGAAAGAGAAAGTGAGAAAGAGTCAGACGAGATGAAGAGGATAAACAAAACAAGGAAGTAGGAGGAAGAAAATGAAGAGGAAGAGGAGGAGGAAAATCTAGGAGAGAGAGAAGAGAAGGTGAATACAAGGAGCAGAGAAATGAGGAAAAAACAGAAGACTGGAGAAGAAATGCAGGGGCAGAAAAGATAAAAAGCTGATTAAGAGAAAGGGAGAAGATAAAAAAGTGATGATGTGGAGAGGAAGAAATAATAAAATTTGGAAAAATGAAGAAAAATAGGAGAAGAGGAGGACAAGAGGAGGAAGAGGTGGCAGCCAGAAAAGGGAGGAAGATTAAGAAGGAATGGAAGGAAAGTGGAGAAAGAATTCAGAGAAAAGGGAGAAAAAGAAGGAGAAAACAACACAGGGAAAATAAAGCCATTGGAAAAACCCACATTCCTCTTAAACCAACACTGTGTGTGTGTGAGTATGTGTGCGTGTGCGTGTGTGTGTGTGTGTCTGTGTGCGAGATGAAAATATTTTGCCACACCAAAACGGTTAAGACACACACATACACACACAAACAGAAAATAAGGCTCCATCTAATTAAATAGAGTCGCGGATGACTGCGGGCTGTGTATGTGCATGTGTGCGTGTGTGTGTGTGTGTGTGTGTGTGTGTGTGTGTGTGTGTGTGTGTGTGTGTGTGTGTGTGTGT